>JARHVA010002106.1:412500-480000 GCA_037957365.1 Torreya grandis | reverse complement strand
AAATGGGACCACTCTATTTATAAAACCCAGTGGAAACTATGGGTAATTCAGCGACAACCAAATTATGTGTCTTATCCCATTTTCCTTGCATTTATTTAACCCCATAGTGAATAATCAGTTCCACTTTTTCTTATGATGGACTTGGGTCTTAAAATTTAGAGGTTGGGGGTGTCATCAAAGGATGAGTTATTACTAGAGGATTCAATGTTGAATGTGTTAATAAATCACTTATTTGAATTATAAATTGCAATGTTGGATAAACAATCCTTTCCCATGGTGATGGATCCGTATGTGGGTAAACTCCAACTACAAAATTAGTCAAACTAATAGTCTTTTCAACTATCAAGGTGGTTGATTATATAGGTAATTATTATGGCATATATATCTCTAATTGAGCTAAAGGCTTCCTACGTACTAGTGGCTTTCTAGGATTTATAATTGAAATTGAGACTAGATTATCAAAATGGACTATTTTATTACGAGTCTTTATTTGTGTAGATGATAAAATAATGTAAAAATCAATTGAACTAAACAATGTTGGCCCCAAAAAGTCTAGAGGTAAATTAATATCTAAATTATTTATAATGAAAATAAAATGTATAATAGAATAAAATGCCTCACTTATATTTTTCCTTTGCTCTACCATTGGCCTTAGAATGGATGGAGATAAATTAATAGATAAATTATTTATAATGTAAATAAAATAAATAATAAAATAAAATACCTCACTTTTTTTTTCCTTTGCTCTACCATAAGGACTTGTTGGTCTAGGGCACCAGTTGGTGTTTATCCTTCTTGTAGGCTTCCTAGGCTAATAAATTTAACACTTTATAACTTATCATATTCAACTTACTCACCTTAGGTTTCCTCTTCACTTACACTTTGTTCTAATTCCATAATAATTTATACATTTTATTCCTCCTCATTAATGACATATCCCACTAAGGATATTACATGTCCATGTTTCTCTTTCTCTGCTTCCTTATCGGTAAGGGATTCTTCTATAGTATTTAGACTAAATGATAATTTTTCCTCTAATTATTTTTATTTGGAGGAGGATGGAAGGAATTTATATATCCTTTAATAAGTGGTTATGAGGGAAATAAGAGGTGAAAAATAATTTGAATCAAATTAAGGAGCCAGAGTAGTAGAGACTACTAATGTAAGTGGTGGGGATGGAATGAAAAGTGGAAAAATAGTAGTGAAAGGGGGAGTGGATGGAGATAGACCTAGTTTAAGGGACATAGAGTGGATATAGATGATACATAATCTTGAATAAACTCTATAAAACTTAATTTCATGACTATTATAAATGGAGGTAGAGGTGCCAAATATAATGTGCTCTTTTGATTATCTTGAGGAGGTGGAGTCATCTCCACTATAGTGGTTATGCCAAAAATTGTGGTTGTGGTAGTTTTATGAGTGAAATATAGCTAGGGTCTAGGGAGATATCTAAGAATTTACTTTCTTATTTAGAGGTTTTCTTCCCTTTGGCTATTGGACTTCACATCTTTTAGATCTATTTTTTCTAATGTAGGAGAGTGGGCTTGGCTTGGGCCTACTAAGTCTTGAATTTGAGATAGGGGCCACTGATGATTCCATTATATTTATCCTTGTTCCACCATATCATTCACCTGATCCTTTGTAATCTTAGCATTGTACTAGATGGATTAGGTGACCATCATGGACATTTATTTGTCTTTCATTCTAGTCCATACCTCTATGTGATCTAATATATGCATGACAAGTACATCATGCTCATACTATTGGTAACCATATGTGATGTTCACCTTCTTATTCTCCTTTAGGATTCAAATATACTAGATTATTTTATTTTTAATATCCTATTATCTGAACTGGGTCTCATCTAAATTATACTGAGATCTTACCTTCCCAACTTGGTTGAAATGGGACCCTACAAAATTCTAGATTTGCCCAATAATTAGAGGAGTTTTAAAGTAATAGGCTAAATGCTTCTATCCTAGATCCTCATCTATGTTTATATAAATCTAGTGAGCCACCTCTTATTTTGAAATTTTTCTAGGGACATGGTATGGTTAAAATAAAGGAAGTGACCTTGTTCCTACAATCCTAATAATTATCCAATCAGGGTAATACTAGTAATCTCCCCATTTATCTATGTCTCTTCTCAAGTAATTAGATAGATAAGGCATATAAAAAAAATGAATTTATTTGTATACTTGAGGATATACTTCCTCATAAATCCTTTTATTCTCATTTCTAAATCTATAGATGAACATGAAGGAATAATCCTTACAAATTTTGTTATCAACATACTCTATCAATGGCTACCACAATTATCCATTTGTTATGTGAATTGTACCAAGGATTACATCCAATAAATATTACATCATATAAAAAAATTCATCTATAGGCCTTTATTCAAGTTTATACATCTGGGTCTTCAACCTAACACAAATAACCTCTTCTAGTGAAGCAATCTTGTTTGAAGTCAACAAAATGTCTAGTAAAGGGACCAATTATACTTGTACATAAGCAATGCTCAGAAAACCATAGACTATTTAAAAGATCCATAGTTATCCTAATATTAGGAATAAATTTGATGATACCATTGGAAGATATTTCACCCTTGGTATTCAACCTTTGGCCTTTTACTATCCATTATTTTAGTTTGCCTTCTATGGTGTTATGCTCGATCCATACATTGGATGAAACTTGGTTATAGTAAATATCAATCCCTAATAGCTTGAGATACCTTTCAAATTCCCTCCCAAAAATTTAATCAATTGCATTTTTCCCCTTCCTAAGGTGAAGATAATATCTAGAACATGTATCATTAAGAAATAAATATCTAAGCATACTGATATAAGGCATTACCTCTAGTTTCAACATCACATAATGAAGTCCCATGATTTTTATGTGTATTTCCTATTGATTTAATTATTCTCATCTTAGGATAATTTATCCTATGTAGAGTATGGGACCATAGAATCCATTGCATTCCATATCACTAAGTAATATCAGAACTTGAACTTGAAGGTACTTTTGTTGAACACCATATTGATATATTCTATACTCCTATACAATAATATGCATAAGGATATTTTATGTATACTTGTTATGAGGAATAATTCATTTTAATAATTTCAATATGTATAATTACTTCACTAACTATATGAATTCTATCTATAGGCTCAATAGAAACTAGGGATTTTAGTCATCAAAAAATCATGAAATCATAATGTTCACTCAAATATTGATGGTGAAGTGACCTACCTTTTGCTAAGATATTTCATATATCACCTAAATTTTTCACCTTGAATGATGAATTCATGTAACTTAAATATAAATAATGGATTTTAATTTCATTTCCATTTCAATTTGAATTCATTGGTTAGCTTTGGTGGGTTTATATGTTTTCCATAAGATGATTTTTTGTCCAATCATCTTTTTTGAGACAGTTATCGATTTATCACTTACTAACTTATTTTCTCTATTATAAAATTAATTTACATGAACTTTGGGCATGTGTCTCTTAAATTGTGATACTTTTCTATTTCTCATTTACTTAGGCCTTTAGATTTGTAATCTTTGATTTATATGTTTTAGGGTTGCGAGCTAGCATAATTATGCCATGTGAAGAAATCTCACACCTATGGGGACTCAGAGGCTCATATGTATAGGTTATTAAATAATTTAAACTATGTACATATATAAAAAAAACTTAAGGTAATTAGATGTCAACATATGGCATTATTTTTGGGCCTTAGAGGCATAAAAAATTAGATCCATAAGACCATTAAGCCATTAGCAAGTATTTCTTATTTAAATCTCTAGACCAATAAAATTATACCAACTATCATCTTCTCAAAGACCATAATATTAGAGGTATTATAATGTAGGTACACTTATTTAATCCTTCTAATTTTTGGGTTAACATGATTTTTCCACCTATTAAGCACTCATAATTTTGAGACCTCAAAACCATTAGATGATTGACTTTGTTTTTAAATCTTCTATAGTTATAGGTTCATGTAAATGCACTATATGGTGTGTTCTTAGAGCTTGAAGACCTAGACACTTAGAATGTTAGGAATGATAAAAACATTCCAAGAATCTAAGATCTAAAGAGTTGATAATGAAAACATCACATATGAAGATAGAAATAAATGAGATGTAAAACAAGGCAATCTAGATGATTATTTAGAATGAGATGCTAGTATAGTATAAATACCTTACTTAAGTCAGAAAGGCAAAATAAATAACTAACCTATCTAAATAATGTGGGATAAATCCTCACATAGGAAAAACTAAGAAACAAATTAAATACCTAGATAATAGATTAGCAAACATGAGAAATACATACTCTAACAACCCCTCCCCTCAAGTGAATCTAAGGGTTAACAATATCCAAAAAATATATAGTGGAATATCCATAGTATGAGTCCTAGCAACTAGGATTGATAAGATACTCATGTATAATAAGCATCCATGAAAATGAAGAAGGAATATATCCTCATGAACACCCCCCAAGGACAACTTATGAAACCGCAAGAATGTCATATAACTCAAGGAATTGAGGTGATGTAAAAGGCTTCATGAAAATGTCTACAATCTATTGTTGAGTTAGAATGTACTCCAAGCTAAGAAATCTATCTTGAATGTGCTGATGAATGAAGCACATATGTACCTCAATGTTCTTGGCCCATTGGTGCTCAATTAGGTTATGATATATGTTAATTTTACTCTATATATAACACCAAATTACAATATGAAAATCCTATGTGAAGCCAAATTCAATCAATAACTAATGAATCCAAACAACTTGTTGACTCGCTATAACTACTACCCTGTACTCAACCTCTATAGATGAAAGTTCAATAGCCTACTTCTTCTATCACAACCAAGAAATAAGTGAATAACCAAGATAAAATATGTAGTGAAAAGTGGAATACCTATTAATAAGAGAACCTAGCCAATATGAATCACTTTACCTAGCCAAATGAGTAGAAACCTTAGTGTAGTGTAATCGAAAATGTGTAGTGCCTCATAGATATCATAGAATACTCTTGGGAGCCTACCAGTGATTGACATCAAGGGCATTTTAAAATCTATATACAAGCCCAACTAGAAATTGAATCTTAGGGTGAGTATGGGTCAAATGCATAAGACTCCCAACTATCTAGCTATATAATGTAAGATCACAAAGTGAAATAATAAAAGTGGCTATGAGAGTCAATCTAGACTAAAAGGGATAAGGACTTGGCTTGAAATCAACCATGCCAAAACATTAAATAAGATCAAGGGTTTACTTATGTTGACTCAAATAAATCCTTGTATCTGATTGCAAAATCTATAAACTAAGGAAAAAGTGCAAAACACCAAGATCTATCATATCAAACTATGCTAAAAGTGCCTATTAAATAACCTAAATATGAGAAGAGGAATTCCTTGTTAGAATTAGATAATCAATATACAAGACCAATATAACAATGTCCTCTGTAATATGATAAATATACACTATGATATTGGAGTGGTAATAAACAAAGCTAGTAGAGAGAAGAAAATAATCCATCTTTTCAAATCTATAATAGAGAAAGTAATCAATATATACAAATAAAAAAATGGCTAATAAAACATGGGTTCCAACACACTTTATTGATCAATTGTACAAATCAGAGGCACTATGGATAATGAGAAAAAGACCACAACACCTTGGTTTAGGAAAAGAAAAAATAACTAATTAGAAGATACTTTAAATATTGAATTAAATTTAGCTAATATAAAATGAACAAAAAATATATTCATTTAATTAATCTATATACTTGATTAATGTATTTTAGTTTTATTTTTGCATAGATGATTTTGAATAAGATATTATGAATATTTTTGAAAAACAAAAAAAATGATATCATTAATGATAAATTGTCATTTCTCATTCTTCCTAAAAATATATAGGAAAAATGGGTTCTGATCTTTGATCTCTACACAAATGGTGGGTTGGATTCAAGACCTAATAAAGACAGTGACCAATATTTCAATGAGAATTCACTAGAAAATATTATAGTGGATTTATTTAGAGGCACATGGGGTATGTTTGCGTAAAAATTGGATGTACTCCTAGATAAATTTATGAGTGGATAGGTTTGGCTGAAGGTGACTATTGATCCTAGTGTGAAGGTACAAACTTTAAGTACCTATTACAAAAAAGTGAAAGAGACTAGAGTTTTAAGAGTGAAAATTATAAACTATTTGAATTAATAGATTATTGAACAAGTAGTTATTTTGGGGTGAAATGCATAAAATGTGATAGAAAATTTTCACATGCATGAAACTCATTTTATTTAAATCTATGAGGAACTCATAAATATAAAGAGAAAGAAATTAATCAAGGTAAGGGATTCTAACAATAAAATAAGATAATATGATGATATCAAAGAATTCCATCAACCTCCTAGAACTATATGTATCATTAGTTAAGACAAAAATCTCTACCAAGGGAGGAGGATATTTATGAACTCACATGCCAGTGTGCTTTTCCTTTTATATTTGATAAAACATTAGGATCACTTGAATATAATATTTCTCTTAGTCCATAGGTGGTTATTGATTTTTTTATAATTTTGTCACTGATGTCACACAAAGTGATAATATAGATCTAATCTCATATATTGGGTCTAGTATAATGACTTATGTGTGCATCTATCTTGTTTCAGTGTTCAAAACTTATTTATTTCATAATTCCATATGCATATACATGGAAAAGTATAAATAAAATAATAAAATAATTTCCAAATTATGTTATAGGATTTTTAATGAAAAAGGTGGGTTTGAGGGACTATCAGTGGTTTTTATCATTTATGGTGTGCATGATTTAAAATACATGATCGATGAAGAAGTGGGAATAACACTTGACTCATCACACATTAAGACCTTATAAATTTTGAGGCCAATTGATATTAGGATTATCTTGTTAGATAAACCTTTCAATTATGAGAGATCTATTATTTTGTGGTTGACATGTTATTAATATGTGGCACAAAATCATCCCCTATTTTGGTACATTATGGAGGTACAAATGTGATATATGTTTCCACAACTTTAAATATGAATTCACCGATATGCATAGTGGAAAATATAAAGTAAGAGATGATGCTTAAATAATACTAAAAGTATCTCATTACACCCTTGAGTAAGTACATGGTTTGATAATAATTTATATCATAAAATTTGAGTAGTTACACACTAGATTATTTTCATAGTTGAAGTCAATCCTTTGGATCATAAGTTTTAAATATGTAAAATATTACTGACTACTAAATTATATATAATTTTTTGATATTTATAAGAATTTACATCCCTTGATCTTATATATTATACTTCTTGATGCATTGGAAAAGTTACGGGTGGCCACCAATTCTAAATAATTTTGAACTCCTATACTAAACTTGTATGTTTCATGTTGGTATAAATTGTTAAGCCATTATAAATAATGATGAACGTATATGATGAATTAAATTAAGAGTAAATTCCAACTCAAAGGGAGATAGGAAAATATATAAAGGTCACATCTAAATGATAATATGAACTTCATTATAACATATAATTGGCTATGGTAAACACATCAATTATACTAAAGTATGCACTAACAATTATCACACTAGGATCACAAAAATTTATTAATTACTACTTAAATTAATAATCAATTATTGAAAAATTCATGACTTATTCCCAATAAATTTGATTTGATTATGTTTGTCAAGCATTAAATAATTATAATTTTAAATTCTTGTATAAACTTGATTAGAGATGATGCACAATCTATGCAAATTCCTAGTAATACATGATACACATTAAATGGAATATTACTATAATAACACTAAAATAAATTGAATGTAGAACTAAATATAAAAAATTATTATTGTCTATAGTGATTCCAAAAACAAATTTTATTTTTCTTGACTTAGAAGGATTATTAATTTAAAAACATTCTTCAAAAAATAATAATAATACTACATTCCAAGTCAACAATGAACATATAGCACTAAGAGGACATTAGACCCATTTTTTAATGGTTGCATCCTCATAGTTTCAATTAGAATTTTGGTATACATTCAATACATATGTAAATTTATAAAAAAATTACAATGAAAATAACACTAAATACTAAGGTGGATGCCTATCCTTTATTTTTTGGGGTTTTAAGCATTACCAAAAAGAATGCAAGAATATTTATTAAAATTTTGGATATAATTTTTAAGGAATCTAGAATTTCTTTTAATTATGAAAGCACTATTTCAATCAACCCACTAAACAAAGGTGTACCTCAATAAAATTTTATCATTTTAAAGAAGACTTTATCTGAAAAAGAGTTTACAAATAGAAAATGGCTTATGGTGATAATGTTTACACAACTAGCCTTGATTGGAGATACAAATGATGTAAGATTGTTTTTGAAATAATATCTACCTTTATCTATGACAAGTGTTGAACTAGGGAATAAATGAAATTGAGTTTACACTATCTATAAAAATTAAATTTTGTGAACATTATTCAATTTGCATTACTATCCAATGTTAATACTAATTCTTAGTTAGATGTTTTCATTCATATTTGGTTTAGTTCTCAAATAGGCTTTTTAAATATACTTTAAATTTAAAGAAAAATATTTTTTTATTAATTTTACAACATTTTTTATATTAATGTTTTATGTTTTTTTGATTAATCACAATTTATTGATAAAGATGTACCATTAAAAAATGAACTTTACCCCAAGATTTTTTTTTACTATCAGATTCTCCCCAAATATTTTTTCAATTATGAATTTCTCATAAACAACTTAATATTTAAAGTAAATTATAAGATTAAGTGTTCTATATAAAATATTTTACAATGGTTTCAAGAAATTATTTTTGAATATAATACTAGTAATTGACTAGTTTTTGAAAAAGAATTATTGTATTGGTTGACTATTTTAGATATTATTATTCCACTTGGAAATAAGTTGTTGATACTGAGAGTAGTAGAAGAGTTGTTTGGGGTTCCAAGGACCATTAAATTTAAATAAAATATCAAACATATAGACTTTTCCCATTCATGTTACCAATACTTTAATCATATATTTAACCTTCACTTGATGATTGCGAAGAAACAACTCGATATTGGGTTATGGTTTACATACTTTAACTCAATATTACAACATTATTTTATTCCAACACTTTTAATGTCTACGAAATGTGAAATTTATTTTTATGTGGGAGATATCATAGTATGAAATTAGCATTATATTTATCAAATAAAAAAAAAGAAATATTGTGCCAGTATACATTAAAAATATGGAAAAGGTTCTAGACAATTACACCCACTTGTATGGGGAAAACAACATATTATTTGTATGTAATAAAAATTGATTTATTTACAACAAAAAATAATCCATTTTCTCTGGATTGCTTCTAATATGGAAATTTGATGGCACACTACATTTTGATAAGAAAATATGCACACACCTATGTATATGGTTAGATCATATGGGGTTGTTCCTAAATATGAGTCACTCTTTAGAAACATACAAAAGTGTAATTAATGACTTTGATTTGAGTTTTCTTGTTATTATTACATAATTTATATTTGTTACAAGAAGTTATATATACAAACCCAATAATATTTGGTTAAATTTTATAATGAGAGATGAAAATATTTTGAAGTACAAAAGTAATTGGTATAAATTATAAAATATTACTAAATTTAATATTTATATGGAAGTTAATTAATTTTATAATTGATAGTTAGAATTATTTATGTATTTATAAATAAATGCAATTATTTTTATACATATCGATAAATTTTTTAGCCTATTAATCTGAGTAATTAATTTATAATTATTGAGATAGTATTTCTACCTACCTGGCTTCTATATTTTCTATGAAAAAAATAACTTTTAAAAATTATTATGGGAATTGTCTCTTGAAAACCAATAGCATGCAAAAGATATTTTAATATGGACAAACTAGGATTTATCAAAATTGAAACAAAAAAAACTTAGTGAAATATGGCAGATGTTTATGACTTTAGAATTGGATGAAGTTTAGACTAGTCATAATAAAAGGCTAGAAAATTTAAAAAATTACCTTGCAAGGGTCCCCTTTTCTTCTGAGATAAAGGATGTGTTGGTCACAATAAGAACATTATAAATTAAGAATATAGTATTTATATTTTGTGTAGAATGGGTACATGTAGATTATACACAAGTAAATACTATTGTATTATTAATTAGTAAATTTCTTATCTTAAATGTGTGTAATATTCATATTCTACATAAATTAATAATATTAATAATGAACAAATAAAAAATGGTGACATGAGGGAAACACATGGGAAAAATGAAACCCCAAATTGAAAACTAGTAAATGGTAGCTTGGAAAAAATATATGCACACAAGTTAAAAATACACAAATGGAAGTTAATGAAAAAGAACATGTAGAGGATAATATTCTTTGGTAATTCAAATCCCACTTGGTAAATTGAGCTAGGATGGGTGAATTAAGGAAAGATGTTATGGTATCCAATGTTAAATGCATAAGTAAAATGGGTAATTTGACTAGCTACAACTACTTTATTAATACCAATTTTATGAATCCCATTAAAGTATTGGGAACTACCAAGTGGATCATTAATTAACCATAATGCCATACATGTGAAAATTAGTTAATGGGGAATCATAAAAATTGAGTGGGTGGACACGATGACTAATTCAAAGACTAAAAGTAGTGAAAACTTTACAAAAAAAATGACATCATCTCACAAATTTAACATGATCATGGCCATGCACCATATATTATAGAATTACAAATAAAGATTTAATAATTTTTAAAAATATAAAGACTAATTATGAATAATTGTGAAGACCAATGTAATATAAGATGAAAAAAATATAAATAAAGTTGTCATAGTTTTATTTACCATTAATAATACATAAATTATATAATAATATTATCACTTATGAAGCTAAGAATCTAATATATTCTTATAGACTTATGTAGAAGGGAACATGCCCATTCTACATGTCAAGATAAATATTTTTGATAATATAGTGTCAGGGTTATATTAGGTCCCTCACCCTATAAATACATTAATAAATTTAATAGAGATTATAATGGAGGAGCTAAATGTCAAGGAGGAAGATATAAGAAGGTATGTAATAGAATATTTGTAAAAAATATTACATTTATTAGATGATTTAACTATTCTTTTCTTTCTTCGACATAGTTACATCATATTAGTCTAAGAATGCCTTTATATGAGAGTATAATTCACCTTGTGTGTCCTTACCCATGAGAATCCAAGCAATCTCTTGAGAAAATACATCATACATGTTTTAATTTGTGATAAGATGATCCATTTTCAATTGATGTCCATATATAATGGCTTGGATTTAAGGTAGACCTAGAGGGTGACCAACATCTCAATCATCTAGAAATGTTCATCAAGAAGGCCAGCGTATTTCATTTTATTACTTCATTTCCTTCTAAAGATTCTAACCATCAAAGGGACACTTGGTAATATTTTATCTTCAACTGAGGTTAAAATATTTAGATTAAAAATAACTTTATACTTGAGATTAGAAGCCTTAAAATTGGAACATTTGACTATTTATTTGTCTTAGTCTCAATGGATCGAAGGTGAGAGAGAATTGAGGAGGATGGATTTGCCATGCTCACCTTTTATCCTTTTGAGTGCCTTGGATCCTAGATCAATGTTTAAATATATTTCAAAGTCATTTTATGTCCACCTTCCATAGCTCAATGGGACATCCTTTACCTTTATATTGGGTTTTTAGATCTCCCAAATAGCTTTAATTATTTAGTACCATGTAGAGTTTGTTCTTCTCCCATCACCTAGATCAGAATGAATTGGAGAGTGATAAATTCTGAAATAATTAGGTAAATAATAGTGATTAGGTCATGGTTTACCTTAATTTTCATGAAGGGTGGGTTTATTTTTAATTGAGAGATCATCAACGCTTGAAAAATCAATATTTTAAGGATAATATCACCATCAAAGTAGTTATAGATATCTGTGAAAGATGATAGTGTAGCAAGAGTATAATGAGGGAGAGATGACATATTTAGAACTATAAAAAAGGAATGAAACATTTTAGATTTAAAGGATATGAACAATCATATAATTGATGAGGATGAATAGTTTAATGGTGAATGGAGGACTAATGTCATAAATCCCTGATATGATGGCCATCCTCTAAGCATGGGAGAGCAATACTTATTTTTATCATTTCCATCCTCTCTGATCATGGGAGAGTTAATAATCTATTTTATCACATTTCAATTGGAACTCTCTAAGTGTAGAAGATATTAAATACTATTTTGTCATTACTATCAGACCTCTTTGTGCATGCTCAAGATTTAATATGGTATTTTATCAAATAATAATTAATATCAATGAACCTATCAAAGTATTTTATTGTTTATCTTTATTTTCAATATCATGCAATCACTTTTTGTAAGTACATAGTCCCCTAAAATGGGTATGATACTAGTAAATTAATTACCTTCCCTAAAATAATGATTATGATATCAACAATTTGAGAAGCTTGATTTCATAGATAACATTATCATTTTAAATATTTTCTGAGCTCTACTTCTAATTGGAGAGGAGTATTTCATAAACTTTGAATCAATTACATCAAAATGAAATATTAGTTACTTAACCATTATTTGAAAAAAAATGAATTATTTCAACAAACTAGAATAATATCTACTAATAGTTGATTAATAACTTTGAATTTCAAAAATATGGAAATTATAATCCATAAAATATGATATATAATTCCAATTAATTTAAAATTGGAATCCAATAATAACAAAATTGGAGTCCAATATTTGAAATAATTGATACTATAAAAAACCAATAATAATAGTTTCAATTTTTAATCTAGATTGGAACATGTCTAAATTTAATGAAATTATGGTTGAAAACATAACAAACACAAGTCCATACATTGGATAGTTGGCAACCACACTCACCTTTCCCACCTAGGCACTTTTGTTTCTTTTTGTTGGGGAAATTAATGTTATTTGGTATATGACATACCATTAATGCATTAATAATAAATCACATAGATAAATTAATAATAATATATCTTATTATCTAAACTACACAGGTTAATACTTACATTGATAAATAATAACATATATGGTTATAAAACTTACTATTTTGATTTAGGCAAGATGTTGAACCTATTGGTTGAAATAGTTCAATCCATTTATAAATTATTTTACATGGTAAAATCATATAAATTCCAATACACATTCAAACTTATGATCACTAACAAAATTGAAATATTCAAACATTGATTCTTTGAAAGAGATTCTCTGAGAAGAAGTGTGAGAGGAAGATTAATTATATTAGGTGAATTTGTTTCTTAAATAATGAATAATCATTAATTATTTTCTACCTCCTCATGATTTATTCCCACATATATATCACATTCTGCATTTATGATCTTTGTCACCATTCTAAATATCTAGATCTAATTATTTGTGTATGTATAGTTTAACATGGTATCAGAGCAAAGTTGATGTGATGATTGTTGGAAAGGCCTTGAAATTATTATTTTTGGAATTTGGAGCATCCTAGACCCCCATGCACATATTTACCTTACTTAAGATCATGTAAAAGAAAATTTACATTCAAAATGAGCCTTGTATGGCCTATTGTATGACCATATAAATAATAAAGGATTGTTTGGCATCACTATAGAGCTTGTGGATTTTTGTCTCAATATTTTGTATTAGGAAGGCAATCAAAAATATAAACCAAACAACATTAAACAATCAAAATCAAGAAAAATATTATTTTTGACATCATTGTATGACCTGCTATGGCTCAAGTGTCTTAAAAAACTAGTGAAAAAATCATTTGACATTTATTCCATAATACCTTAGTTTGAGTGGTGGACATTCATTTTTTGGCTTACAAAAACACTCAAATATAACCTTGTGGATCATTATAATCATATTATAGTTAAATTTTTTTCTCATGAGAATGATAGCATGACCTATGTGGGATGGAAATAATAAAAAAAAATTGACATAAAATTTTATTTTTGATTTATGTGTGTCCATAAAGATATTTTTAAAAGTTGTATAATGTTTTTAAAACTCTTTTCTGGCCTCCTAAATATTCCTATTACACCCCTGATTATCTCCCTATGTCATGGTTGCATAACTATGTTAGATGGTACAATTATATAGCTTATCAAATTTATTAATTAAATAAAAATACATACAAAAAAAATTGGTGGGACCCTTTTTTTAAATTAATTTAAAAAAATAAAATAAAATAAAATGATTGATTTTTTACATGCACATTAATATTTTTGTAATAAAATTAGAAATAGGCTTTAAATAGCATATCATGCATGCGTAATTTATAAAAGCATTGTTGGTAATGATAATTTTATAGAAAACTTATAAAAGAGAGGTACAAGGTTTAAAACATTCCAAACCTGTTTTTTTGGTCAAACTCTCTTATTTTATAACTATTTAATTAATTAAGAGTTTATTTTTTATTTATTTATACTTTATACAAGTCCTTTTACAACACTTGAAACTATTATAATTATTGTAATTTTTCCCCATTTTTCAATCACTTTTCATATAATTAAGTTAATATTTGTTTAAATAGTAAAATATTTGTTTTATTACAAAAATAAAGTTTACAATCACATTATAAGTTCATTTTTTATAAAAAAGAAATTAGTGTCATTTTAGTATAAAATAAAACCTAAAAAGTGTCAAACTTTGAAAGGTAGTTATGGCTTCTACAAAATTTGTGCTATATTGAATGATTCAATCAATAACATTTATAAAATCCATATTAAATCTAAGTTTATGGTTCAAAAACATTGGAACATTTCTTTTTGGATTCAAAAATCCTCATCAGGGAGACACGCCATGATTGAACTTACTAATGCATTTCAACAGAATTCATAAGAAGACATGTTTATCATTTTGAGGCTTGTAAAGGATGATTGCCTAATCCACATCAGAAATTGGGATTTTCTCAATGATTCATATAAAATACTTGACTATATACATGAGGTAACTCATCTCTAAACAAAAATTAAACTTTAAGTTGAATTGCTTGTTTCTCCCATGAAAGGTGACAAAAAAAATACTCAATTTTGTCTTTAAAAAAATATCAATTAGATGATTGTAATTATAATATTATTCAAGATTTTAAAAAAATATTATTTAGTTTAAAATTCATGAAAATTTTCATTGTTTCATTTCTATTCTTAATTCTAAATACCAAACAAAAAAGGACATTCATGACATCTATAAAACTAATTCTAAAATTAAATGAAAACTATAAAACTAATTCTAAAATTAAAATGTACCAATGACAAAGATGGGAACAACAAATATGAAAACAAGAATCATAAAGTCAAATTTAATAAAAATTATAATTTATGTGGTAAATCTAGACATAAAAGGGAAGATTGTTATAAAAAAGAACATATATAATGATAAAAACTCTAAAAATAACAAAGGGAAGAAAGGTTCTAATCATAATGAACAAAAAAGAAAAATGACAATCATGATCATAATATGAACACTATTGAATTGTATGATGCCTTATTTGATTCTAATGAAAATGAATGGGTTTTAGATAGTGTTGCATCACATCACATACATGTTTATCAAATATTTTATTCAAAAATATACATATATAAGTATTTATTTAGGTGATAATAAATTTATAGAAGCTACTAGACAAATAAAAGGTAAAATTGAAAATGTATTCTTAAGTGATGTTTTCTGTGTTCCTAAACTTAAGAAAAATATGTTATACTTTTTTCGTCTTAAAAATGATAAATTCATAGTAAATGTATTAAATATAAATGGTGTATTAGGAATCAATTCGGTTCTTTGATTGATGAAGGAATTAAAAAGGGTGGATTATATATGTTTTATGCTTCTTCTACATGTTGTCTTTCATCAAAAATTAGAAACGAATCTCATTTTTAGCATGTAAGAGTAGGTCATGTTAGTTTTATAAGTTTATAAGAAATTTATCATAATGATTGGTCTTCCTAATCTTTATTATCATCATGAAACACATGAGGGTTACTTATATGGTAATAAACACACTAAACCCTTTCAAAAAAATCATGATACTAACTCCTCTCATCTCTTAGAGCTTATTCATAGTGATGTTAGAGGACATATAGAAGTTACTTCTCTTAATGGTTATTTATATTATGTTAATTTCATTTATGATTACTCTAAGATGATATGGTCTTAATATATTAAGATTAAATCTGATGTGTTATCTAAATTTAAAGAATTTAAAGATTTAGTCCAAAACTTCTCTAACTTTCTATTAAGAAAATTAAGAACCTATAATGGAGGTGAATATGTTAATAAAAAAATTTATTCATTTTTCATTAATTGTGTTATACAAATAGATTTTAAAAATCCCTATTACCCACAAAAAAATATATTTTTTGAAAGGAAAAATTGAACCATCCTTGAAATGGCTAGAATAATGTTGCATTATGCAAATGTTTTTAAATTCTTGTAAGCCAAAGCCATGAATAGTATTGTGTATATTATATATAGAGTCCCTAATAATTTTTTTCATCTTTCTACACTCTTTAAATGTAGTATAATAAAAATCCAAATGTTTTTCACATTATGATACTTGGTAGTCCTACTTCTATCTTTATTACTAAAGTGAAAAGAAAGAAACTTGATCTTACCTCATTTTATTGCATTTTTTTAGGTTATGGAGGAAAAAATAAATGATTAAGAGTTTATGATCCATCTAAATGAAAGATAAATGAGAATAATAGTTCTAAATCCTTGATAAATATTTATCTGAGACTTCTATAAACCCCTCAAATTACTTATTTTGATCATCTTGACTCCTTTGTTACTCCTTATGAAGAAACATATGCCATAGTGGAAGTTGATAAAATTATGGATAACTTAGAGTCTAAATGGGAACCTTCCCCACTTCATATTCAAAATACATACGTAAATTTCATGAATCCCCAATTTAGTCATCTAAAATTAATAATATTAATAAATTAATTAAGAGTCAACACACATATCATGCTTTGATGACTCTGTATGAACGTGAACCTTAATCATTTGAGGAAGCTATTAAATATAATTAATGTAAATTTACTATCCGAGATAAATATAAATCCTTGACTAAAAAATAGACTTTGGATCTTATCTTGCCTCTTCCTAAAAGGCATATTGTTTACTAGGTGGATTTATAAAATCAAATATAATTTAATTGGTAAAATTGATAAATTGGAAGATAGATTAGTTTCTTATGTTTTAAATCAAAAACCTAAGGTTTAATATATTGAAACATTTTCTACTATAGTAAAAATGAGTACTTATAGATGGACTATTACCTTTGCAACTCAGAATGGTTGGATTATACACTAAATGGATATAAAACATGTCTTCCTAGATAGTGATCTAGAAGAACAAATCTATATGACTCAGCCAAAAGATTTTACTGAACCTAACAAAGAAAATTATGTTTGTAAGTTAAATAAATATCTTTATTTTTTAAAACAATATCCTCAAGATTGATATTTTAAAATCACTAGTGATTATAAATTAATTAGATTTCTCTAACTATCATTCTAATAATGATCTCTTTGTAAAAGTTGAAAATAGTCATATTAGATTAATTGTGTTATATGTTGATGATATTATTATTAGAAATAAAATTAGTTTAATTATTAAATATACATATAAACTAAATCAATATTTTGAAATAAATGATCCAGACATTCTTCATCACTTTATATGAATGGTTGTATTTCATGATAAAAATTTAATTGATGTATCTCAATATCAGTATCCACATAATCTACTTGTTAAGTTTAATATGCTTTATTGTAATCCTATATCTACCCATATTGAATTTGATTTAAATCTTGATCCAAAACCTAATTGTGATAAATATAACCCCTCTCTATATAGACATCTAGTTGGTAGTTTGATTTATCTAATTGTTACTAAGCCAAATATTTCATTTTTGTAGGTGTTATGTCCATAATTATGTAAAATCCATACTAGATCTTTAGAAATTAGAAAAATGGATACTTTGTTATATCAAAATAACTATAGTTTTGGTCAATATTATTATTCCATTGATAATGCTAATTTATATGGATATTGTAGTGTTGACCATGTTGGTGATATTATAGATGAAAAATCTACTTCTAGATATGTGTTTATGTTTGGTGCAGGTGTTATCACTTGAAGAAATAAAAATCAACCTATTATTTCTATCTATTCTATGGAATTAGAGTATATAAGTGTTATGGAATCTAGTAAAGAATGCATGTGGATATGAAGGTTATTATATGAACTCCATTTCGATTTTTTTCATAGTTTCATCTTTATTTGTGATAATCAAAGTTGTATATATATGAAAAAAATATAGTGCAACATCAAATAATTAAGAATATTAAAGTTCATGTAAATTTTATTTGAGATAAAGTATTAAATGGTGATATTGATCTCTAGTTTTATACTACAAATGAAGAAGTGGTAGATATATTAACCAAACCACTTTTTTTATTTGATAAGGTGGATGTAAGGTTTTACAAGGACCTAAAACCACAAGTTTAAATAATAAGTACATATAAGAAAGAAGGAAAAAAATAGAACCAGGCTACTTAAGCCAACTTACCACTAAAATTTAACAAACATTTACCAAAAAATAAGACCAGATAACAACAACACTAAAAAACTAGGACACATACTAAATTTATTTGGAGGGTACACTAGAGCCATCCTTTTTCCCAGTAGATGTTTAATCCTTATTTTTACCACTAAATTTTTTCTTAATGATATTAGGCATTACTTTGGTTCAAATTTTAGGGCCTTCTACCATATTTTTTTTTGCTCCATAGTCTCTTTGTTTTTCTCAAGTCATGTCTTCTCTTTCTTATTAATGCTTATAGGGGAGCTCATTGGGTGATAACTATGATTTCCTTACTTCTTTTATTTCGGGTGTCCTCTGACCTATACCTATTTCCTTCAACCATATTAGGATTTCCCCAAACCTCCCTCAACCTATCTGACTCTAATTTTAGGGTATTCCACTATTCTATTAGTGAGATAAATTATCATCCCATACTTTGAATATTTTCATGAACGTCCAATAAATTTTGCCTAATTAATTTAGGGAGGTTTTCCATTATTATACCTTAACCTCACCTCTTAAATTATTCTTCTTTGATCTCATAAATTTCAAAGTTAGGTTTTTTAATACCTTGGGGGACCACTAAACTTATGCTAACCTTCTTTTCAGTTTTCTTCTCCTAGGAGGGAAAGTCGTGGGTATTTATTTTTCCCTTCTTACCAATATATTAGGGGAGATGAGGGAAGACATGGAAGGGGTAAGGTTAATATGGTTCTTCATCCTAGTCTTTAGCATAATTTTTTAGGTCCTCCCCCAATTTTTTCACCTTACTTCTTAGGGTGATCTCAATGCCCATCAATATATTCCCTTTTTTGGTGAGGAGGAAAATTAACCCCTAGTGTATCAATTTTGTGTTTTTAATTTGTATTTTCAAGGCCAAATTCCAACCCATATAATCCAAAACGTTTTTTGGTACTGTTACAAGCCTATTCAAGTGGTCTAAACTATGTATTTTTAGTCTAAAAGAGATAATTTGTATCTATTTAATGTTAAAATTGGTGTTAAAATGTCATAAAATAATGAATAATACTTTGAAATACTTTTATTTTCATTTAATTAGCTTTATCCAAAGTTCCAAGCCTTGAAAATACATTTTCATGCAATATTCAGCCTAAAAAGGCCCATTTTGGGCTCATACATGCCAAAATTTTGGCCCAAAAGTTGAAAAAAAGGGTTTAATACTTATTAAAACATGTAAATGACTAATTTTAATCTCCCTAATTCCCTAAATATTTTGGTTCATAACCTTAGTTTTTAATAAAAGGCAAAGAAAAGGCTTTTTCATATGCATTTTCAAGTAAAAGTATGAAATTATACAACCCATTTTATATAGCTAAAGCTACGAATTTGAAAAAGAGGATATATCAGGTATTTTATAATATATTTAAGGTAATATGATGAAAAATAACCCCAAAACCGATCCCCTCTAGTCAATTAGATTCTTTGCACATAAGGAGAGCCCTTCAAGTTTGCAGATGGTACAGCCATGAGAGAGAATCTAGGTCTAAAATTTTGGTCAAAAAAAAGTCTTAGAGAGATTATATCCAGATCAGGTGGTTTTCAAATTGGTCATCTCTCCTTCATGAACCCTCTCTTTTAATTCAAGGCACACATAAGCTCTCCTCCATCCAATAAAGCAATCATTTTTTTGTAATTTCTCTTTATTAGGGCATCACAATAGAAAAGTTCTAGGTTGTGGAGCTTTTCAGGAGAAAAAATCACCTCTTAATGTCATTCATAAATTATTTTCAACACATGTGTAGGTAATATATATATCAATAAGATAAATAAATATAATTCTACAGTATACAAGCATATGGAGGAGAATTTTATAGTTTGAGAGAAAGGGTTTCAATATTTCTTGGTTTCTTCATGGTAAGGATCTCCTTATTGTTCTTATGTTTTCCAAAAAATGTTTCTCAAGAGATTATTCAAAATATTCATATCAAATCCCATTATTGTGCTCTCAAGCATCTTATAAATCTCTATTTAGTAAATGTTAAGGTTTTTAACATTTTTAAAGGTACTTAGCATATTCCTAGGTTTCATTTTCAGCATCTTATCCTCCTCCAATGGCCTCCAAATTGATATATGTGGTAGAGGATAGGATCATGTTTTCATTTTACCTTAAATCTAGTTTTGGTATATTCCTCTTACCCTATTCTCACCCCATCATGTTTCATCTCCATTATTACTATTCTACACTACCATTCTCAGTGTGTAAGGCTTCTTTCCATCATCCATTCATGTTTTCACACCATTCATTCACTCCTTACCACTTTCATTCATCTCCACTCTATGAATTCATTTTCATAGAAGAAAGAGGGGTAGAAACCATCATAAGTTATGAAGAAGAGGATATGTGCACCATGTAATCATCACTCACAATCAAGAATGAGCTCTATAGAATCATATACAAATATTCATGAGTCTACCATGAAGAAAAATGATTGAGGAGGGTAGACTAAAATATTTAAAATTCAAGGTTTATGCTCATACCATCTCATAAACTGGTATTAACTTGAAGGACAAGAATCATAACCATGGTTGGTGACCTCCCCAATGCCAATTGTAGTCTTTGTTCATATAATATGAACTTATATAGTCACCTATATTTATACTACATATCCACTTTGAAAGATAGTGTTGAGGCTAACATACCCCCCCCTCCCCCCTCGCCATTTCTAAAAATTATTGACCCTTTAGAAACCTTGAAGATTAACCTAAAAAATATGACATGTTTAGATCATTTGTATAATTTGAAGATCATCCACTTTATTAAAGACAACCTTATTAATTTTATTTCGCTTTAATTTTGTCTAACATTTATAATAAATGGTCTTCATGTCTTCTAATTTTAGGTTCCATGACATTCTTGATGAGAAATCCATGTTCCAAAACCTTGGCATAAACCCTCAGTTTAAATTTGAAATTGGTAGGAACTAATTGGTTTGAACCTTTTAAATCCTTTTTGGAATAGAGCAAAAATGTCATGTTTAAATCTTAGTCATGTTTTTAACATGACTAAAACTTAGCCTAAAAATGCTTGGTCCATTTTTTTATTCCCTCCTTTAATTCCTCACATTTCTAACCATGTCTAATATTCATTTTTCAGGGTCCCTTTTTAATATTTCCTAACTTGGTCCCTTTGATTTATACCTTAGCTTAAATTTTTAATCCTAAGACCTCATCATAATTATTAAAAACAAATAAGACCTTAGCTTTATTACCTTAGCCTAAGTTTTATATGTCACTTTGGGTCCTAACTTAATTTACTTAATTTTCATAGATCTAACAATTCTCATTTCATCATGGGACTTGAATCAATGTAGTGAGGAATACTTGAGATTTAACTTAAAAATCATAAATCTCATGATATCCTATAGTCTACACTTCATCACAGAAGAATAATCTAATGGTGTGAAGGCCCTGACAATGCTAATCCCTTAGCCTACATCTAATGATTCATGTTTCATCATGAAAACTTGAATAGATGGAGTGAGGAATAGTTGAAAAGTTAAAGGATCACAAAAGGCCCATGAGATTAATACATGACATACTTATATTCAAGGATTAAAAGCAAAGGGGGCTCATACATTAAATTAAACCAATAGAATCTAATTACTAGGTTCATGATTAGATGGCTCTCACTTCATCATGGTCTTCGATTGAATGGATCAAGATGAATCTAGAGACCTAGGAAGTGTCATAAAGCCACCACATGGCATTCTCCCATTTGAACATAGGGACTTTACAAGATTAAATTTGGTGCTCTCATGAATGTCATTTGACATATATAAGGCCATCATTGATGTCTATGAGGCTATCAAATTGAATCTCATCTAACCCTTTTTCTTAGGCAAATAATACATTTAATCATGTCTTTCAAAGGGTCACTTCGATAATAAACTTATCATAAAAGTATATTGCTTAAGTTTTCTATATTTATTAATATGGATAAACTTAGATTTTTGATTTTATCCTTATATATATATATATATATATATATATATATATATATATATATATATATATATATATATGCACTAATTAACCTTCATGTGTATTGTAAGATCCAAAATCTCTCACTTCATCATGGAACCCAATTAGATAGTGCAAGGACAACTAGGATCCAATGGTCCATGCTTCATCATAGGAAGATGATCTAATGGTGCAAAGGAACTAATGAATTTTCAAATGGTTGTGCATCTGACTCATGGAAAATTCTCATTTAACAAAGTAGTGTTGTATGATATGGAGCCTAGAAATTCCTATAGAGGTGGCCAAGTGGTACAACCATAAGGTTCAATACTAAAAGAGCCAATCACAAATAAGGACCCAAATTAAAATCAATAATTTGTAGTCACTCATAGGATCTCCATCCAATGGTGTGAAATAAAAGGGGGAATTTTTAAATGCTAATGGCTAGGCTCAAAAGTCATTTATGAAAAATGCCTTGAAAGATCTAGATCGATGCCACATAAGCACCATACAAGCAAAAAAGGACAAAATAGGAGATCTTGTGCGATAAAAAATGTAAAGGTCCAAATCAAATCCCAAGAATGTATGAGCTAAATTCTAGATTATTTATTGATATTAAATCTTTAAAACCCTAAATCTTGTATAAAAGTGACTTAAGTGAACTTAATTGGTTATAGTTCAATCTAAGAGAAGCTTAATTGTGTTTTTGAGAACAAAAGAGCATCATATAGACTAATTACAATCTAGTGTGAATAATTTAAAATAAAAAGCCATGACAACTCATAAGCAATAGTTAAGAGAGATAGATCTCTATCTATCCATAGATAATGAAGGTAGAGTCTTCAAGGACATTGAATTAGACACCTTGACCCTAAATAATGGAAACAAGAATTGGTCTAAACTCTTCTTCACCATATAGGATCTAAACCCTGTCACTAAGGAGGAGTAGATAATTATCTTAGTTAGTAGGAAACACTATGACTTGGTTATATTTCAAATGGCTAGCCTTCATTATGTTGCTACCAAGCTAGAGGTACTTCACTATATCGATGTGCTTGATCTTATTTTTATAGATTATAGGATTGATAATGACTAGATCATCTATGAGAGAACATCTAAAAGGGTTTTATATATTTACCCTATGGCATTTGAAAGATACTATAAACTCCTAAAGCCCCATGTATAACTACCCAAAATCAAGGAGTGAACTAGTAAAAATGACTTGGATACCATCTTATGACCATGATTGTTCTAAGGGAACCATGTTTTCAAGGATATTGAGGGAAGTATCCCAATTGTACAATTTATGAAAGGGATTAGGGTAACCATGACCCTATTAAATAGAGCATTAAGAGCCCCATCAAACACATATGCAAACAAGACCTAGTTCTCTTATGTATATTTCATGGTAGAAGAGAAGCTCACCCCTCCTATTGGAGACTTGATCAACATTCACATAGGGCACCAATTTAAAACCATTAAGAGAAAGGATAACAAATAATTACTCATGATATCTTACTTACTTGATACCCTACTTCCTTCCATCAACTTCCTAGGCATCATAAATTGGTCTCTTGAGGGTAGAACCACCATATCCCACCATTATTCAAAATTGCACATCTTTAAGTATAGGAACCATATGAAATTCATCTATGATTATGTCTACCCAGCTTTGGTGGAGGCTATCAAAAGTTTTTCCATGTCTAGGGTTGACCCATTGATCAAGAAGTATATACAAATGATGGTAGATATCTAGCTTTACCTAGATTAAATAGTAATCCAAATTGAGGGAGTCATGTCCTCACCCTATAGATTACCTATTTATGTGCCTAATAAGTTAGCAAAACAAGAAATTGCCTCTCAAATCATTAATGGTGTTGATAGAGTTTATAAAGAGAAGAGGAAAGGCCTTCTCCATCCCTTTCCTCTAATCATTATAAGGATTGTGATATAAGATTAGAAGTAGGTAGAGATCATGTCCAATCATAGGGACTCATTTGGGTTCTAATTAGATGAGCTCAAAATGGGGATCCCAAGAATATAGTGGATGATCATTTGAAGACAAAATAACTACCCAAGCTAGTATATGTGCATCAACTCAGTGTCCATAACACCATTTATATCAATGCAAGTAGCTTTAAATAAGTGTTGACCAAGATGAAGGGGTATAATATTAAGCTTTAATATAGGTTAATATGTGATGATAAACTAGTAGCAGAGGTATGGCAGATGCATCCTCTCTAATATCATTTGCTACCTAGATCTTCTAGGCCACCCCAAGAGCAGCCTTAGTTGGAATAGCCAAAACCTCAAGGATAAATTAAATAAGGGTGAGGCAAGGAAAAGCTAAAAGAGAGACCTAGAAAGGGAACCTCATCTTAAACCTTACCCAAAAGGCCACCATCTCTAGTTGAGTCTTTATACATGATTTCCTTTGATCTAGGTGAGATAGTTGAAGGTGCCCTCAGAGATCTTGCTTATGCATATGGCACCAATAAGGAAGACGAGCAGATTGAAGAGGCAATAGCCTAAGAAAGATAACTTAGATAAGAGAAAGGAAAAGAAGTTATCCTTGATATAATTCTAATATAAACCAAGGAGAAGAGGAAGGTAGATATAGCATTGGAGTCTGTTAGATTAAATAAGCCAAGATTGACTCTCACTCACCCCACCAATGAAACTAATCTATTTAGTGAGGAATTCCCCATCTATGTGATAGCCACCCCTGAGTAGTTTATCTACAAGAAATCATGGAAGATACCCTCTTTGATCCACTCATGGGAATTAACAAAAGTTGTTGACATAGATGTACATGATGATATCAAGCCATGGATCAGGGCTATAATGAAGGAAGAAGAATAAAGAAGGATAGTGGCCACTACAGGGCCAGAAAATAAGAAAATAGATGCTCTTGGAGCATCAAGTAGCATAATAATTGAGGTCTTAAAACCTATAAAATTCATAAATCTAGTTACCATGGTACAATTCAATCTAGATATAATTGGATTAAAAAGGGTCACCACTAGAAAAGCCATGGTGGGAGCTGAGGAGTTCACCTTCTAGAAGGTGGAACCTTTTTTAGGTCTAACCGTAGTTAAAAGATAATAGCTAGGTGAACATCCCATCCATGAAGAGGATATTTAAATCTTAATTGAAGCCTAATCAACTTAATCAAAGGTTGGCATTAGAGGAATGAAGTAGAGGATTCACAATTTATAAAGGAGAAGGAAAGCCTAGAGACACATGCCATTTTATATGTGCCTAATGTTACTTTAGATATGTTTGAAGCTTCCTTCTTTGATATGTTTAATTAGTTTTAATTGATGAAGTTGAGGCAAGATGCATTGAACCAATAAAGTGAAGTATCCAAAGGATAGATATTAGAATAGTAGGAGGTAGAGACTAAGTTAAGGGATATTATCAATATATTGATTAGGAACAAGATTCTTAAATTCAAAATTGCTAGCCTATCCCACCTAAATACTACTTTAGGGATAGTGGTGGTTAAAATACAAAGTATAAGTACTTGGTCAATAGGATTATATAGACTCTTTAGGGATGATGAAGAGTTGATTTCCCAAATCAAGAAACTACTTGGCACCATATTAGATAACCCTACCAAGACCACTACCTTAGGAATTATTGATGATGTAGAGCATAAACATAGGGTCACTTTGGTAATGTAATCAATCAAAATCAAGAGCCAAGGCTAATATGGTAGAGACAATAGAATAATTCTATGTATGATCTTCACAACTGAGGAAAAGATAGCAGAGGCTAGGAACATTAAGGAAGTTATGGCTAGGAATGATAGTGACTTTGATGATTTAGCTGATCATGAAGATGTTTGCTTTCTAAAGCCTCTTGTTGATTTGGATCTAATCAAGGAACAACACTGAAATGCTATATAACTTCTGTAGGATCAATATGGGAGTCCCAAAGAAATTGACCCACCCACTAGTTAAAATTCCTTTTGTAAAATATTGTATTATTCAAAAATAGGGAATATTATTTTTTAAGGCATATGCTAGTCTATTAGCATATTGCCTCTAGGTCAATCTAGTTGTAAAATACAAGTGTATTATAGAACTCTCTAATCAAGGATAACTATCCTTATATTTTATATAATTGTATCTTGTAATTGACTAGTGCATTGCCTTATCTTTTTATAAAAGGCAATACTACCATATTCTTAAAGGGAGAGAAAATTTTGAGCAAATTTGTATACTTCAAGAAATTAATGTAATAAAGGAATTATGTAAAGATTATTCAAATTGAATGTCTCAATTTTTAATATAGCTTCTTCTCTCAATTTTTGATTATAGTGTTTAAGTTTGAATAGTTTCCTTGAATTCTAAATTTACATCTATGATACAGGGTTTCTAATTTGTGCTTATGCTAAACTAGTTGGGATCTTAGATTTTCTTTGTTTTATTTGTTCTATATTTAGATGTTTTAATGATATTTGAGTTTGGTAACAAACCTTTAAAGTGAAATCTAGTTCTTAATTGTATAATTTCATATCATCCTTAGGAATGTGTTTGGTGTGTGGTGAAATTTGAGCTTATGCTATTTTGCATCATATACTGGTTAAATACAGGTTTAGTTATCATTGGAACTTTGTCCTAATATTTGAGGCCAAGATCAACAATCAATTATTTATTTCTTTCCCTACCCTTATCTTTGCTCATTTTTCATATCAGACCACTCTTGCTTAGATTTCATTATAAATATTCTTATTGATTATCTTGTAGCTTAAACTAGGCCATAATTCACTGAGTATTAACATAAATCCTTTACAATTCATAAAGAATAGACCATGATGGCTCCCAACCATCACTTATTATAAATTTTGTGGAACACCCATACATGCCTTTATCATTATTTCACCATAAGGGACATAAAATTGCCAGAACCTACTACACATGCTCTAAATTCCTAGAATTCTAAAATGATAAGTGTTTTTTAAACAATAAGAACCCCTATGGTACATTTATAGGCATCAACAGATTGGTTATGATCAATGTGTGAATGAGGCACAATCAATGAAGGGGTCTTGACCTAGGTGATAAATTCTAATGAGACAAGAAAAGAGGTAGTCATATGCTTATAATCAAGTGTCTTTGAGACACCTATAGGCCTAGTTTCAAGTTAGAACATGCTACAATCAAAGGTATTAGCAGTCATAAGGCTTATTTAAGTTTAAATTAGGCTAGTTTGAATATACCAAGTTTATGACTAGTATGATAATAAGATATCTCAATATAGACCTAAAAAAATAAAACATGCCAAGTTATTGAATGGATCAACATGCATAAACGAGGACCTAAAACCAGCCTCAAGAACAACCTACAACTAGGAGACAGACAATACCATGGAAAAGGCTTTCAAGGATAGAAAATTCTTCAAGAGAGGTTTTTGAGATTTTAGAGATATTTTGACAAGTGATGGAATTTTTATAATTTTTTTACTTATTTTCAAAATCTCCAATCATCCTCAAACCATGAATCTATTTGTACAAGCTTGAATAATCAAGAATAGTCAAGTATAAAGGGTTGTTGAAAGAGGTTTATTTTCAAGTTGATGTCATAAAGTGATAAAGGAGCTTCATGTTCAAGAAAATTATTCAAGATAGTAATGATATATTATGTAATAAATAAGATGGATATGGTTTCAAACATGATACACATTCAATTTGACCCAAAAATTTACACCTACAACCACATAAGTATATGCTTTTCTTCAAGTTGGTAAGTAGGATGTGAGCAAAATGGTCATATGATGGACTTACATAATGAGAAGGAGGTTTAATGAGAAATATTAATCATTAATAATGTAAATAAAATTAATATAGGGGCTCCAATAACTAATATATAGTCATTCACCTCAAGAAAGAGCACCTACATCCATACTTGAGGTCATTTTCTCTCATAAACATACATACTTTCTCAAGATGCAAAATAAGACCATCTCATTCAAGGAAATTCTTTTTTTAGTTATCCATAGATTAAATTTCTGATTTTACATCTTAAAAACCTTATCAATATCATTAATACTAATGCCAACTCAAGAAGACAAAGGTACATAGGCTAATTATCCAGATGTGGACTATGTAAGACTTAAAGACCTTGTTTGAGGAGATAACATACTAGAGAGAGGGGTGAGAGATGGTTGAAAGTGAGTTTATAAGACTTATAAATTCAAAATTAGTGTGAAATTTATCTTAAAAACTTCCATTTCTCATGAAATCACCTCCAACATGCATCAACATAGTTAAGTACACACACAGTCAACACTTAGCAGGTAGTTTTGTGAAAATTCAAGGTTTTTTAACATATAAACATGTAATTAGCCTCTTAAAATTGTTAAAAATGGTCATTAAATTTTTTTTAATCCTTACATTCTATCTTTATGGTCAAATTATTTGTCTAGGTGCTCACTATTTTGACACAATCCTCTTATAGTCATTAGGTAGGCCTAGAAGAGACATGTGAGCTTTTGAGAGGTTTAAGGTGTGGAAAACGGTCTCAAGATCATGAAAGTTTTTGGTAAGAATAATATGATGATTTTAAATATTAAAATAACATTTAAATAGTGTTCACACCCCATATTATATACAAACCATGCCCTTGAGGGCTAAAACTAGAGGTAATCTTAAGAGGCATCAAGGTAAAATGGAGTTTGGATAGAAAAGTGAGGTCATATTGGATATAAAAAAGTTTTAAATAATTAATTATTATATATTTAATCCATAATAACCTATTATAGGTTCCTCAAACCATAAAACCTTAGTTTTGTCCACAACAAGCCTAAAGCTAGTTTTAGGCCTAGAAGGTATGTATCGTATGAAGACACTTTCAAGCACTATAAATAAATGACACATAAATAAGTATAATTAGATTTTATAGGTCATAAATAAGTTATTAAAATAATAATAAAGATAATTTCAATTTGAATTTCACTCACAAGGAGTAATTCAAACTTTGTAGTCTTATGCACCCATTCGAGTGACCTAATCAAGTGCTCATATATTTCACCACAAGGGGAGTTTGGAAAAATTATATTATAATTATTTTAGGACACATATTGAATTATATTTCATGAAGTATTTATGGTTTTTTATGGGATTTAAGTTATGAACAATTGTTAAGAGATTAAGCATGTCTATAATGCAAGTAAAACCCTATAGGCAAACATCTTTATATATGTATCTATTCATACCTTTTACATGGGAACCCAATATTCTTAGGGAAGTTGAGAGGATATTTACACTAAATATTCATGGTAATAATTTTTTGTTTTTAGGTCTTTACTTTATGAACCATCATTAAGAATGTTTACCTCTAAAACCCTCCCAAACCCTAATAAAGACTAGTTTTAAGAAAACATAATTTTTAGATTAAGTTTTGTAACATTTTGAGTTGAATAAAATGATAGTTTTCATATTATATTTTAAAAAATTTAGGAATATTTGAGTATTTATTCCTAATTTATTTAAAAGGTTTGAGTAGTAAAATTATCAAATAAATATGCAATAATTAAGCTACTAATTTCTAAAAATAGTAATAAGGAAAAGAAAACAAGACTTAGCTAGAAACTAATTGATATGATTGAGATAGAGGCTATAATTAACTGTGTAGGATTGAGACACTATCGTAAATCAAGATTTGAACTTCATTTTATGATTGGACAAGATTGCTTAAAACATGATACCCTAGGCTCTTGTGTTATAGTCCACTTCTACCATTATTATCCAAGAGACCTAAGCTTTTTGGGTTTTATTTGTTGTATTTTTGAGACCCTACCTATGAAATTTCAACTATTTTATTTCTTTGGAACTCCCTATATATCTAATTTTGTTTTCAAACCCCATATTTTATTGTGCTTTAAATAATTTTAAGAAAGAGGGAGGTTAGTATGTGTAAGATTCATTGAATGTGTATCCACACCCCTTGTGTGGGCATGACACCTACATAAAATTAATTTAAAGATTGATCAAGCCATATGTATTTCTTTCACTTAATGTGATTTTTGAAATAGTGTGTATGAAGATACAAAATGCTAAATTGAGTGTGCTTGAGGTGAATAGGGATTGGTGTAAGGTTTTGAATAAGCTAAAAAAGGTATTGGATGGTTGTATGTATAGAATAGGATATATTCTTGAGTATTTTATCTTGTATTCTTTCTTTATTTGTGATATTTTATATCCCCTTCTAAATGAACTTTGAATGGGCTTTTATAGGTATCTATTGGTCATGAGTTGAATGTATTCACATTAGGCTGACATGGAAGATGCTAGGAACTAAAAGGAAATGATTATTTGGGCTCAAAGTGTGATTGGATAGGAGTGATAAAAATGGGACACCCTAGGGTCTGACACTATAATCTAAGTTGGGCATTATAGTCCTAAGCTAATGGGACCTAGGGGGATAGATCTATCATAGAAAGAGGAGTCTGGCTCAACTAATATTAGGTCTAGAAGGTTACAAATGTATAAGAATTAGTGAAAAGATGCCTATGAGGGTTATGAAAGTAAGAAAGAGGGACCTATGGGATGGATGTTACAATTCACACTCAAGTTACCCATATTTGAATTTTATATAAATACATTTGCCTCCCCTTTATTTTAGTGATACAACAAAGTAAAATACTAGGATAAAATAAAAATAGAAAGTGTACCTAAACTTACCTACAAGGGTGAAGCTAATGAAGCTATTGCGATGCTAGGTGTGTATAGAGAGAGCACGTGATGAAGTTTGAATTTACAAGAGAAAACAAAGAGTAGATAAGCTCTTACTAGATATGCTATATCTAAAATAAGAAAGTACAAAGCTAGGTAAGGGAGAGAGGAAGAGAAAGGAATGAATACACCTCACTAGGTACATGAACTAATACAAAATCTATAATGATACTGAGTGATTTTATACCAAGAGTACTATCATGAATGGATCTAAGTGCTCAATTCCCTAAGAGTGGCTCAAGAATGCAAAGGCTGGCCCTTTAGCTCCATCATCACCGACTAAGTGAATTTATGTGATCACACGTGTTAATAAATGTTTAGATTGTGTGTCTAATCCCTTTGAATAGGTGTCTCAAGAATACAAAGGATAACTAATATTTTGTCTCCATTATTTCCCCATGAAGTGAAACTATAAACTGATATCGGTATGAAATGTGTGTTGAATGAGATGGATCCTAAAGCCCATGAATGATCTATAATCTAACAATGTTGGCATGGATAGTTGAATATATGCTAAGAACTAGGACACTCTTGGCCACTTTGAAAGATGGAGATTAGGCTTGTATGAAAGCCTCTTTGAAACTAGGCACTAGGCTTATATGAAAGACATTTAAAAATGTGGAGGTTAGTCTTATATGAAATCCATTCCAGAAAGATGCCAACCACTTGTAGATAGAATAAGGCATGTAACTACTGAGAATGCCTAGGTAATATGTTGAACTTAGAAAGAAAATAAAATAAATTTGTCATGCACATTGCCCCCAATCACTAGTATCTAGAACATGGATTATGATCTAGAATTAATACCAAATATCATATCTAAAATTGAAAGTGAGAGCCATCATACCATGTATGATGCCCCTAAGATCTAGATTCTCTGAGTGAAAGTATACTAAAAATTGTTAATTCTAAATTGGTTTAAAAGTACAAAACTATAGTTGAACCTACTTTTTTGCCTACTTCTAGAAAATCTAGTTTATCTAATATTTAGATAAGAGAACTAAAAATAAGAAACCCTAGTATTTGGTTCTATTATCCATGTTTATCACTATTGTCCTTTGCTAAAACAAAAAAAATGCTAGAATCATCACTACTTTTTTTGTCTGTTTTGCCTGGTTTAACCTCTTATTACTATTTTCAGTGTTTTGAAAATAATTTTTTGATCAATAGGAGATCTAATCTCTATGAAAAAACCCTATATATTTACCCCTATTCTAAGGGTAATAATGAAGACCCTACAATGACTTCCCTCAGAAGAAAGAGTCCTAAAGTCTGTTATGATACAAAATACATAATATAGTAATGATAATCGACAAGATGTCTCAAGATATAACATAATTTGTAAAAGAGATTGTTAGATCAACATGGGTATGCCTAGATAAATATAACAATGTAATAATATGTATAATTTACTAATTTTAAATTATAATTTGAAGTCTAGTTAGTGGTTATTTGGCCAAAGATAAATGGAGCATGATCTCCATCATGGCATCCAAGATAGCAGGATAATTCATGATGTGGATCATGGCATTACAAAAAATTAAAAAGCAAACAAGCAACAAGCCTACAAGGAAAGAATCAAGAAGCATACAAGAGTGTCCAAGGGGCCAAATAAACAAAGGACATGGGCACATGTCACTCAAACTAGAAAACAAGCATATAAAGCATGTTCAAATGAAACATACACATACATTTGAAAATAAGCAAGGTTGATGTGACATCCACAATCACATAGAAGATTACAGACAAAGGATATTGTAAAATGTCTTAAGACACACACATGAATAGAAGTAAAGGACATTGTAAAATGTCCTAAATCATGTACAAGAGAAAAAAAAGAATTAAGGAATGCAATTAATCTAGCTATGTAAATCAAGAAAGGAAAGCATGTAAAAATTGGAAATACAATCGTATCTAGCTAACCAAAACAAAAATGTGAAAATATACAAGACATGGTAATAAAAGACTAGGTATATGCTAAGAAATACACAAGTTTTATTTATTAGTAAGATGTCGATATAGTAATATGTGTAAGATAGTAAAAAATGTACATGAACAAGATAACTAGAGTGTGTGGTGTAGGAATGACATAACCTAGATGGTGTAGTCATCTATAATATGCCACTAGTGGGTATATTTATCAATGTCTCAAATGTATAAATAGGATTCCCCCTCAATGGGTAGAATGAAGCAATCAAAGAGATGAATGTCACTACACACATCAAAGGAGATAAAGTGCATGGTAATATAGATAAATTGAAAAATAATAACATATAACAAAAAATGTAAGTATAGCATAACATTGAATTGTAAATCATGGATAATGCATACAATCAAAATGTTTTTGGTGTTTTGACATATTTGAATATTTTAGGAATTTTGATATATTTGAATGTTTTTGTGTTTTTGATATGTTTTATTGTTTTTGTATTTTTTATATAATCTATGTATAATTAAGCATAAGAAACTATGTACAAATAAAATTGAGAAGAGATGATAATAATTGAAGAGTCTCATGGGAGACTTCCTATCATGGTATCTTATATTAAGGAGAGGAATCATGCATGATCATGAAGCATGATAGATATTTTGAGACTATGGCTCTCAAAGTTGTATATATTGTAAATTATCTAAAATCTTTGAAGTATAAACCAAATATGGGGTTCTCCCTATAACTTTATGAAGTGGATTCAACTATAGGTCTCTTAGGGACCCATCTAGTAGGATAAGCTCTCTAAACATGTGCTCTATGAGTAGATGCATGAGATCTCAATGATACTTCCCTGGGCGTGAACATTGTAGCTATAAGCTATCTAGAAACCTAAAACCATGGTTAATCTAAAAGATACCTTTGTGAAAGTGTATGAAATATTTATGCTAGTGATGGAGGCCTCAACTATGTCTAAATCTGAACTAGAGGAAGAACTGAAACTAGTAGAGAAACTAAAACTAGTGGTTGAACTAGAACTGATGACTATAAAGTATAAGATGGATCTAAAGTGGGGAGTGGTAACTCATATGGAACTCTACCAATTATAATATCCTAATTAACATGAATGAATTTCATGCATTTGTGAACTGTAGAATGTACTAATTGAAGTTTTTGAATCTATGGTCGACCAAGTAAGATATCAAAAACTCTTTCATTAGGAACTATAGTAAAAGGTGTGGCCACATGTGTTGAACCAACCTATAGAGGAAATACAATATCACCCAATGAACTCTTTATGTGCCCACTAAATCCATTGATAACTATGTTCATCAAGGTAATATCCTACTCTAAATATCCTAAATGATATAGTAATGTCATAGTGCACATGCTCACACTAGATCTATTATCTATGAGAACATTATGAATAGGATGATTATGAATGTAAGCTCTGATAAAGAGTGCATGATAATATAAATCATCCTTGATGATATCTTACTTTGAGAAGGAGATGGAAGGTCAATCTAGAGATCTATAATTATAAACACTAATCATAATACTCAAATGATGTGTCTCAATTGAAAGTGACTTGTATGTATCTGGTGGTAGATGTGAATGATATGCATGGTGAACCCCTAATGTGTCCCTTATCTCTTATTTAGAATTATATAGAAAAATATTAGAGAATATTTTCAATGTTTTATCCTATATTGGTTTGGCCCGAGGAGGCTCAACTGGAGTGCCAAGAACAATATGATTTCTATTTATTAAATCTTATATCTTGTGTCTCAAACTAATGCATCTATTTGTTGTATGGTTTGGTGCCCTATAAAAATCACAAAATGCATGTTGATCATAGTTCTATGGAAGAGGATTTTCTAGATAAACTTCTTAAATATGAGGGAGAGATATGATATTACATTCTAAAAGCTACTATAAAAATCTAGCTAGAAAAACTGATAGATTGGTAAAGGTTCATCGAGGAGGTGCTAATAGAAACACTCACTGAGGGGGCTTAAAAGTTGCATTGACTATAGGTTATTTTTAAATTTTACTATCATTGATATTGAATTTATATGGAGCTTTGTTATTACTCTTGTTTTTTATTTTTGATGTGCTCATGTACTTGAGTTTGTCAATTGAAATTAGTTTGACTTCTCTTTCCTTTAGTGTATGACACAATTTAGTGAAGGAAGAGAACCTTTTGAACATTATTAACTCATGTAAAGCTAGTAGAAGACTCTATTTGAAGAGATCTTGTAACTCTTGATTGGCCATGGGGCTAGGCATCTTAGCCAAGATAGTCTTATATCAAAGAAAATAATCTATGAGATGCTCATTTTCCCTTTGTTTTTATTGTGTAACTTAGGAATAAGAAGCCTTATCACCAATGTTAATGCTGAAATGATCTAGGAACATGTCATTTAAAGGATTTAATTCATTGAATAACTAATTTGGTAGACTATAAAACCATTGTAAATCATAATCCTTTAGGATCCATGAAAATATCTTGGTAAGTAGCCAATCATTTGGTACATAGTCCAAGCATGCTACATGAAAATCTCTCAAATGTATCTCTAGATCACCCTTTCCATCATAAAGAGTGAGCTTGGGTTGAACAAAACTTGATGGCAAGGGTGTAGAAGCAATGTGATGTGTTAATGGTGTATGCATTAGAGAAAAATAATCCAAACCATGTATAGGTCTAGAGGCACCTTGTTCAATATATAGCACTTTGGATTGAATAATCTTATCTCCTACACAAGGGCTACCACATTAGGAAACAAAGATGTAATAGATGTAGTTGGTGGCATAGAGGCAAGTTGGGATACTATAGGGGGTTGTTGAGACATAGTTTCCTCTATAATGTCATTTTCAATTGGTTGTTTTGAAGGAATGGAAGACTCAACTTGTATATCCTTTTTTATTTCCATGATAGATTATAAAATAAGAATAAGATCTCGAGGCTAGTCCCTGAGTCTTTCTTGAAAACTTTGTAGGATCAAATCTTTGTTGAGGATAACTTTGTTATTAATAATTGGTAGAATGTGATTGAGAGTCTAATGTGGTGGATCATGAACATTGATGTTTGTATCATCATTATTATTCTCATATTGCTCATCATCAAAATTATCCTCATTGAAATTAGTGTAGTCTAGATGTGTGAGATCTATAGTATGAGTCTGATCTAGTTGTTTATCTATTGTATATGGTCAAGTTAAAGGAATTTAGGTGAATTCAAGATGGTTACCACTAATTATTTCACTTTGTCTTGAAATAAGAGATGTAATGAACTTATGTGGCATAAGTAAAACAACTTGGATAATAGTAGAAAAGATTAAATGGATATAATCTAAACAAGGAACTGAAATATGCATAAAAAGGATACGAAGCTTAGAAACATGTAAGGTGATACCTCAAGAAGAAATGGGACATAGTGTATGAAACTAAGGTTTAAAAAATGATTATTTATAAAAATTAATTTCAAATTTTGAAATTTAAAGTGAATTTCTAAGTTATATATGTAAGTAAAAAATTAAAAATTTATTAAAAAATTTGTGATTCAAAGAGACTTAGTAGATGCAACTAGGGTTTTGAAAAATAATTATTCTTGAAAATTAATATTAAATTTTGAAATTTTAATTGTGTTTTTTATTTTAATATTATAGTTAAAATAATCAAAAAATTATAGGAAAAATACTAGGAAAATATCAAGACCTAGTATGGGAAACTAGGGTTTGAAAGAAAATTATATTAAAATTACTATGAAATTTTAAAATTACTATGAAATTTTAAAATTAATATAAAATTTTAAAATTTACTACTAATATTTTATTTTATTATGTAGGTAAAAAATTAAAAAAAAATAGTAAAAATCAATAGGAAATTTTCCCTAGGGTTTCTAATATTTTTATGCATAAATGAAGTAAGTCAGGTTCATCAAATGTTTTAACAATTTTGGGAATATTGGAGTATTTATTCCTAATTTAGTTAAAGAGTCTAACTAGTAAAATTATTAAATAAATATATAATAATTATGTTATTGATTTGTATAATTTATTGCAATTTAAACTTTTCCAAAAATAGTAATAAGGGAAAAAAATAAGACTTAGCTAGAAATTGATTGATATAATTAAGACAGAGATTGGAATTCACTATGCATGACTGAGACACTATCACAAATCAAGATCTATCCTTAATTTTATGATTGGATAAGAAAACTAAAAATAGGACACCTTAGGATTTGGTGTTATAGTCCACTTCTACCATTGTTGTCCATGAGACCCATGGTTTTTGGGTTTTGTTCGCTGTCTATGAGACCTTGCCTATGAAATTTTGACTATTAGATCTCCATAGAACTCCTTGTAGATATAATTTTATCTTTAAACCCAAAATCCATTATGATTTAAACAATTTTGAGAAATATGGGGGGTTAGTGTGTGTAAGATTTACTAAATGTGTATCCACACCCCTTGTGTGTGCACACTACCTACATACCAATACTCTAAAGAGGGATCAAGCCATATATAGTTCTTAACTTGATGTGTTTTGTGAAATAGTGTGTGTGAAGATGTAAAATGCTAAAAAGAGTGTGCTTGAGGTGACTATGGATTGGTGTGAGGATTTGAATAAGCTACAAATGGTATTAGATGGATGTATGCAGAGAATAGAGAAATATTCTTAAGTAGTCTTGCTTGTATTCTTATTTGCTTTGTGATATTTTCCAACCCCTTTTAAATGAACTTTGAATGGGATTTTATAGAGATATATTGGTCATGGGTTAAATGTATTCATGTTAGGCTAACAAGGAGGATATGAACTAGAAGGAAATGATTATTTGGGCTTGAAATGTGATTAGATAAGAGTGCTAAAAAAAGGACACCCTAAGATCTAGTGCTATAGTCCAAGTTGGGTTCTATAGTCCTAATTTTATGGGACTTGGGGGGATAGATCTATCATGGAAGGAGGAGTTTGGCTCAGCTAGCATTAGGTCTAAAAGGGTACAGATTGATGAAAATTATTGAAAAGATACCTATGAGGGTTATGAAAGCAAGGAGGGACCTATGGGATGGATGTCACAAGTCACACTCAAGTTACCAATTTTTGAATTTTATATGACTACATATTCCGATATACTGGTAGAGTATATTATATTGGTTTGATTTGCACATGTGGTAGTACTTTCTCCCTTTTTAGGTCCTAATCTCACCTAATTACTAGTATGCCATCTTATATAGGTCATATATAGTATTTGATGTTGATTGATTGAGATAACCATAGATATATTGATTGGTTAGTTCCTTGAATTAGACCTATTCCATCATTTCCCTAATGCTTAGATCACTTGATGAAACCTCTATGTGAAATAATATTACATAAGAATCATTTGGAGTTGTAGGATTCAATTATTTTCATTATCTTATTAATGTTGTAAAATTTCAAATAGAGTGGATGAACCAATAATATAGGTGTATCACCATCAATATAATATATTTCCCTTTTAGTTATACTTATAACCCTTTTTATCCCAAAAATCATAGCAAGTTTTAGTAAATTGAGCAAAGTGATACATCAGAGGAGCTAGCCTCATAAATCTAGAGGTCTAGTCTAATATATAGGTGTCCCACACCTTATATCATTCCAATGTTAGTCCAAGTGTGAAGGGGATCTTGATCAATCAACCTTTAATAGGGTGTTATTTGGGTTGCTAAAAATTATAGCATGCCTAGTGGGACATAGATCTAACCATTTGAGTACACATTTGTAACATTTTGATATTTAGAAGCAATTTTAAGCACTCATAAATGTCCTCATATTTGAGGTAAAGGGTAATTCTTGTTCAAAATTAAGTTGTTTGTCATGTGTTTTTTAGGCTATGGTATCCTATCGAGTAGACTTTGATCATACATCTCCTTATCAACAGTTCCAATATGATTCATATACATATTTTTATGACCCTTATCAGACCTATCATGATGCATATCATCCTTATAATGAGCCTCACCAACCATATATAAAATGTTATCAGTAGGATGGTGACTCATATCAATCCTATGATAACCCTCATAAATCTTTTTATCTACCTAATCAACCTAATCAAGTCCCAAGACCATCTGTTTCAAGCTTCAAACAAACTCTTTTTTGATATGAGAAGCAAATGGTAAGCATAAAAATTCAAAATGGCTATGGATAAGAGGTCCTCAAGCATCATATTGAGAGCATGATAGCTTATTTACAGTAACCTAAAGAGGTATGTATATCTTTCATAAAATAAGGCCATTCAAATTTTAGTGATGATATCCTAGACATAGGTGGTCTAATTGTAAACATTAAAGAGAAGTTGGTAGTCCATGAAAGACACCAAGGTCACCACAATCATCATCATGTTCCCATCAAACTTCCCTTTTCTCTTTATGAAAAAAAAATGTTTACCACAACCCTCACTATTCCATTTAAGCCTTGAGAAGCTTTCCTACTTGAAAATATATTCAAGAGAGGCCTCATAAGGTGGAATAAGAGTGATTTGAGGAGGCTTAATCTCATGTTTTACATCAGATCATACAAGAGCCTTCATCTTTAGTTTTTTAGGGAGAGATATTTAATGAGTTGGTTCATAATTTTGAAGCTCACCTATACAAAAAAATTGAGCTTACAAACCAACATATTCAATAGCTAATATTAGCTACAAAGGTAACACAATAGAAAATTCCTTCATTCATTCTCATAGCTACAATAATTACAAAATAAGAAGCTCCTAAACCTAAGTTCATGACCTAGGAAGAAAGAATAGCATTCAAGTATAAATCTAAGTGTAGTTTTGGAAAAAAAACAAGAGATAATTCATCCTCCACTCCTTCCTCCTAAAAATCCCAAGGTATTCCCTTCATGGAAAGTTATTCAAGAAAAATTTTAGTCAAGAGAGGAGGTGATGGTGATTCAAGTTGAGTAGCCCCATGAGTAGAATCAGTCATCTATGGAAACACCTTTGAACCTTTCTCATCTTCTTGAGTATTTTTAGAGGTCTACCATGCGAATTATCGAGAAGGAACCTCTCTTAAGTGAGGTGAAATAAAAAAAATTAGCTGAAGTGATAGGAGACGAGAAAGATGTTTCAGTTGAAGATAAAGAGGATATCATCATTGAGACACTTATAGGTAAGGATAGCCATGACTTAGTCTTTCATAATGTCAAATAAGATGAGTTACGAGATTAGTTTTAGATGCAAGATAAAAAAAGAATAATAATTTTTATTAGAATAAAAATAGGTTGTTTCTTAAGATCTTCTTGATCACATAACAGCTATTCCATATCATATGTTTCTCAAGAACTTGCAGTAGTGAGCATTGATGACTGTAAGCCATCCAAAGAATATAAGTGTCAAGGTAATGATAATGAATTTTGGTAGAAATATATATATATTTTTAAGAATATTAGACTCTTCAAGTTATCAAACTTCTTATTGAGGATGTCAAAGACCAATCAACTACTAAACCTATCAATATTTGTCCTTAAGAAGAGCATGTACATGATGATGTAAAGAATGAAAAGGTGCTGGTTAAAGTAATACCTCAACTCATTACTCCTAAGGATAATAAAAATGAATAAATATTATCCTTTATCATTCCTAAAGAGATACAATAGGTCAATCATGAAGATCTTGACAAGTCACCATCCAATGTGGAGTAGATTCAATGTAATAACCAAGACATATTAGATCATTGGCAATCCATGAATGAAGAAGAATTAACATGATTGTTAAAAATTATAATAACATGGGAGGAGGATGATTGGGTTTTGGATCCATATCTATAATCCATATACCTTAAAATGGAATCAAAAGGCCTAGTTACATCACTAAGGAGTCATGAACATGTAAATGATCCAATCTACTAGAGGAAGCTACCAAGAGGTGTCAATCATGATTCAAGATTATATGGTGTACAATCTAGCTTTCCATTTGAACATAGAGGAAATTTTTCATTTTAGGTTACTTATTTTAGGTTATTTATCATTTTTAATAAGCAATAACACAAGCAATAGTTTATTGCCTTGATGTTGTCTTGTCTTATTTTATTATTTACCTAGGTTAGTTGTGTTTTTTCAATAGTTTATTTGTTATTCCTTATGTTGTTTCCTTTCAATATATTTGTTACAATAAAAATAGGTGTATCAAGATTCAAAATTTTGTTTGGCAGTTAAAAGAGTCATCAAGTCATGATGTTATGTTTTAGATTATCATTGTCATGTGAAATCTAGTAGGTTATTTTGACCAAAAGGCTAGTGAACCCCTGTGAGTTGCCAAAAATGTTGATAATTTGGATTTTCAAGGCCAAATACCAACCCATATAATCTAAAACTTTTCTTGGTATTGTTACAAGCCTATTCAAGTGGTCTAAACTATGTATTTTTAATCTAAAAGAGACAAGTTTTATCCATTTAATATTAAAATTGGTGTCAAAATGTCATAAAATCCTTAATAATTCTTTGAAATACTTTAATTTTCATTAAATTAGCTTTATTCAAAGTTTTATGACTTGAAAATATATTTTCATGCAATTTTAAGCATAAAGAGACCCATTTTGAGCTCACATGTGCCAATTTTTTGGCCTAAAATGTGTAAAAAAATGTTTAATACTTGTTATAAAGTGTAAATGACTCATTTTCATCTCCCTCATGCCATAAATATGGTATCTCATAACTTTAGTTATGAATAAAAGACAAAGAGAAGGCTTTTTCATGCATTTTTAGACAAAAGTAAGTACAACCCATTTTGTATAATTGAGGACAATAATTTAAAGAAGGTGATATATTAGGTACTCCAAAAGAGATTGAAGGAAAGAGGATGAAAATTATCCCAAAAAATGGTCTCTTTTAGTTAATTGGATTCTTTGCACATAAGGAGAGCTCTTCAGGTTTCTATATGGTACAACCATGAGAGAGAGAATCTAGGTCTAAAATTTTGGTTTAAAAAATTAGTCACAAAGAGATTATAAATAAATTAGGTGGTTCTTATATTGTTCATCTCTCCTTAATTAACAATCTCTTCAAATTCAAGGCACACATCAACTCTCTTTCATCCAAGCAAGTAGTTATTTTTTTGTAATTTCTCTTCATTAGGGAATAATATTAGAAAAATTCTAGGTTATGGATCTTCTCAAGAGCAAAATTCACCTTTTCATGGCATTCATTAGTTATTTTAAAAAAATGTGAAGGTCATATAGATCTCAAGAAGATAAATAAGTATAATTTTGTAGTCTATAAGCATATGGAGGAGAATTGTATGGTTTATGAGAGAGAAAGGGTTTGAATATTTCTTGGTTTCTTCTTGGCAGGGATCTCTTTCTTGTAATTATGTTTTCCAAGCAAGTTTTCTCAAGAGATTATTCAAAAGATTCATATAAAATCCCATCATTGTGTTCTTAAGCATCTCAAAAATCCATGTTTAGCAAATTTTAAGGTTTTTAGCATTTGTTGAGGTACTTAACATATTCATAGGTTTCAATTTCAGCCTTTTATCTTCCTCAAATGGCTTCCAAATTGATATATGTGGTAGAGGATAGAATCAAGTTTTCAATGGACCTTAAATCTAGTCTTGGTATATTCCTATTATCTTCTTATCACCCCATCTTATTCATCTCCATTCCTACTATTTTGCACTGTCATTCTCAATGTGTAAGCTTCTTTCCACCCTTCATTCATGTTTTCACACCATCCATTCACTCATTACCACTATAATTCATCTCCACTCTATAACTTCATTGTCATAATAATAAAGAGGGTTATAAAAAATCATAAGTTGTGAAGAAGAAGATATGCACACCATGTAAAAATCACCTATAGTGAATAATGATCTCTATACATTCATATACCAATAGTCATGAGTCTATCATGAATACCAATGATTGAGAAGGGAAAGCTAGAAGATGTCAAATTAAAGGTCTATGATTACACCATATCATCAAGTAAAATTAACTTGAAGGAAAATAATCATAACCATGGTTGGTGACCTCCCCAAGGTTATTTTTAGTCTATATTCATATAATATGACCTTATATAGTCACCCATAGTTGTACTACATAGCCACCTTAAAGGATAGGTTATGATTAATGTGTGAATGAGGTGCAATCAATAAAGGGATCTTGAATAGGTGATAAATTCCAATGACACAATATAGGAGGTAGTTATATGCTTATAATCAAGTGTCCTCGAGACACCTATAGGCTTGGTTTCAAGTTAGAACATGCTAAAGTGAAAGGTATTAGCAATCATAAAGCTTGTTTAAGTTTTAAGAAGGCTAGTTTGAATCTACCAAGCTCATGTGAAGAAAAAAAAAGGCAAACCTTCCATGAGAGGGAAGGAATTTGCATAGACTAGAGTAGCCATAGAAAAATTTGAATTTTTAAAGAACAAGATTATAGAAAGGCCAATTTTAGCATTATCAAATTTTAACAAAGTGTTTGAGGTTGATTGTGATGTTTCATTTGTTAGAATTGGTGTTATGATGAGTCAACAAAAAAATCCAATAGCATATTTTAGTGAGAAATTGAATGAGGTAATAACAAAGTATTCTACCTATGATGTTGAACTAGATGCAATTGTATAAGTATTAAGACATTGGATGTATTATCTGGTACCTAAGGAGTTTATCTTATTTACAGATCATGAAGCTTTAAATTATGTGAATACACAAAAGAAGTTGAATAATATGCATGAAAAGTGGATATATTTATTTTAGGGGTATACTTCTATGTTGAAGCATAAATCAAGGGAATAGAATTAGGTAGTTGATGCATTGAGCATGAGGGTAGTGTTATTAACTAATATGGTGAGTGAAGTAGTTGGATTTGAAGCTAAGAATTATATGATACTAATCCATATTTTGGAAAGGTAATTGAGTAGTTTAGGAACCCATTAATATGTGGGATAGATATTATTCATGATGAATATCTTATACAAGAAGTTTATCTCTTCAAAGGGAAATAATTATGCATTCCAATTGAGTTGAGATAATATAATAAGATACATAGTGGAGGATTGGCTAGACATTTTGGTAAGATGAAGACAATATATTTGAGGAGGAAAAGTATTTTTGGCCAAAAATTAAGAGAGATGTTAAAAGGTATGTTTCAAGGTACAAGATGTGTCAAGTGGCTAAAGGACATGTAAAAAATACTAAACTATACATGCCATTATAAGTTCCAAGAGGACTATGAACATATTTGAGTATGGATTTTGTGTTGGGATTACCAAATACATACAGAGGTAATGATTAAATTTTTGTTGTTGTAGATATATTTTATAAAATGGTTCATTTCATTACATGTAAGAAAACTAATGATGCCACTAGAGTTGCAAAATTATTTTTTAAGGATATTGTGAGGTTGTATGGTGTTCCAAAAACTATTACTTTAAATAGAGAAACAAAATTTCTAAGTCATTTTTGAAGTAATTTTTGGAAGAATATGGTAACTAAGCTATAATTTAGTAGTGAATATCACCCACAAACATACGGATAGACAAAAGTTATGAATAGGAGCTTGGGAAATTTGTTGAGATGCATAGTGGGAGTGAAGCCCAAGCAATGAGACTTAGATTTACCAAAAGCTAAGTTTCTATATAATAGTTTAGTGAATATATCAATAATAAAATCACCATTTCAAATTGTTTATGGAATAAATCCTATGGGTATTTTAGATTTGGTATGATTACCAATTACAAATAGAATTAGTGATGATGTAGAAGTGTGTGTAGAGCATATGTAGTAGTTGAAAAAAGGAGTAAAAAAAAAGTTACAAGAAATTAATGAGAAATATAAACCATCAAAAGATGTCAGAAGAATATCCAAGGTATTTTAAGAAGTAGAGTTGGGAATGGTTTACTTAATGAAATAAAGATTTTCAAAAGTCACGTACAATAAGTAGAAGTACAAGAAAATTGGTCCATGTAGAATTGTGAAGAAAATCAATGATAATGATTATGAGGTGAGTTTACCACAAAATTTTGATATATATTCAATATTTAATGTTTCAAATTTATATGAATTCCATGGAGAATATTTTTAAGGTGATGAATATGAAGAAGTAAAATGGTAGCAATAGATTCCAAAGAAGAAGAAGGAAAAGATAGTGCAGGTTTTAGATATGAAGATAGTGAGCACAAGGCAAGGGAATTATATTAGGTATTTGATATAGTGGGAAGGATTTTAGCAAGAAGACAACACTTGGATTATATAATGGGAGCTAAATAATATTGACAAAGAAAAGTGTTAGCAGTACACCTAGGGCAACTCGCAGGAGCTGAGTTATTTTCAACTAGAGGAGAATGATGCATAAAAAAGGCCAACCTTATAGAGGCCATAACTTCTGACCTGTAGCTCTATTTTATCTCTTCCACATGCCAAAACAACTATCTAATTTTTTTTTCTGACCTAAGCTATGTTATTCATTTATATGTGTTTTTGATATTTTTTAGAGGACATAGATGATCATCTGAGGATCCAAAATTAGAGTTTAATGATTTTGATTGGATTTTTGTATTTTTAATTTTATTTTTAATATTTTTAGGACTAGACATCAACTTCAATTTAATTTCATCCCATAGGCTAATTTTAGTGTTTAGAATATTTTTGGAGATTTTTAGATCTACACACACTTGCATGTGAAACTTACTATAAATAATAGTTGCTAAAAATAGAGGTTTTTTTTAGATTTTAGTTTTTTTTTCTTTTTTTGCATGTCAAAAATAATTATGAGTTGAGGATTATTTAATCATGGTTTTGGTTATAATTATTTCAAGTGACTCAATAATATTTAGTACAAGTTATTATTTTTAGAAACTTTGTCTATTGATATTTCATTGTCTTGATAGTTTTTGGGTTCATTATCATGACTAGTATGAGAATAGAAAAGATAAATATAGACCTAAAAAAACATATAAATTATTGAATAAATCAATAAGCATAAATAAGGACCTATATCCAACCTCAAGAACAACCCACAATCAAGAGATAGACAATACTATGGAAAAGGCTTTCAAGGATAAAAAATTCTTCAAGAGTGTTTTTTGAGATTTTAGATATCATTTGATAAGTGAGGGATTTTTGATCATTTTTTTACTTATTTTAAAACTCTCCAAGAATCCTTAAACCTTGAATCTATCTGTATTAGCCTAAACAGTCAAGCACAATCAAGTATAAAGGGTTGTTGAGAAAGGTTTATTTTCAAGTTGATGACACAATGTGATAGAGGAGCTTCATGTTCAAAAACATTATTTGAGTAATGAGATATTAAATAATAAATAATATGGATAGGGTTTAAAACATGATACACATTAAATTTCACCCCAAAATTTACTCCTATAACCACATGAGTATAGGTTTTTTTTTAATTTGGTAAGTAAGATGTGAGTGAAATGGTCATATGATGGAGTTCCATAATGAAATGGAAGTTACATGAGAAATTTTAAGCATTAATAATGTCAATAAAATGAAGATAAGGGCTCAAAACATTGATATATAGTCATTCACCTTAAGAAAGGGCACCTAAAACCTTACTTGAGGCCATTTCCTCTCATAAACCCACATACTTTCTCAAGATGCAAAATAAGACCATCTCATTCAATGAGGAAACCTTTTTAGTTATCCATAAATTACATTTGTGAGTTAACATCTTAAAAACCTTATTAATATCATGAATACTAATTCCAACTCAAGATGATAAAGCTACATAGGCTAACTATATGGATTTGGATTGTGTAAGGCCTAAAGACATTGTTTGAGGAGAGAACATACAAGAGAGAGGGGTGAGATATAGTTAAAAGTTATTTTAGAGGAATTATAATTACTAAATGAGTGTTAAATTTATCTTAAAAAATTCCAGTTATCATGAAATCACCACCAATATGCATCAACATAGTCAAGTACACACAGTCAACACTTGGCAGGCAATTTTGAGAGAATTCAAGGTTTTTAGCATCTACACATGGAATTATATTATAAAAATTGGTACACATGATAATTAAAACTTTTTAAATCATCCAATTCTATATTTAATGTCAAATTATTGTTCTATGTGCTCACTATTTTGACACAGTTCTCTTGTAGTCATTATGCAGGCCTAGAAGAGGCATGAGCTTTTGAGAGGTTTAAGTTGTGCCAAAATGTTTAAATCTTATAGAAGTGTTTGGTAAAAATAATATGATGATGTTAAATCTTCAAATAACCTTTAAATAGTGATCATACTCCATATTTTATATAAACCATGCCCTTGAGGGCTAAAACTAGCATGTGGTATTAAGAGCCATCAAGGCAAAATGGAGATTGGATAGAAAAGTGATATCACAAGGGATAGAAAAAGGTGTAAATGAATTAATTATGATATATTTAATCACTCATACCCCCTTATAGTTTCTTCAAACCATAAAAATTAGTTTTGGCCAAAACAAGCATAAAGCTAGTTTTAGGTCTACAAGACCTATATCATATGAAGACACTTTCAAGAATTATAAAGAAAGATGAAACATAAATAAGGTATAATGATATGGTAAAGACCCTATATTAGGTATTATAATCATAATAAATACAATGCAAAGTTAAATTTAAGTCATAAGGAGGAATTCAAACTTTGTAGTCTTAGGCACCCATTCGAGCCACCTAATCAAGTGTTCATATCTTTAACCATAAGGGGAGTTTATACAAATGATATTATCATGATTTAATAACCCATTTCACTTATAATTAATTAATGATTTAATCTATTTGATGGGATTTTTTATGCCTTAATATGTATCACAGGTACTCAAAGTGTTTAAAGAACACTTCTCATTTTAGAATTCCTAAGAACTCAACACATGAGTTTCAAGTTATGATAATCCTATTATATTTGATGGAATAGAGGAAAAACAAGTGACTATTTCACATTTTTTATAATATCTGGTGGTTTGGAGCCACCATGGTCAAATAGTATATCTATGCAAAATATGAAGTATTTATGCTAAGAGTAGTGAATTATGATCAAGAAATAATCTAAGGACTAATATAAGATAGATATTTACAATGAGAATTAAGCTAAAGTGATATGGTTAAAAAGGATCAAAAGGAAGGGTAGGGAAGAAAAGAGATATTATTGATCTTTATTCTAAATTTTATGAAAAAGTTCAAATATCATCCAGGCATAAACTTAACTAATGTATAATATTAAGTAGAATAAGGTCAAATACTATTACACATATGGAAAGATTATAAATAAGGTGGAAAAAATTAAAATAAGAAGCAAGTTCAATTTATAGATTTACCGTACAGGCAAAAAACATTAGACTAAATGCAAGAAGAGTAGGAAAATGAAATGAACCTAGGACTTTAAGTCAACCTAGAATTGGCATAAGTTATCAACTCTAAAATTAAATGTGCACACCAAGAATTCATGAGAACCATTCAAACTTGGAATTTAGAACAAATAAGTGAGAGAAAAGCCATGATAACAAAAAACATAAGCAAATATTAGATAATCTTTGTAGAATTTCTTGCTTATATTAATTGCTCCAAGTTTACAAAGTTTTTGCTTAAATATTCCCTCCTCTATTTAAAAATGACAATAATACTTTTATAGAAAGTAAAGAAGTATGATGGTCAGTCATATCCAATTAGAAAATTACAAGTTTAAGGACAATTGTCCTTTCTATAAAAGTTCTAGAATACATTAAAATTTCCCAAGTGGATTGACCTATAGGAAATGTGATTAAAAGTTACACTTGCCTTTACAAAAAGAATATTTTATTTTTAAAATATTATGAAGTTCTATAAATGAATATTCCTAACTAACTTGAGGTTCCTTTGTCAATGTATTTCCCTATTTATGATGAAGGATCTTCATCCTATGGTGTTGTTCATTGATGAAATGGAGGGTAAAAATGAGCTTCAAGAAGAGCTCATTTCCATGATCTTTTAGGTCCTTCAGACCCTTCTCAAGTTTTTATATTTCTTTATTGATGCCCTTAGTATCTCCAATTTTCTCTTTAGAAGACATAAGTAGGCCCATGATCCTCTTATTTTCATTTGTTGTTTGGCCTTGCCCTTGAATTCTCACTTCCTATATAAATTGAAAGGTCATATGATTGAACTGTTCATCAGTTATAAGAATCAATAAGCTGAGGATTGTGGGTTCCTTAATCAAATTTCCCAAGATATGTAACATTACACCTTCCTATTATTTTAAGTCCTTAACTAGGTCCTCCATTTATTAGGAATAATTTTTTAGGATTCAGTCTTGTCTACCAATATGGCCATAGCCATATTCAAATTTACTAAGTTAATAGTCTTAAATTAGAGACTAGGTTCTTTGTCAAGGTCTTGATCAAGTCTTTCACTTGATAGCTTGAAGCTTGCTATTGGCCAACTTGGCTTATAGCCTTGGTGATTTACTTCTCCATTGCTCCCTACTTGGTTCTAACTTTAAATAATTGAACAAGTTATTCATGGTGTATTCAAACTTCCTAAATCTATCTTCATGGATTGATAAGATAATAGCTTCCTTCATATTCTTATTTTCCTATAAGAGGTCCTTGATCATGGTTTACAACTATTGGGATTGGGTTTGGGATACATCAAGGATATTTTATTTGAATATCTTGTCTTATCCTAGATTTTGGCCTTAAATAGGGGTTAGACCTATGAATGGATCTATCTTTTGGAGGGTGAATTCCTCACCTCTAACTATGGCCTTATTTTTAATCACTCTTTCTATACTAGCAATCTCTAGATTAAATTGAACTCCCACTAATGATTGAGTAACTTTTAAAGGCTCTAGAATTTCTATTTGTGTGCCACTTGGCTCCCATAGGGTAGTCATCCTATTCTCCTCTTCATTTTTTAGATCCATAATCCAAGGTTTGAGCTCATCATGCACATGGATATTAATAGATTTTGTAATGGACCAAGGTTGGTGCATGGTTGGAATCTTCTACAATTTGCCATATAAAAACCATTCAAGATTGGGTGGACCATGGATCATCATTGAAGATATTAAATTCACTCAAATGATGAGTGAAGGTCAACTTGGGCTTCTTGCCTCCTATTTGGACTAGGGTTAACTCAAATTTCATTTTAGGAACTAATTCCAAAGTTAATTCCTTCCCCTTTTCCTTCTCTACCTCCTCAGTTTGGGACTACAATTCTTCCATCTGTACTTTTTATTCATTAGATTAATAGGCACTAGCTAGTGCCTTTAGGGCATCTTCCACTATTCCTTTGAGATGCAGTGCTGTTATGTCAATTTATTCAAGTGATGATCTTGATTCTTTAGGTTGGATTGAATATCATGCCACCTATCTAGTTCTATTTTCCTCTAGCCTTTTCTCAATCTATGCCTCAAGACTTTGTGTTTCTATTTGTGGTTGTGCTAGGGAAGGTCTAAAATATGAAGTTCCTAGAAAATGGTATTGCCTAGGTCTTATTTTCCATATATCATCACTTGGCTTCTATTCCCTCAATAACCTGGCCTTTGGCTTAATGTTGTGCCTTTTCAATCTTACCAACACTTTTGTGAAAGAATAAGCTTTGGTATAAATTATGTCATATGTTCTAGGCTAGTGTTTATAGGTCATGTTTATCCTTTTTGCTTTCAAGTGCTTCACAACCCTTTTTAAGGGGTCCCATTGTCTTAATTTATCAATTTATAAATTAAAGTAGGTCCTATTCCTAGAGATAGTCTCTATATTGTCCCATTATTGAAAAATATTCCTACCAATGGTTAAGGGAAAGGTATGGATCAGTCCCTTCCTCTTACTTATACACACACCATCTATGCCATATAATAATTTATATGCCAATTATTATTCTACCAACTTGATGGGCACATAAATTAGGAGCTTGGGGTTGACTAAGAGTCCCATCAATTCTAATTATAGTGTAATCCAGATATAACCAAATGTTTCCAATGGATTCAACATATTTCTTGGTTAGAGGTCTGACTCTCATCATCATAATTCTTGTGATGGATTTAACTAAGGATGGGTAAACACAATCATAGATGAAATGAATATGGTCCCTGTATTTAAATATATGAAATTTGGAGTAATATTAGGAGATCATTTATTTTCCCTTAGGTGACCATTATTTAATGTTAAAAATATTTGTGGTGACTATAACGGCCTCTAAAAGGTATGACATCATGTATAAATGGTTGTTGGTCTTCTTCTTAATTGCAAAGAACTATCTCATCAAGCAAGTGTTGATCATCTGACCTAAAGGGGGAGTGAGTTTTGTTTTTACCATGAAGTACACAAAAGGGATCTAGAGTTTGTCAACATAGGTGGTGGAGGGATTCCCACATAATCTATTCATTAATGCCATTATCATACTAATTTTAGTCCTAAACTGGCTAATTGGGATGTTCACATTGAGGTCAGAAAACACATGGTTCTTGGAATAAAACCATGGGGTAAGGATGGTCTTTAGGTCATTTTTATTAGATTTATAAAAGATTGTGCATATATCCACAAAGGGTTTGGGCAACTTATAGTAATTTTCAAATGCTATAGGAGAAATATAAACAACCTTCTTAAAGATACATTCATGAACTAAGATACACTAAACAATTTTACAATCTTTAAAGATAAGAGCAGTAACATCAATGAAATGTAATAATTTTAGTTTTTTTGTATCATAATTAAGTATTATCATCTAAATGGAAACCAAGTCATAGTACCTCCTCTTGATTGATGAATTGTTCTCATCTTCCCTTGTGATGGTTGGTATCTCTTCAATGGCCCAAAAAAATTTGGACCAATTATTGTCCCCTATATTCACAACCACCATGTTGAATTTTGTATCCCTAAAGATTCTCCCCTCTAAATCTCTTTTCAGATAGAGATATTTATTTTGGTCTACCATGATTTTTATTTTCATAAATTCCTCACTAGTGGTCTACAATTTGATCCCAGATCAATTTTCACTTGCTCAAATGATGATTAACTTACACTCAATTGTGATCAATTTAGGATCAAATTAAGGATTTTTTAGACATTAGGGATTTTTTTAATGGTGGAGGCTATTTGCACTTAAGTGAGCTTCATGCCTTAGATTTTCATTTAGATCATGTATTTCTACCTTCACCTTTTTGAGCCCATAAGATCTTTGTATTTGTCATTTATATTTATGTGTCATCCTTGTGGTGTCTATGTGGAACTTTCATGGTAAATTATTCATTAATGTTTAAAAACATGACCATTGCCTTTTGAAAATCTGCTTTTACTTCACACCATCCAATTAACTTTACCCAGATCAACACTATTCATTGATCTTGATCTTGAGAGTCAAACACCATTGGTTGATGTATGTACATGGCCCTACGATTATGCAATTTGGTAGTCTTGTAGGCCTTCTAAGTTCCATTAAAAAGTATTTATTGATTTTACACTATTGTATTTAGTGGGTACGAATCAATGTGGGTTGTTGATCTATAAAAGATGAATAGGCTTTAATGTGTACTAGGCCCCATGTTTATGCCACTTGGTAGTCCCACAAGCCTTCTAAGCTCTACATCTTATTAGTTCTATTAGTTCACATGATTTCACCATGTGATAATCTTACATTAACTTAGAGCTTCATTAAAAAGTCTTGACTTGATATGCTCTATTAATCTAGGTCCATATGCTTGAACATGTACCATTGATCCTTAGTAAGGTGCTCAATGTTTAAACTGGGGTCCATGGCTTAAATTTTTAGTGTAGATCTCACTCTATTAGATTAATCCATTCTATGTGAATACAACCTGTAGATCATGATGCAATCAGTCGAGTGTTGTTGGTTCTTATAATTATAAAAAGATTAAGTCTAGGACTATATGTTTTAGACCAAAGTCTTAGACTAATGTCTTTATTAGTATTAACAAATACAAATAAAGATTTAGTCTGAAGTCTTAAGCTAAGTTAAAAAAACCTGATAAAAGGACCCCATGAATAATAAATTCATAGCATAAGCTTGTAACATAACAAAATGACCCTTCAAATAATAAAGTCATAACATGATATTTTAGCCTAAGGTTTTATTTTATTAATAAATAAAATTAAAACTTTAGGATAGAAACTTAGGTTAAATCTATGTTATATTAAAAATGGTCCCTTTAATCTTAATATTGATCTCGTGTTATTAGATTGAGGTGATCTAAGTGAACATGGACCGTCGATCTAGATCCGTGGGGTTAAGTGAGATTGGTTTCATGGATTAAAGTCTTTGGTTTATCAAGATCATCTCTCATCATGTAATTAAATTTTCTTGATTAAATGTGGGTCTTTGATCCTAAAAAGTAACACAATGTTTAAGTTAGGAATTATAAACATATGGAACTTAGGATAAAGTCTTAAGACTAAGTTCTTGTTTATGTTAATAAATATGAATAAAATTTTAGGGATAATATTTTAGCCTAAGTTTATAGCAAATAGGGCCATGCGTTACTTTAAACCATGTTAGGAATATAATAAAAGGATCCTACAAATAATAAATTTAGATCATGATTAAGATAAAAGGGAATAAGGGAATCAAGACATAAAGGGAACAAACATATATTTTTAAAACTAAGGTTAGGTTGTGTTTAAAAACATGACCAAGCCTTAGTATAAAAATTATACTAAGTCTATGGCATTTTTTAGCTATTCTCACATAATTTGTTCTCACCAATTTTGAATTTGATTCAAAGTTTTTTAGCTAGGGCTTCTTAACCAAGGGTTTCATGACGATCAGACATGAATTTGATTTGGATTTTATTAGATCTAAGGCTAGTAAAAGGCCAAATTGAGATAAAACCATTAAAATTATGAAACCCAAAAATTGTCTATTCCAAATGGACCCCATTAGACCTTTAAGCTGAAATAAGAAGACCCATTGTTATCAACATTAGGTAAGATTAAACTAGATCCATGAATAAAATAAACTAACCACACCATGGTGTGGATGATCTTCAAATACAAACAATGTGTAAACATGTTAATGACATTATGATCAAGTGAATTTTAACTTTAAAGGCATAATTTGACACAAGAATCCCCATTTTATAGAAATGGGGGTATGTTGACCTCAACAAATGGTTACTTCTAGGGAAAACATAGTAATATGTTAGAATTTAGAGACTTTGGTTCATACAAATAATTAAGCTACTTATTCCACTTGATCAAGTACCATTACTTATATTAGTTCATGGTTAAAACTAACCTTGCATATATAGAATTGGGATTAAACATCAATACCTAGCCATGTTTTATGTGTGCTTTGATTCTACTTACTATTTTCCATGGGATTTGGGAAACAAATTCTATATTTCATGCCATTAACCATGAATATTGACTTACATCATATTTGGATATCTATTAAGAACCATGCTTTGGCTCAGGGAAGGCTTGGGCATTTCTCTACTACTAGTTAAGCATATATATCCCTGATAGAGGTGCTTTTGGCTCCACTCATGACCCTGCTCCACTGATATATAGATGTCCATAGCCCTAGTGGAGATTACCAAAATCACCTTTGCTTGGAAATCTTTTGATTTTGAAATAAGCTCTTATTTTTGTATTTTTAGATCAGTTTTGGCTTTCTAGTAAAGGTTGGGAACTAGGTTAGCCATGTTTAGGGATTTGTTCTAGTTTTTAATCTTAAGACAATCATTTATGGTTGAAACCTTTATCCTAGGTAAGGATGTTTGTTAAGTGAAAACATGACTATGTCCTAATGATTCAAGATTTCATCCCACATTTTTAGTCTTTATTAAAGCCAAATTTAGATGAAAAAAATGTTAAAAATATTATGGAACATTTAACCTATCCCATAATACTTACTAGTTTCTCCAAACTATAACACACAACTTGCATTTCAAATCCATGGTCAACACTTGCTTAAGGTTCATATCTCCATTCCTAAACTTGTGAAGTTTATAAGTAATTTGGTGAGTATTGAGCTTAAAATTATTCAAAATAACTTATTTAAAAGCAAGGAAAAAAGTAATATAAAACAAACAAATATAAACATACACTATTTATAAACAAGGGATACAAAAGAAACAAAAGTAAGAAACAAAGAACAAAAAACAAACTAACCTAAGCCCTATACTAACTACATAAAGTACTTACCCCTAGGATCAAATGGAAAGTTATTTATCCTACCATAGATCCTTGAAGCATGCTTTATTTCATTTAGTGGCCTCTTCTTGTGGATGGGAACACTTGCATGATTGTGTCCTTTAGGTGATGTAGTTTGGTCCCCTATCAACATTCTCATATGCATGGATTAGAGATATGAATCTAAGACCCAATCTTCTTCCTCCTAAATTCTCTTACATTATAATAGGAGTGTTATTTTTGATTCACCCATAGATAGGTACTGGATTATATCATCTTCTCTCAATAATGGTAGCTCATCGAGTACCCTTAGACTAATGTCTTTATTAGGTTCTTTCTTAGGTGGAAATGGACTATCAATCTTTAGGAAAAAATATTCCAAGTCATCCTAAAAGGCTTATTCATCTTGATTAATTGACTGGAGATCATCTATAATCTCATTATTATAAATATGATGGTCCCATACTCCTAACCTTTTGATGAAGTCATATAACAATTCTTGATCTGTTTCACCCACTTTATATTCATCCTTAGTGAAGAAAGGTAGCTCTCTTACCCAATTGTGTTCTAGCTCATCTAGTTTTTATATTTTTAGGACATCATTTCCTTCTTGTGACACCTCAATTTCTTTCAATAAATTTTGGTGTCATTACTACCCATGGTCATCTTCTTTAGCAATATCCTCTATTATATTAGTGATTTCATATGAAGTGACCTCATATCTATCCTTTGAAGATAATTCAACTTTATCTAATCTTGTTCATGAGGTTATTCATCTTAACGAGGTGTTATTTCTATTAGAGTATCTTTAAGTTCACTTTCTTCTTCCAATGGAAAATCAAAAGCCTCTGTCATTAAATCTTGAGATGTCCTTCTAAAGCTAGATATCCCTACAATATTGTCTTGGTTAGGTATAATTTTAGTTGTATCCATTTCACTTGGAGATTCTTCAAAAACAATGTATTTATCATCCAAATATATCATAAAAACTCATTTGAACATTTTTAGAAGTCCCATTATTATTGTTATCATGAGACCTACATGGAGGCCTATTGAAATTTTGAGAAACATAGTTTTTATTAGATCCCTCCCATGTATTCCCTACTTATTTTTACAACTAAATAAAATTAGTGCTCAATTTTTGGAAAATTCCTAATATCAGGTCATTTGAATTTTTTGGTGTCTCAGGGTCACAAACTATAGCATTACTACTAGCTATGGCCATTAGAGCTCCATGATTTTATGGATGAATCCCACTAGTAGTGTTATTTAGGAACCCTAATTTTTGGCCAGGACATGGATGACTCAATAGTAATTAGTTCCAAACTAGAGGTTGGTTTAGAGTATGTGTATTCTAATTGGCATTAAGGATGGAGTATTCCATTTTACCTTGGGTTTACATCTAGTCATTAATGATCATAACTTCAACATAAGCCAATGTTAATGTATTGATGATATTTGGAGATATTTTCAAGAACATAGAGATCATGGCATCTAAGGCATCCCTATAAATCTCTAAATCCAAAGCCACATAAATTTTATATGGGTCTATGTTCATGCTAAACATCTTGTGGAACCTATCATTAAAGGCTCTTATGGTCTCATTAAAATCCCTCTTAACTTTGATGAACTGTTGGTAAAGGGTGCATGGACTAATAATTTTTCTAGACTGATAAATGAAAATATTATTAAAGTCATTCCAATTACAAATGTAATTCTTAGGTAGGTTGAGAAACCAATCATATGCAACATCTTTGAAGGTGAATGGGAACAATCTACATGATACATCTTTATGAATTACATTTAATAATCTCAAAGTAGCCTTGAATAATTTAATATGTTCTTCAATAGTGATAACATTATTGGGATTAAAATAAGTAAAATACCTTTTAGGGTTTCTTGGTAAGTAGTGTACTTGACCAGGCACATTGATATAAGAACCACCTAGCCAAGCCATACCTTGAACACATGATCATCCTGACTTGGTGAGGTTGGTTGAGACCTTGAAAGTTTATTCTTACCTTAGTATTTCTTTTGGAAATTTTGATATGTAACCTCAAAACCTATTTAAAATATGATGCATCAAAATGATCTTTGTAAAGTATAATGATATAAGTTTGCACATTAAGACAATTTTGCACAAATACGTGTAAATCACAACTATATTTAGCTAAATAATCTCAAATATATGTCTATACTAATGAATGATATGGATATTTACTCTTCTAAGCTTGGATAAACTCAAATTTGTAAATAACCAGTCAATATTTATACAAAATTGCTATTACTAACCTTAAACATGGGGAACACACAAAGCATGAACTACCTTTACATGAATGTCCATATATCTCCAAAGATAAATCTATCTTTATCTAAAAGAAGCACAAATATTGGTCTAATACCATCAAGATAAATGATATTTACAAAAATATGCTAAAATAAGAAAAATATTCAAGGAATACATCAATATTTGATCAAAACACACCAAAATTAGAAAATATTTTACAAATTCATAAAGATCTAACTAAATACCCTCCTTCTAGCACCAGTGAAGCTCCACCTATTGATGCTTTAATATGTATCATAGGTGCTTAAAGTGTTTAAAGAACACTTCTCATTTTATAATTCTTAAGAACTTAAGACATGAGTTTTAAGTTGTGATAATCTTGTTATCTTTGATAAAGCTGAGATAGAACAAGTGACTATTTCAAAATATTTATAATATTTAATGGTTGGGAGCCACCATGGCCAAATAGAAGGTCCATGAAAAATATGAAGTATATATGTTAAGAGTAGTGAATTATGATCAATAACTAGTCTAGGTACTAATCTAAGATGGATATTTACAATGAGAATTGAGCTAAAGTGATCTATTTAAAAAGGAGTAAAAGGAAAGGTAGGGAAGAAAAGAGATATTTTTGATCTTCATTCTAAATATTATGACAAAGCTCAAATAACATCTAGGTATGCACTTAAACAATGTATAACATGAATCAGCATAATCTCAAATCTTATTACACATCAGGCAAGATTCTAAGCATGGTGGAAATAATGCAAATAAGAACCAGATTTGATTAAAAAATTTACCCTATAGACAAACAAAATTAGCCCAAATTCAAGAAGAGTAAGAAAACAAAATGAACCTAGGACTTTTAGTCAACCTAGCATTGGCATAAGTTAATAACTCTAAAATTAAAGGTGTACACCAGGAATTCATTACAACCATTCAAATCTAGAAGTTAGAACAAATAAATGAGAGAGAAGCCATGATAAAAATGAACATAAGTAAATACTACACAATCTTTGAAAAAATCCCTGCTTATATTAATTATTCCAAGTTTAAAAAGTTTTGGCTTAAAAAATATTTCTTCTATTTACAAATGAAAATACTCCTTTTATAGAAAGAAAGGAAGTATGTTAGTGAGTCATATCCAATTAGAAATGTACAAGTTTAAGTACAATTATCCTTCCTATAAAATTTCTAGAATACACTAAACTTTCCCATGTGGACTGACCTATAGGAAATGTGCTTACAAGTTGCACATGCCTTTACAAAAAGATTATTCTATTTTCAAAATATTATAAAGTTATACAAAATAATATTCCTAACTAACTTGAGGTTCTTGTGTCAATGTAGTTCCATATTTATACTAAAAGATGTTCATCCTATAGTGTTTCTCATTGATGGACTAGAGGTCAACAATAGGCTTCAAGAGTAGCTCACTTCCATGATCTTTCAGGTCCTTGAGGTCCTTCTCAAGTTTCTCTATTGCTTTCTCAATGCCCCTAGCATCTCCCATTTTCTCTTTAGATGATAAAAGTAGGCCCATGATCCTCTTTTTTTCATTTGATGTTTGGACTTTCCCCTGGCTTCTCACCTCTTGCATAAATTAAAAGGTTTTATTCTTGAACTCTTCATCAGTTATAAGACTCAATAAGCTAAGGGTTTTGGATTCCTTAATAAAACAATCCAAGATATGCAATATTCCACCTTCTTATTATTTGAAGTCCTTGACTAGGTCCTCCATTAGTTTAGACTAGTTACTTAGGGTTTCAATATTATTTACCAATATTGCCATAATCATATTAAAATGTACTAATATGATATTCATAAGTTAGGGACTAGGTTCTTGGTCAAGGCCTTGACCAAGTCTTTCACTTGATAGCTTAAAGCCATCCATTGGCCAACCTAGACTATAGCTTTGGTGATTGGCTTCTTCATTTCTCCCTTCCTAGTTTTAATTAACTTCAAAAAATTGAATAGGTTAGTTATGGTGTCTTCAAACTTCTTGAATCTATCTTCACAGATTGATAAGATAACAACTTCCTTCAGATTCTTTTTTTTATATAAAACACCCTTGATCATGGTTTGAAACTATTGGGATTAGGCATGGGATACATTAAGGATATTTTATTAAAAATATCCTATCTTCTTCTAGATTTTAGACTTCAATAGGGTTTATACTATGGATAACACTATATTTTGGAGGGTGAATTCCTCACTTCCAACTATAGTCTTATTTTAATCACTCTTTCTAGACTAGCAGTATCTAGATTAAACTAAAATACCACTAATTATTGAGTCACTTTTGGAGGTTCTATAGTTTTTATTTGTGTTCTACTTGGCTCCCCTAGGGTAGTCATCCTATTCTCCTCTTCATTTTATAGAGCCACAACCCAAAGTTTGAGCTCATCATGCACATGTATATTAATATATTTTGTAATAGACCAAGGGTGGTGCATGGTTAGAATCTTCTACAACTTGTGATATAAAAACCTTTGACTAATGGTTGGACCATGGATTGGGTAATCATCATTAAAGATATTAACTTCACTTAAAACATGAGTGAAGGTAAACTTAGGATTATTTCCTCATGTTTAGACTATGGCTATCTCAACTTTTCTTTTAGGGATATTTACTAAAACTAAGTCTAAAGCCAATTCCTTCCCCTTTTCCTTATATACCTCCTCAATTTGGGACTAAGATTCTTCCATTCATACTTTTTCCTCATTAAATTGATAGTCACTAGCTAGTGACTTCAAGGCATATTCCACTATTTCCTCATGATCTAATGATATTATGTCAATTTATTCAATTGGTGATCTTGATTCTTTAGGCTAGGCTAAAGATGATGCCACCTATTTAGGTCTCTTTTCCTTTAGCCTTTACTCAATTTGTGCCTTAGTCCTTTATTTTTATATATTTGGGTATGTTATAGGATTTATAAAAGATGAAACTCCTAGAAAATGATATTACCTAGGTCTCATCTGCCATATATCATCACTTGGCTTCTTCTCCTTCAACAACTTGGCCTCTAGCTTAATGTTGTGTTTTTTCAATCTTACCAACACTTATATGAATGAATAATATTTGGTATACATTATGTCATATATCCCAAGCCAATGCTCATAGGTCATGTTTATCCCTTTTACTTTTAAGTTCTTCATAACCCTTTTCAAGGGGTCCTACTATCTCAATTCATTGATTTGCAGATTAAAGGAGGTATGATACGTAAAGACAATTTTTATAATATCCCATTATTGAAACATAGTCCTACCAATGGTTAAGGGGAAGGTATGGAGCAACCCCTTCTTCTTTCTTCTACACACATAATCTATGCCATGGAATAATTGATATGCCACTTCTTGTTCTGCCAACTTGATGGGCACATGGACTAGGAGCCTAAGGGGTTGACTCAGAGTCCCCTCAATTATAATTATAGTGCAATCCAAATATAACCAAATGTATCCAATGGTTTCAAAAAAATTATTTCTCAAAGGGTTGACTCTCATCATCAATATTCCTATGATGGCTTCAACTAAGACTAGGTAAACACAATCATATGTGAATTGAATATGGTCCCTGTATTTGAATATATGTGTAATTTTGAGTAATATGGGGAGACCATTTTTTCTTACTCAGGTGACAATTATTTAATTTTGGAAATTTTGGTGGTGTATAACAAGGCATCCAAAAGGTATGACATCATGTAGAAATGGTTGCTAGTCTTCTTCTTAATTGCAGAGAACTATCTTTTCAAGCAAGTGTTGATCATCTCACCTAAAGGGGGAATGACTTCTTTTTTTTACCATAAAGTACACAAAGGGGCCTAGAGTTTGTCAACATATGTAGTGGATGGATTCCCACACAATCTATTCATTAATATCATTAACATACTAATCTTGGCCCTAAATTAGCTAATTGTGATGTTCTCATTGAGTTTAGAAAACACATGGTTCCCCGAATAAAACCATGGGGTAAGGATGGTATTTAGGTCATTTTTCTTGGCCCATTCATGGACTGTGGGTGTATCCACATGGGGTTTGGGAAAATTATCTTAATTTTAAAATACTATAGGATAAATATAAGTAACCTTACTAAAGCTATGTTCATGAACTAACATACCCTAATCAATTTTACAATCTTTAAAGATATGATAAATAACATTAATGCAATGTAGTACGTCTAGTTTTGTTGTATCATAATGAAGGCTTGTCATATTAATGGTAACCAATTCATAGTACCTCTTCTTTATTGATGAATTCTTCTCATATTCCCTTATGATGGTTGGTATCTCTTCAATGACCTAGAAAAGTTTGAGCCATTTGTTATCCCTTGTGTTCAGAGCCATCACATCAAATTCCATGTCCTTAAAGATTCTCCCCTCTAAATGTATGGTCAGATAGATCTCTATATCTTATTTGTATTGTTTTTGAGTTTCCATGACTGTGCATTTGATAAATTTCTCACTAGTGATCTATAGTTCTATCCTAGATCAATTTGCACTTGCTTAGATGATTATTCACTTATGTAAACTTAATTGTGATCACTTTAGGATCAAATTAAGGATTTTATAGATGTTAGGGATTTTATATAATTTTAATGGTAGTGGCTATTTGAACTTAAATGATATTTGTGCCATAGATTTTTATTTGGATCATGTATTTATACCATCACCTTTTTGAGCCCATAAGATCTTTGGATTTGTCATTTCTATTTATGTCTCATCCCTATGGCATCTATGTAGCACTTTCATGGAAAATTACTCATTAATGTTTAAAATCATGATTGTTTCCTTTTAAAAAATTGTTTTTACTTCTCACCATCTAATTAAATTCACATAGATCAATGTTTTTTATTGATATTGATCTTGAGAGTTGAATGCCATTGGTTGACATTTGTATATGGCCCCAAGGTTATACCACTTGGCAATCTCATGGGCATTTTGAGTTCTATTGAAAAGTATATTGATTTCACACTATTGTATTTAGTGGGTATTAATCAACATGGGTTATTTATCTCTAAAGGTGCTCATGATTTAATGTGTACTAGGCCTTGAGGTTATACCACTTAGCAATCTTGTGGGCCCTCTAAGCCTTGTGCCTTTTTAGTTCTATCATTTCACATGCTTTTGCCACATGGAAATCTAACATTAATTTGGATCTTCATTGAAAATTCTTAACTTGGTAATATCTATTGATTTGGGTGCATATACTCGAATGAATACCATTGATCCTTAGTAAGGTGCTTGATGTTTAAATTGGGGTCCATGGATTGACTTTTCAATGTGGATCTCACTCTATTAGATTAATCCCATCTGAGTGAATGTGGGATGTAGATCATGATGTGAGTAGTCGAGTGTGATTGGTTTCTACAATTATAAAAATATTAAGTAATCCCGAGAATATATATGTTTTAGACCAAAATCTTAGACCAATGTCTTTATTTTTATTAACAAATATGAATAAATATTTTGTCCAAAGCCTTAATCTAAGTTGAAAAACATGATAAAAGTACCCCTTGAATAATAAAATCATATCATAAGCTTATAACATAACAAAAGGACCCTTCAAATAATAAATTCATAACATAAGACTTTAGCCTAATGTTTTATTATATTAATAAATACAATTAAAACCTTAGGGTAAAAACTTATGTTAAATCTATGTTATAGTAAAATGGGCCCCTTTAGTCTTAATATTGATTTTTCACCATTGGATAGAGATAATCTAAGTGAACATGGACCATCGATCCCAATTTGTAGGGTCGAGCAAGATTGTTTCCATGGATTAAAGTCTTTGACTTATCGTACTCATCTCATACCATCTGATTAACTTCACCTGAGTAAACATGAGTCATTGATCCTTAAAAGAAACACAATGTTTAAGTTAGGAATCAGAGACATATGGAACTTAGGATAAACTCTTAAGACTAAGGTCTTGTTTATGCTAATAAAAATGAATAAGAATTTAGGACTAAGCTTTTAGCCTAAGTTTATAGCAAAAGGGGCCATATGTTACTTTAAAATAAGCTAGGAACATAATAAAAGGATCTTAAAAAAAATAAAGTTAGACCATGATTAAGATAAAAAGGAATAAGGGGCTTGGGACATAAAGGGACTACACATAATTTTTAGACTAAGGTTGGTTGTGTTTAAAAACATGACCAAGCCTTAGTATAAAAATTATACTAAGTCTGTAGCATTTTAAAAATGTTCCCACAAATTTTGAATTTGATTAAAATGGATTAAGATAGGGTTTCTTAGCTAAGGGTTTCATGATGATCAAACATGAATTTGATTTGGATTTTATCAAACCAAAGGCTAGTAAAAGGCCAAATTGAGATAAAACCATGAAAATTATAAAACCTAAAAATTGTCTATTCCAAATGGACCTCATTAGACCTACAAGATGAAACAAGAATATTTATTTTTATCAACATTAGGAAATATTATACTATAGACACAAACAAAATAAACTAACCACACCATGGTGTCGATGATCGTCAAATACAAATAATGTGCAAATATGCTAGTGACATTCTGATCAAGTAAATTTTAAATTTTAAGGCACAAATTTACACAATCTAATACAAGGGTCCTTATTTTTCATAAATGGGTATATGTTGACCTTAATATTTTTTTACTTTATTAAGAATTACTAAGAACATAAGGATGTCTAGAATGCAAGCAAAACCCTATAAGAAAACATCTTTACGTATGTATCTTTTCATACCTTTTACATGGTAACTCAATATTATTAGGAAATTTTAGGGGGAATATACACTAAATATTCATTTCAATAAGTTTGGGTTTGAAGGTTTTTACTTTATGAACCATCATTAAGAAGGTTCACCTCCAAAACCGTCCCCAACCCTCATAAGGGCTAGTTTTGAGAAAAGTCAATTTTATTACAATCAAAACCTCATGAATCATCATAAAACATCTTAAAACATAAATTAAACTTATATAATGTCATATAAATGGTACTTTCTATACATAACTATATATACATGGAAGAAATAAAAGGTTTTTGAATAAAAAGAAATGAAAACTAAGGTACAAGGTAGTTTAATGGATTGTAATCCATGGAGAGTGAATTTTTGTTCTTTTTATTCCTTATAAATTCATAATATTATCAAAACCATGCTTTTATATGCCTCTATCAACTCATTCAAATCAGCTAGTCTACAAAAATTCAAGGCAAATTGACCTAGTCAACTAGTTTGATGAAGTTACAGGTGTTTCTTCATCAAAATGACCTATTTAATGATATGAAGAGTTGTTATAAGCCTAATTTTAACCATTTTATAGGTTATAGTGTTTTCATGAAGGTTTATAAGGTCACCAAATGCAATAATTTAGGCTACTAGGTGTAATTATCCTAGTAGGCCTAATTAGTTAAATAATTGAAGATGAAATTAATGTTGAAGATCTATGAAAATATTTCATAAGGAGTTATCATGGTTAATATCTGGCCTTAAAGTGGAGATTAAATTCATAAATAGTCTTCAAGTTATATTTAATGCAAAGGAGGGCTTAAGTGGGAGTTAGCTTTTCTTAAGGGCCAATTACTCTAGTTGACTAGTCATGAGTTTACTAGAAATCAATGGATGTTCTATAATTTTCATGTAAGGATAGGCTATCAAATTAACTTTATATAATTTGAGGTGAATTTATTAGACAATTTATGGTGTATAAAACATGAAAGAAGAGTTGAACCAGTCAATAAGGACCCACCATCTCATTCCAAGGCAAAAGAGCTCATGCAAGGCATTTGTCACAAAAGAGATATCTTAAGGACTATTTACTACATGTTATAATGGATTCTTACTTGAGTTAATGTGGATTTGACTCCTTCCTCTCTCTTATCTACCAATATCTTGGATAATTCTCTTCTCACTTCTATATATTTAGGCTTATAAGCCTATTTTTAAGATCCCTCTCTTGGGCATGATTAAACTCTACCAACATTAAGTTTTGTAACCTTTTGAGATGAATAGATTGACTAATTTTAAATTCTTATATACTGGTATAGTGTGTTATATTTGTTTTATTTTCACATGTGGTATTACTTTCTCCCTTGTCAGGTCATAATTTCACCTAGTTACTAGTATGGCATCTTATACAGGTCATATATAGTGTTTGATGTTGATTGATTGAGATAATAATAGAGATATTAATTAGCTAGTGCCTTTAATTAGGTATATTCCATCATTTCCATAAATATTACATCACTTGATGAAACCTTTATGTGAAATATTGTTGCATAAGAATCATTTGGAGTTATAGGATTTAGTTATTTGAATTATCTTATTATTGTTGTAGAAGTTCAAATAGAGTGGATGAACCAAAAATATAGGTGTATCACCATCATTAGAATATATTTATTTTTTATTTATCCTTATAGACATTTTCATCTCAAAAATCACAATAGGTTTTAGTAAACTAAAAAAAGTGATACATCAAAGGAGCTAGCCTCACAAATCTAGAGGTCTGGTCTAGGATACATGTCTCCCATACCTTAGATCATTTCAATGTTAGTCTAGGTGTGAAGGGGATTGTAAGTAATTAGCCTTAATTAGGGATATATCTATGTTTCAAATAGTTTGAAGATGATTTTTATTGAAAGGTCAATATAGAGCATTAAAAGGACATGAGCATATAGTAAGAGAGGCTAATACAGTGTCCCTTGAAGTGGTTTAGTATTAAGAAGTGATGGGAAAAGATGTGACTAAACTTTACCTATAATTTTAAATATTTTATTACTTATAGATAGATTTTGGGCCAAAACCTTCAAAGATTAGCTCTGGGGTACCCCTTCTTATCAGTTTGGAAGGTCGAGTCTATTTCAAAGAAAGTTTTCATCAGCTTATGATTTATCATCTTCTCCTTGAAGTCTTTGGTGCCCTCATAGGACATACATATGACTTTACCAACCATATCCCCATTTATTTCAACTATGGTGCTCTTGAACATGACTTGTCTCTATTTCTACCCCATGTTAAAATCCTTGGCTAACATTTCATCATGGCCTTCAATGTGAAGCATAAATTCTACAAGACCTCATTTTTAAGCTTCTTATAGACCTTGTGATTAATTTTGACTTTACCACATGATATTGTCTTGAACATATCCCTATCACCTCTCATGACTATGCTCTTCTTCCTGCTCAGGTAGTGAAAAATGTAGTGTATGTAATGGTAGTTCAAGATGCTACAACTTTATTTTGTCTAATTCCTATAACCATGGTAATATTTGGGATGATTTATATAATCCCTATATTTTAAATGAGTTTCATGTTCATGATGATTAGTGTGGGTCAATATTGGGTTAGGTTTCATCTCCATTCATATGACCCTTGACTAAATGGGGAAGTTTTATAATCATGAATAATCTGGGGGAGAAATAGGGGGATGTTAGTGGGTACAATCCACAAGATTAAATCAAGGATAGTGACACCTATGTTTGACTCAACATATGATACAACATTACCCTCTTGATAGATTTGGATGAATAAAAATTCACTAGTGGATTAGAGTATACCAATGGAATAAGTAATGAGTTGACTAATAGAGTTGGATGGGTTCACTTTTACCTAAATGAAATTAAGTATGTTTAGTGAATCTCCTTCAATTTATAACTTAGAGATGATGAATTGGGCTACCAGATATATTCCCTAGAGGGTAGATTTGGCTTCAAGCACATGGTTAGTTTTGACCCCC
>JARHVA010002106.1:0-407500 GCA_037957365.1 Torreya grandis | reverse complement strand
CTTAGGATAAACCTTAAATAAGGGTTTTGGTAATATCAATCACTTCAATACACTTAAAAAAACACATAACTAGAGTTTATACCCCAAAATAGGAAAACTCAATAAAAAAAGGTTAAATATTTAATCTACTAAGCCAATCCAACTAATAACCATTGCACATTTTTTAGTTACTCATTGTTGTCTATGGACAAATATCTTAAATTTTCTAACCCTACCTAGGTATCATTGAATAAGTTCCATTAAACAAAATCTAGGTCTATTTATGAAAATAATTACAAACCATATATATTATTTGTATTAGATAATGCATGCACCATTTCAACATTGTAGTTTAAAAAAATCACTTGTTTTCTCAATGTACTATGATACCAAAAGGGTTCTTAACCTGTGCTCCCTTTTTTATCTTTTCTCTTCCACATTCCTTGATTTATTTTTATTTTTATTACTTTTTTTCTTTTTTCCAACCTCTTTATCCATCATTGGAAATAAACATTCCATTCAATAGCATAGTGAGTTATGTTGAGTGGAACTCCCACTCCTTTCTTCATGTAAAGCCCACATGTATAATTACTCTACATTCTATTGAGTGAGAATAGACAAATTTACACTCACTGCATGCTTCCTATTTTCTCATGCAAACCTACTACATCACCATGCATAATCCCATTGAGTAGCTTCCATAAGACAAAAATAATGAGAACCCTTATCATCATTTTCCCTAAGTCAATGACAAATTAATAACCATGGTTATCTAATCTAAACTATCATGATTATCATGCTCTCAACTTAAGCATTTGGATTAAAATTTTAGTTACCAATGCAAACTATGCTTTAAGGCTATGTTATGCATAAATTTTAGGTTTGATATACACTTAAATCATTTAATTATCATGATATGACCTAAGTCTTGTGACTTATGGTGCAAGTTAAGAAATGACCCTATAAAGAATACATCCTAGTCCCTTTTATGGACTATAATAGCATTTACATCCTTCATTAGTTTATATTAGAAACTAAATGAATGAAATCATTGCCTTTGTCCTATAATAGACTTTATAACTATAGTGTTGGTCCTTCCCAATCTTAGAATATTTTGTAGTTTTTGGTGCACAGACTTGAACCAATATTTTAATCAAGGATTACAAAATTCATCCAAGATCTCATAATCTTTGAGTGACATCCTTCCCATTCTTGGTATCTTTTATGAAATCATAGATAAGAAGTGAGATCAAGAGTAATTGTATTGGGGATGGATTGGTTTATCATAATGAATAATATTTTGTTGGGTTTTTTACCTCTTTTGGGTTTTCCCATGGTAACTCTTATGTCATGTGTTGATGTGTTCATTATATGATTTGCTTATCAATTATATTCTAGATCTTATATATGCCTAATGCATTCCTTCAATGAATTTGACAATTATTTTTGAGTGCATAATCAATGTTGGAGTTAACCACATCCATATAAAATGGTTAATTTGATTGATTATTTAGCCTTAAAGAATAAAAGACAAAATATGACACAAAAATTATCTAGTCAACAATTGAAAAATATAGCTAAATGATAAAATGACCAAGACAAGGGCTCAAATAAGGTTTTGGACACTACTACATCTCTATGATGGTTTACCTACATACCATGTCCTTACCACCAAACACATAGATTCTACCTCCAAGCTATACTTATTTGTTATGTAGCTGAAATTAATCCACATAGACATCAACAATATCCAATCATAGTCAATAATAATAAGAAATATCATAAACTCATTAGATAGTGTAAAAATTATTATTATTGATTTTAAACCAATAAATAATGTTATTAACATTAAATAATTTTTGTAATAAATTCCAACATGACATAATAACATTAAAATAATTTTCATAATTAGTTAAAATCAATGTGATAGGCAGGTGTGGTAATGACATCCACCCTCCCTTAAGAATGGTACCATCCTTGGGGCTTTAAAACAAATGAGGATAATATTTTTGGGAAATATTTTCATCTTTTCAGGTATCACTCCTTTCTCCAATTTTATCCCATTGGATCGATACTTGTTTTAATTCTCTTTTCTGTAGCTCATTATTGTGCTAAGCTAGGATCTTGATAGGCTCCAACTAATTTTTTTCCTAACCCTCCACATGAATAATATCCAATTTAAAACATGTGAGGGATCTAAAACATATTTCATTAATAATGCTACATGGAAAACATCATGGATTCTAGATAGAGGAGGATTATTAGGATGATAAGCCACCAGGATAATCTTTTACACTATGATAACATAGTGTGCTACTACTTTAATAGCTTTTCCAAATTTGATTGAGATTTTTCAAGGTCTTACTATTAGAAATAATTTGTCTAAAACTTTAAATTCTCTATTAGATATTTTTTAGGTCTGCATAGTTTTTATATCAATCAGAGGTGGATTTTAGTCTATTTTAAATTATAGCCTTTTTCTCATCATGTTTTTTTTTAAATTATAAACCAAAAAACACATGGTTTTCCAAGTTGTTCTATCCTAAGGGTGTTCTACATTTTTTTCTCATATAAGGCCTCAAATGGTGCCATATTAATTATAGAATGGTAGTTATTATTATAATCAAATACCACCAGATGTAAGAATTTTTCCCACTTATATTATTGAGCAATGATGTACATTCACAACATGCATTCAATAATCATGTTTAGCCTTTCAGTCTATCCATCTATTTTTAGATGATAAGCTAAATTGAGATTTAGCTATGTACCAAAATCAACCATCATAGTTTGACAAAACTGATAAGTGAACAACTTATATCTATTTTAGATAATCACTTTGGGTACACCATGAAATCATACCACTTCCTTTATGAACTTTTTGTTAAGAATGACATCATCAGTGATGTTACTATCAATAATGTGAGCCACTTTAGTGATTTTTTCAATCACCACTAAGATTGAATCATGCCTATTACAATATTTAGGTAATACCATGATGAAATACATATATACAATAACCCATTTCCTTTTTATAATGGAATGAGGATAAATTAAGCCTCTAGGATGACCATGATCAACTTTTACATGCTAGCATTCTAGGCACTTGGCTATATATGTAGTCACATCATTTTTATGTCTAAGATACAAATATATCCCTTTCATCTCTTATGTCATCATATTGACACTTAAATATGCATAATGAGGTCATGTATGCACTTCATTAAACACTTGATCTCCCAAATTTATTCAAATTTGTACAAAAATTATGCCTTTGTGTCTTAGTAGACCATCAGAATAAACTAGAAATTTAGAATCAAACCTTGCTATTTTTAACTTAGCATAGATTTTAAGGCATTTAAAATCATTTTTATTCTATATAAGCACATAATTTTTAAAATTAAAAAATACTACCAAGAGGGTATCTATGTAGATTCACCTATTTAATTCATCAACCACTCTATTTTCTTTTCCTTTCACATAATCAATATTAGTATCAAAGTTATTGAAAATTTCCATCCATATTATTTGGCTTGCATTCAACTCATCTTGAGTAAATAAGTTCAGAAGATTATGATGGTCTAATTTAATCTTAAAGTGCTTACCCAACAAAAAATGCTTCCATTGCTTTAATGCATGAATGATAATAACTAACACTAAATCATGGGTGGGGTAGTTCTACTTATGGGTCTTGAGATTTATAGATTCATAGGAAACTACCTTTCCATCTTGAGTCAAAATGGTTTTAATTACCAACTTTTAGGCATATACCCATATTTCAAAATTTAAGCTGGGATATGCTATAGTCAAACTAGTAGTTGTGGTCAACAAACATTTCATCTCTTAAAAGGCTACTTCACACTTAGGATACCAATCATATTTATTCCCCTTCTTTTGAAAGGAAGTTATGGGATGAGAAATCCTTCGAAATTCTTGCACAAAACTTCTATAGTACCCCATAAGTTTTTGAGGTATAGTGTGTTCACATTAGTAATGTATAACGTAATTATTGTTTGATAAATAATAATATGTTAATAGTTTATGGTTAGTTTTATTTAGTTAGATGAATGTATTTTGTTAACAATATATTTCATGTATAGTGTTTGATTAGTAAGTTGGTTATCTAGTTGAGGGTTTATATAGATCTTAGGATCCCCACATATAGGATTTGAACTTCCTATATAAGTGCTTTATAAACATCTAAATAATATAGAGAGTAGAATATAATAATATATTATGGTGTTCAAATTATTTCACTTAGGTTTTGGATTTTTTAGTCTGTATTAATTTTTTGCTAATTTAAACTAGATCTATTATCTGGGATTAGAGCCATAGGGATATACCCATGAGATTATTTAGAGGAATCCTTATTCTTTGACAATAATTTAGCTCAAGATTATGTTATTCATGTGATCTATTGTTTAGATATGTCATTGTGTGTTGTATGATTTATTTGTTATAATTCTCGATGGAAGAAAATTAAAAAAAAAAAAGAATTCTGGATGGATTTCCATCTAATTGATCATGGTCATTTTTAAATTAGATGTGTATCCATTTTTCAACATGGAAATCTAATCATTTTGGTTGGGTGCTAATTCATAATACAGATTTGAAAGTCTAATAATATGTAGGTTCTCCTTTATCTATAGTGTCATCATTCTATTTTTTACCAGCTACTCCACTCATCTCAAATTTGGATCAATTTAACTTGATTTGAATAGATCATTTCACCTAGAGTTTTGAATTATATTTCCCACATCTACTCATCCATCAAAAAATATGGAATAAATTCTATTCTTTAGTTCCAATAATTTTGTATCACATTAGAAAGTGATTCTCTTCTCTAAAGTATCATCATGAAATCCCTCTTCAATGTCTGACTTTCACATAGTCATCTTCACTTCGATCACATCTTTATTCCATGCCACTAACAATTATATATGTCTTCATTCTGAGAGTTTTATCTTATGAACAATTTTCATGTATGTGGCCTACTATTTTTTGGCAAAATCTCTTGTTATATCTTCCAAGTTTCAATGATTTTCTCCACCTGATGTCTAAGTGGAACATTCCATGCATTTTTCTATTTCTAGGTGAGTTTTGTTTAATTTTTCAAAGTTTCATTTAATTTTTTGGTCAAGTCAATAATTTGTGGTTAAGTTTAAGTTTAGTCTAAAATTATGTAATGTTATTGTGTTGGTCCAAATAGTTTAATATTAAAGTTGTTAAGTCTTTTATAGTCTTGTTTTTTCCAATAATTTTTAAAATTAATAATTTTAAATGGTATTAAGTTATTACCATTAGTATATTTTTATGTCATTGAATATTCACTATAGTCGTAGGTCAATATTAGAATTTTTTAACACAAATATTTTACCATATAGTTTTGATAAAAAGTTATAGTTAATTTTTTTAGACTTAGAGATAAAATAGTTTGTATTAGAGTCAGTATTAATCAAGTGTCAAAATCATTAGTTAGGTCTATTGTAAATTACAGTAAGTCATTATTTAATCCATGTCAAATAAAATTTGTATGTCATAAATGACATGGTCAAATAGATTTGAAGTCTTTATTAAAAATTTTCAATGTCTGTTAAAATGTTAATAAAATTCATTATTGTTAAAAAGAGTCAAATTCACAAAAATTCAAAGTCATTGTCAAATTTTTTTAAAATAAAACAAATTTGCTTCACAGATGCATTTTCACTTATACGTGATGTCTAGATTATGGGAGAGGCCTATCCTCAATCTAACTTCATTGACACATCAAGATAAATAAGTAGAAAATACTAGAGGAAGGAGGCAATGTAGGTAGGAGGCTTTTTATGCCTTTTATTAGCCACTAACGACAGGGCCACTTTCTAATTTAATGGTGTTTTTCATTTTAATTATGTGGTGTTTTTTTTAGCATAGTGTGACTTCAAATAAGAATATATATTATATGATTATTCATGTATTTCATAAGTGAACCATATATTCCTATATAAATTCTATGAAATGTGAGGATGATGAGATCTAGAATCTATACTACACATCATGACATGGTTTATGGTAAGCCACTTATAAAACTATTAGTTAGCCACTTGTAAAACCACTATTTTGGTAATTCTTTAGTCATCTGTAAAACCATCAGGTATTATTTTGTGGTTTCTAGTTATCGACTTGTAAAACCACTATTTTTATTATTGGTCAACCATTTGTAAAACCATCATGTGAGGTTTATGATTATCTTCAAAAAATCGCCATTTTTTGAGTACAAGTATAGATATGGGCGAGTCATTTTTCCCATGTTAACATTAAGGGAGTGTAGAATAATATTAATGATGTTCACAAGGGGGTGAATTTTGAGGTATATCATGTTCACAATAGTAATGCATAAAATAATTATTGTTTGGTAAAAAATAATATTTTAATAGATTGTGGTTAGTTTTATCTAGTTAGACAAATATATTATGTTAACAATATATTTCATGTATAGTGTTTGGTTAGTAGGTTTTTTATTTGGTTGAGGGTTTATAGGGATCTAGGTATCCCCACATATAGGCTTTGCACTTCCTATATAAGTGATTTGTAACCATCCAAATAACGTAGAGAGTAGAATATAATAATATATTATGGTGTTTAAATTATTTTATTTAGCTTTTAGATTTTTTAGTCTGTATTAATTTTATGTTAATCTAAACCATATCTATTACAATCCCCATGAAGCTTTTTACCTCATGTATATTCTTGGGAGATATCCACTCATTACTAGCTATAATATTTTTAGCATATACCTATAGTTCTCCTTTATAAATTGCATGACCCAAGTAGTGAATTTTAGGTTGAAAGAAAGACCATTTTGACAAATTTCTATATAGCTTATGTTGTCTCAAATGTTTCAAGACCAACCTTAAATGTTGCTCATGCAGCTATTAATTGTTGAAATATATTAAAATTTCATTTAAAAACACCAACACAAACTTATCAATAAAATCTTGAAACACACCATTCATGAAAGTCATAAATACAACAAGAACATTTATTAGTCCAAATGGAATGAGTAAAAATTCATAATATCCATGTTGAGTTCTTAATGTAATCTTATGGACATCCTCATATTTTATATGGAGTTGATAATACCCTAATCTAAGATATATCTCCGAATATATATCATCTCCTTTCATTTTATCAAAGAGGTCATCTATGCAATGAATATGATACTTATTCTTGATTGAGACCTTGTTGAGAATTTTATAGTCAATACACAACCTAAGTGTCCCATATTTATTCTTAAAAAACACTACTAGAGATCACTAGGGTGATACACTAAGACGTATCATTACCTTATCTAAAAACACTTGAAGTTGCACGTTTAGCTCACTTAAATCAACCAAATTCTTCTGATAAGATACCTTAGATATAGGTGTTGTATTAGTTATTAAATTAGTGTAAAATTAAAATACCCTCTTGGGAGGTAAACCTGATAGCTCTTCTAAAATAACATCCATGAACTCTTCCAAAATTATATACTGTTGGAGTATGGTGGTTGTTTAGTCAGTTATGTCATTCAACTTGAGATCATACAATTGATACCATTTACTAATCACTTTTATAATATTAATAGCTGAAAGAATTCATGGGTTAGATGGGTTTTTGATTCCTTTAATCACTACATAATTTTCCTCATCATCCAATCATTGAACTCATTTACTAGAATAGTCCAACTTAGATTGATGTGCTTGTAACCAATCCATACCCATAATGATGTCATAGTATCCCAAGGGAGAAAGGAATAGGTTTACACAAATTTTAAAACTACCTAGAATCAACTCAACTTATTTTAAATATTCATTAACAACCACCTTCCTTCTAATGACAAACTCCACTTTCCATCATTCTCTATGTCTAGTTGGTTTAATTTTAAACTTCAAAGCATTTATAGGAGAAATAAAGTTATCTTTAACTCTTGAATAAATCCAAATAGAGAAATAAAATCTATAAATAATACCTCCTACCTCAAAAGGTGTTGACTAAAATTTTGCATTTCTATCATCTATAGCTGCATATACCTTGTTATTATCCTTCAGCTTAGAACAATCTTTATGATAATGGTTGTCACCACATTCTCATCAAGTTACAATATATTAGTAGGGAGTAGAATAATATTTGATCTTGTGGATGGTCCATAGAAGTTATGTCATTTTTTGTTTCTAACATCCTTTTTTGTATAAGAATGTGAATTAAACCTCTTTTTATTTTGAAATCTATTTCCAAAATTATAACTCTTTCCAACATACTTTTTGGAGTCATTTTTATTGAAATAACTACTTACTAGAGGCATTTATGACTTAGAATTTCTTTGTTGCTTGCTATTCCAAAATTTTTGCCTTGTTTTTCTATGAGGCTTCTCTTTTACTTCAACATGGTGAGTTGATTTCAGAGCAACAACTAAAGTCTCTGGGTTAGTCATATTTACATCATGCATGAATATCTCATTTAAACTTAGCTTGAAATTAAATTCCTTTTTTTTTCATACATCATGTAGTGAAAATGATGCATAAGTCCTAGAGAACTTATTTTCATACACAAATACTAACATGGTACCATACTTTAGTAGATGAAACTCCATATTTGTTTTCTCTTTTTAGATAGTATTTAGATATAATTTCCTGCACTATTTCTCAAAAAACTCCCAAGTAAGATTAATGTAGTTGTAACCTTTTAATTCACATAAATGTTTCCACCACAAAGCTACATCACCTACCAATTGGTAAGCTCCAATGTATACTTTAACATTAGATCTAACATTATATAGTGTGAAATACTTTTTCAAGTTAATCACCCATGTCTCAATGGCATCACCAATGGCTTTACCATAATACATGGGAGGAGTAATTTTTTAACTCCATAATAATGGGATCTAAAACCTCTTATCATAATGGATGCTCATTATGAATCCTATATTCTTGACCTCCCTCTTGCAAATTTTCCAAATGAGGCAATCTTTAGCCTAGACCTTCAATTTACCCATGGATATCATGTAATGTACCTAAAATGTCATGCAATACAATAATTTATTCCTCAAGAACTTATTGTTTAGAATTATCTTGATTGGATGCATGGCTACCACTTTGTTCCACATCTGTGTCAACATGATCATGTTGATCATGGTCTCGATTTTCAACTAAATCACTACCTACATTCTTAGGGTTTTTTATTTATCTAGTTATAACCATCCTAACACATTATACATATATTAATAAATTATATTTTCATAAATAGATATTGATTTATCCTTAGTGAAGGCTCTGATACCAACTAACATTACCCTAATTTTTTAATAAAATTTAAAACTTAAAAAAATAGAGATTATGCTCTAACCAATAATTCATTGAGAAGTGAAAATGATTCCAAAATAAAACAAGTCTATTTTATTAACCAACATAAGATAAGCTCAAAAAAATTAGCATGCACAATGTTGTTTAAAATGTAAGTTAATTCATAAGGATAGATTCTCACCTAATTTTAAACTCCATTTTAGTGACATATAGTGAAAAATAACAACTTCATCCTTATATTGATCCATGTTCTTGATTAGATTGTTATAGGGAAAGGCTAATTGGTCTACCCATTCCTAATAACCATCGATAATTGACACTAGTCTCATACTAATAGGATCTTTGAGACCTAAAATCACATACATCAATCTATAAATGAATTCATGAATTCCACAATGTGTTAAGGTTGTGAGCCCATCATATGATAAATATGAGTGGAAGCCATCGATATTTGTATCCATTTTTCAACATGGAAATCTAATCATTTTGGTTGGGTGCTAATTCATAATACAGATTTGAAAGTCTAATAATATGTAGGTTCTCCTTTATCTATAGTGTCATCATTCTATTTTTTACCAGCTACTCCACTCATCTCAAATTTGGATCAATTTAACTTGATTTGAATAGATCATTTCACCTAGAGTTTTGAATTATATTTCCCACATCTACTCATCCATCAAAAAATATGGAATAAATTCTATTCTTTAGTTCCAATAATTTTGTATCACATTAGAAAGTGATTCTCTTCTCTAAAGTATCATCATGAAATCCCTCTTCAATGTTTGACTTTCACATAGTCATCTTCACTTCGATCACATCTTTATTCCATGCCACTAACAATTATATATGTCTTCATTCTGTGAGTTCTATCTTATGAACAATTTTCATGTATGTGGCCTACTATTTTTTGGCAAAATCTCTTGTTATATCTTCCAAGTTTCAATGATTTTCTCCACCTGATGTCTAAGTGGAACATTCCATGCATTTTTCTATTTCTAGGTGAGTTTTGTTTAATTTTTCAAAGTTTCATTTAATTTTTTGGTCAAGTCAATAATTTGTGGTTAAGTTTAAGTTTAGTCTAAAATTATGTAATGTTATTGTGTTGGTCCAAATAGTTTAATATTAAAGTTGTTAAGTCTTTTATAGTCTTGTTTTTTCCAATAATTTTTAAAATTAATAATTTTAAATGGTATTAAGTTATTACCATTAGTATATTTTTATGTCATTGAATATTCACTATAGTCGTAGGTCAATATTAGAATTTTTTAACACAAATATTTTACCATATAGTTTTGATAAAAAGTTATAGTTAATTTTTTTAGACTTAGAGATAAAATAGTTTGTATTAGAGTCAGTATTAATCAAGTGTCAAAATCATTAGTTAGGTCTATTGTAAATTACAGTAAGTCATTATTTAATCCATGTCAAATAAAATTTGTATGTCATAAATGACATGGTCAAATAGATTTGAAGTCTTTATTAAAAATTTTCAATGTCTGTTAAAATGTTAATAAAATTCATTATTGTTAAAAGGAGTCAAATTCATAAAAATTCAAAGTCATTGTCAAATTTTTTTAAAATAAAACAAATTTGCTTCACAGATGCATTTTCACTTATACGTGATGTCTAGATTATGGGAGAGGCCTATCCTCAATCTAACTTCATTGACACATCAAGATAAATAAGTAGAAAATACTAGAGGAAGGAGGCAATGTAGGTAGGAGGCTTTTTATGCCTTTTATTAGCCACTAACGACAGGGCCACTTTCTAATTTAATGGTGTTTTTCATTTTAATTATGTGGTGTTTTTTTTAGCATAGTGTGACTTCAAATAAGAATATATATTATATGATTATTCATGTATTTCATAAGTGAACCATATATTCCTATATAAATTCTATGAAATGTGAGGATGATGAGATCTAGAATCTATACTACACATCATGACATGGTTTATGGTAAGCCACTTATAAAACTATTAGTTAGCCACTTGTAAAACCACTATTTTGGTAATTCTTTAGTCATCTGTAAAACCATCAGGTATTATTTTGTGGTTTCTAGTTATCGACTTGTAAAACCACTATTTTTATTATTGGTCAACCATTTGTAAAACCATCATGTGAGGTTTATGATTATCTTCAAAAAATCGCCATTTTTTGAGTACAAGTATAGATATGGGCGAGTCATTTTTCCCATGTTAACATTAAGGGAGTGTAGAATAATATTAATGATGTTCACAAGGGGGTGAATTTTGAGGTATATCATGTTCACAATAGTAATGCATAAAATAATTATTGTTTGGTAAAAAATAATATTTTAATAGATTGTGGTTAGTTTTATCTAGTTAGACAAATATATTATGTTAACAATATATTTCATGTATAGTGTTTGGTTAGTAGGTTTTTTATTTGGTTGAGGGTTTATAGGGATCTAGGTATCCCCACATATAGGCTTTGCACTTCCTATATAAGTGATTTGTAACCATCCAAATAACGTAGAGAGTAGAATATAATAATATATTATGGTGTTTAAATTATTTTATTTAGCTTTTAGATTTTTTAGTCTGTATTAATTTTATGTTAATCTAAACCATATCTATTACAATCCCCATGAAGCTTTTTACCTCATGTATATTCTTGGGAGATATCCACTCATTACTAGCTATAATATTTTTAGCATATACCTATAGTTCTCCTTTATAAATTGCATGACCCAAGTAGTGAATTTTAGGTTGAAAGAAAGACCATTTTGACAAATTTCTATATAGCTTATGTTGTCTCAAATGTTTCAAGACCAACCTTAAATGTTGCTCATGCAGCTATTAATTGTTGAAATATATTAAAATTTCATTTAAAAACACCAACACAAACTTATCAATAAAATCTTGAAACACACCATTCATGAAAGTCATAAATACAACAAGAACATTTATTAGTCCAAATGGAATGAGTAAAAATTCATAATATCCATGTTGAGTTCTTAATGTAATCTTATGGACATCCTCATATTTTATATGGAGTTGATAATACCCTAATCTAAGATATATCTCCGAATATATATCATCTCCTTTCATTTTATCAAAGAGGTCATCTATGCAATGAATATGATACTTATTCTTGATTGAGACCTTGTTGAGAATTTTATAGTCAATACACAACCTAAGTGTCCCATATTTATTCTTAAAAAACACTACTAGAGATCACTAGGGTGATACACTAAGACGTATCATTACCTTATCTAAAAACACTTGAAGTTGCACGTTTAGCTCACTTAAATCAACCAAATTCTTCTGATAAGATACCTTAGATATAGGTGTTGTATTAGTTATTAAATTAGTGTAAAATTAAAATACCCTCTTGGGAGGTAAACCTGATAGCTCTTCTAAAATAACATCCATGAACTCTTCCAAAATTATATACTGTTGGAGTATGGTGGTTGTTTAGTCAGTTATGTCATTCAACTTGAGATCATACAATTGATACCATTTACTAATCACTTTTATAATATTAATAGCTGAAAGAATTCATGGGTTAGATGGGTTTTTGATTCCTTTAATCACTACATAATTTTCCTCATCATCCAATCATTGAACTCATTTACTAGAATAGTCCAACTTAGATTGATGTGCTTGTAACCAATCCATACCCATAATGATGTCATAGTATCCCAAGGGAGAAAGGAATAGGTTTACACAAATTTTAAAACTACCTAGAATCAACTCAACTTATTTTAAATATTCATTAACAACCACCTTCCTTCTAATGACAAACTCCACTTTCCATCATTCTCTATGTCTAGTTGGTTTAATTTTAAACTTCAAAGCATTTATAGGAGAAATAAAGTTATCTTTAACTCTTGAATAAATCCAAATAGAGAAATAAAATCTATAAATAATACCTCCTACCTCAAAAGGTGTTGACTAAAATTTTGCATTTCTATCATCTATAGCTGCATATACCTTGTTATTATCCTTCAGCTTAGAACAATCTTTATGATAATGGTTGTCACCACATTCTCATCAAGTTACAATATATTAGTAGGGAGTAGAATAATATTTGATCTTGTGGATGGTCCATAGAAGTTATGTCATTTTTTGTTTCTAACATCCTTTTTTGTATAAGAATGTGAATTAAACCTCTTTTTATTTTGAAATCTATTTCCAAAATTATAACTCTTTCCAACATACTTTTTGGAGTCATTTTTATTGAAATAACTACTTACTAGAGGCATTTATGACTTAGAATTTCTTTGTTGCTTGCTATTCCAAAATTTTTGCCTTGTTTTTCTATGAGGCTTCTCTTTTACTTCAACATGGTGAGTTGATTTCAGAGCAACAACTAAAGTCTCTGGGTTAGTCATATTTACATCATGCATGAATATCTCATTTAAACTTAGCTTGAAATTAAATTCCTTTTTTTTTCATACATCATGTAGTGAAAATGATGCATAAGTCCTAGAGAACTTATTTTCATACACAAATACTAACATGGTACCATACTTTAGTAGATGAAACTCCATATTTGTTTTCTCTTTTTAGATAGTATTTAGATATAATTTCCTGCACTATTTCTCAAAAAACTCCCAAGTAAGATTAATGTAGTTGTAACCTTTTAATTCACATAAATGTTTCCACCACAAAGCTACATCACCTACCAATTGGTAAGCTCCAATGTATACTTTAACATTAGATCTAACATTATATAGTGTGAAATACTTTTTCAAGTTAATCACCCATGTCTCAATGGCATCACCAATGGCTTTACCATAATACATGGGAGGAGTAATTTTTTAACTCCATAATAATGGGATCTAAAACCTCTTATCATAATGGATGCTCATTATGAATCCTATATTCTTGACCTCCCTCTTGCAAATTTTCCAAATGAGGCAATATTTAGCATAGACCTTCAATTTACCCATGGATATCATGTAATGTACCTAAAATGTCATGCAATACAATAATTTATTCCTCAAGAATTTATTGTTTAGAATTATCTTGATTGGATGCATGGCTACCACTTTGTTCCACATCTGTGTCAACATGATCATGTTGATCATGGTCTCGATTTTCAACTAAATCACTACCTACATTCTTAGGGTTTTTTATTTATCTAGTTATAACCATCCTAACACATTATACATATATTAATAAATTATATTTTCATAAATAGATATTGATTTATCCTTAGTGAAGGCTCTGATACCAACTAACATTACCCTAATTTTTTAATAAAATTTAAAACTTAAAAAAATAGAGATTATGCTCTAACCAATAATTCATTGAGAAGTGAAAATGATTCCAAAATAAAACAAGTCTATTTTATTAACCAACATAAGATAAGCTCAAAAAAATTAGCATGCACAATGTTGTTTAAAATGTAAGTTAATTCATAAGGATAGATTCTCACCTAATTTTAAACTCCATTTTAGTGACATATAGTGAAAAATAACAACTTCATCCTTATATTGATCCATGTTCTTGATTAGATTGTTATAGGGAAAGGCTAATTGGTCTACCCATTCCTAATAACCATCGATAATTGACACTAGTCTCATACTAATAGGATCTTTGAGACCTAAAATCACATACATCAATCTATAAATGAATTCATGAATTCCACAATGTGTTAAGGTTGTGAGCCCATCATATGATAAATATGAGTGGAAGCCATCGATATTTGTATCCATTTTTCAACATGGAAATCTAATCATTTTGGTTGGGTGCTAATTCATAATACAGATTTGAAAGTCTAATAATATGTAGGTTCTCCTTTATCTATAGTGTCATCATTCTATTTTTTACCAGCTACTCCACTCATCTCAAATTTGGATCAATTTAACTTGATTTGAATAGATCATTTCACCTAGAGTTTTGAATTATATTTCCCACATCTACTCATCCATCAAAAAATATGGAATAAATTCTATTCTTTAGTTCCAATAATTTTGTATCACATTAGAAAGTGATTCTCTTCTCTAAAGTATCATCATGAAATCCCTCTTCAATGTCTGACTTTCACATAGTCATCTTCACTTCGATCACATCTTTATTCCATGCCACTAACAATTATATATGTCTTCATTCTGAGAGTTCTATCTTATGAACAATTTTCATGTATGTGGCCTACTATTTTTTGGCAAAATCTCTTGTTATATCTTCCAAGTTTCAATGATTTTCTCCACCTGATGTCTAAGTGGAACATTCCATGCATTTTTCTATTTCTAGGTGAGTTTTGTTTAATTTTTCAAAGTTTCATTTAATTTTTTGGTCAAGTCAATAATTTGTGGTTAAGTTTAAGTTTAGTCTAAAATTATGTAATGTTATTGTGTTGGTCCAAATAGTTTAATATTAAAGTTGTTAAGTCTTTTATAGTCTTGTTTTTTCCAATAATTTTTAAAATTAATAATTTTAAATGGTATTAAGTTATTACCATTAGTATATTTTTATGTCATTGAATATTCACTATAGTCGTAGGTCAATATTAGAATTTTTTAACACAAATATTTTACCATATAGTTTTGATAAAAAGTTATAGTTAATTTTTTTAGACTTAGAGATAAAATAGTTTGTATTAGAGTCAGTATTAATCAAGTGTCAAAATCATTAGTTAGGTCTATTGTAAATTACAGTAAGTCATTATTTAATCCATGTCAAATAAAATTTGTATGTCATAAATGACATGGTCAAATAGATTTGAAGTCTTTATTAAAAATTTTCAATGTCTGTTAAAATGTTAATAAAATTCATTATTGTTAAAAAGAGTCAAATTCACAAAAATTCAAAGTCATTGTCAAATTTTTTTAAAATAAAACAAATTTGCTTCACAGATGCATTTTCACTTATACGTGATGTCTAGATTATGGGAGAGGCCTATCCTCAATCTAACTTCATTGACACATCAAGATAAATAAGTAGAAAATACTAGAGGAAGGAGGCAATGTAGGTAGGAGGCTTTTTATGCCTTTTATTAGCCACTAACGACAGGGCCACTTTCTAATTTAATGGTGTTTTTCATTTTAATTATGTGGTGTTTTTTTTAGCATAGTGTGACTTCAAATAAGAATATATATTATATGATTATTCATGTATTTCATAAGTGAACCATATATTCCTATATAAATTCTATGAAATGTGAGGATGATGAGATCTAGAATCTATACTACACATCATGACATGGTTTATGGTAAGCCACTTATAAAACTATTAGTTAGCCACTTGTAAAACCACTATTTTGGTAATTCTTTAGTCATCTGTAAAACCATCAGGTATTATTTTGTGGTTTCTAGTTATCGACTTGTAAAACCACTATTTTTATTATTGGTCAACCATTTGTAAAACCATCATGTGAGGTTTATGATTATCTTCAAAAAATCGCCATTTTTTGAGTACAAGTATAGATATGGGCGAGTCATTTTTCCCATGTTAACATTAAGGGAGTGTAGAATAATATTAATGATGTTCACAAGGGGGTGAATTTTGAGGTATATCATGTTCACAATAGTAATGCATAAAATAATTATTGTTTGGTAAAAAATAATATTTTAATAGATTGTGGTTAGTTTTATCTAGTTAGACAAATATATTATGTTAACAATATATTTCATGTATAGTGTTTGGTTAGTAGGTTTTTTATTTGGTTGAGGGTTTATAGGGATCTAGGTATCCCCACATATAGGCTTTGCACTTCCTATATAAGTGATTTGTAACCATCCAAATAACGTAGAGAGTAGAATATAATAATATATTATGGTGTTTAAATTATTTTATTTAGCTTTTAGATTTTTTAGTCTGTATTAATTTTATGTTAATCTAAACCATATCTATTACAATCCCCATGAAGCTTTTTACCTCATGTATATTCTTGGGAGATATCCACTCATTACTAGCTATAATATTTTTAGCATATACCTATAGTTCTCCTTTATAAATTGCATGACCCAAGTAGTGAATTTTAGGTTGAAAGAAAGACCATTTTGACAAATTTCTATATAGCTTATGTTGTCTCAAATGTTTCAAGACCAACCTTAAATGTTGCTCATGCAGCTATTAATTGTTGAAATATATTAAAATTTCATTTAAAAACACCAACACAAACTTATCAATAAAATCTTGAAACACACCATTCATGAAAGTCATAAATACAACAAGAACATTTATTAGTCCAAATGGAATGAGTAAAAATTCATAATATCCATGTTGAGTTCTTAATGTAATCTTATGGACATCCTCATATTTTATATGGAGTTGATAATACCCTAATCTAAGATATATCTCCGAATATATATCATCTCCTTTCATTTTATCAAAGAGGTCATCTATGCAATGAATATGATACTTATTCTTGATTGAGACCTTGTTGAGAATTTTATAGTCAATACACAACCTAAGTGTCCCATATTTATTCTTAAAAAACACTACTAGAGATCACTAGGGTGATACACTAAGACGTATCATTACCTTATCTAAAAACACTTGAAGTTGCACGTTTAGCTCACTTAAATCAACCAAATTCTTCTGATAAGATACCTTAGATATAGGTGTTGTATTAGTTATTAAATTAGTGTAAAATTAAAATACCCTCTTGGGAGGTAAACCTGATAGCTCTTCTAAAATAACATCCATGAACTCTTCCAAAATTATATACTGTTGGAGTATGGTGGTTGTTTAGTCAGTTATGTCATTCAACTTGAGATCATACAATTGATACCATTTACTAATCACTTTTATAATATTAATAGCTGAAAGAATTCATGGGTTAGATGGGTTTTTGATTCCTTTAATCACTACATAATTTTCCTCATCATCCAATCATTGAACTCATTTACTAGAATAGTCCAACTTAGATTGATGTGCTTGTAACCAATCCATACCCATAATGATGTCATAGTATCCCAAGGGAGAAAGGAATAGGTTTACACAAATTTTAAAACTACCTAGAATCAACTCAACTTATTTTAAATATTCATTAACAACCACCTTCCTTCTAATGACAAACTCCACTTTCCATCATTCTCTATGTCTAGTTGGTTTAATTTTAAACTTCAAAGCATTTATAGGAGAAATAAAGTTATCTTTAACTCTTGAATAAATCCAAATAGAGAAATAAAATCTATAAATAATACCTCCTACCTCAAAAGGTGTTGACTAAAATTTTGCATTTCTATCATCTATAGCTGCATATACCTTGTTATTATCCTTCAGCTTAGAACAATCTTTATGATAATGGTTGTCACCACATTCTCATCAAGTTACAATATATTAGTAGGGAGTAGAATAATATTTGATCTTGTGGATGGTCCATAGAAGTTATGTCATTTTTTGTTTCTAACATCCTTTTTTGTATAAGAATGTGAATTAAACCTCTTTTTATTTTGAAATCTATTTCCAAAATTATAACTCTTTCCAACATACTTTTTGGAGTCATTTTTATTGAAATAACTACTTACTAGAGGCATTTATGACTTAGAATTTCTTTGTTGCTTGCTATTCCAAAATTTTTGCCTTGTTTTTCTATGAGGCTTCTCTTTTACTTCAACATGGTGAGTTGATTTCAGAGCAACAACTAAAGTCTCTGGGTTAGTCATATTTACATCATGCATGAATATCTCATTTAAACTTAGCTTGAAATTAAATTCCTTTTTTTTTCATACATCATGTAGTGAAAATGATGCATAAGTCCTAGAGAACTTATTTTCATACACAAATACTAACATGGTACCATACTTTAGTAGATGAAACTCCATATTTGTTTTCTCTTTTTAGATAGTATTTAGATATAATTTCCTGCACTATTTCTCAAAAAACTCCCAAGTAAGATTAATGTAGTTGTAACCTTTTAATTCACATAAATGTTTCCACCACAAAGCTACATCACCTACCAATTGGTAAGCTCCAATGTATACTTTAACATTAGATCTAACATTATATAGTGTGAAATACTTTTTCAAGTTAATCACCCATGTCTCAATGGCATCACCAATGGCTTTACCATAATACATGGGAGGAGTAATTTTTTAACTCCATAATAATGGGATCTAAAACCTCTTATCATAATGGATGCTCATTATGAATCCTATATTCTTGACCTCCCTCTTGCAAATTTTCCAAATGAGGCAATATTTAGCATAGACCTTCAATTTACCCATGGATATCATGTAATGTACCTAAAATGTCATGCAATACAATAATTTATTCCTCAAGAACTTATTGTTTAGAATTATCTTGATTGGATGCATGGCTACCACTTTGTTCCACATCTGTGTCAACATGATCATGTTGATCATGGTCTCGATTTTCAACTAAATCACTACCTACATTCTTAGGGTTTTTTATTTATCTAGTTATAACCATCCTAACACATTATACATATATTAATAAATTATATTTTCATAAATAGATATTGATTTATCCTTAGTGAAGGCTCTGATACCAACTAACATTACCCTAATTTTTTAATAAAATTTAAAACTTAAAAAAATAGAGATTATGCTCTAACCAATAATTCATTGAGAAGTGAAAATGATTCCAAAATAAAACAAGTCTATTTTATTAACCAACATAAGATAAGCTCAAAAAAATTAGCATGCACAATGTTGTTTAAAATGTAAGTTAATTCATAAGGATAGATTCTCACCTAATTTTAAACTCCATTTTAGTGACATATAGTGAAAAATAACAACTTCATCCTTATATTGATCCATGTTCTTGATTAGATTGTTATAGGGAAAGGCTAATTGGTCTACCCATTCCTAATAACCATCGATAATTGACACTAGTCTCATACTAATAGGATCTTTGAGACCTAAAATCACATACATCAATCTATAAATGAATTCATGAATTCCACAATGTGTTAAGGTTGTGAGCCCATCATATGATAAATATGAGTGGAAGCCATCGATATTTGTATCCATTTTTCAACATGGAAATCTAATCATTTTGGTTGGGTGCTAATTCATAATACAGATTTGAAAGTCTAATAATATGTAGGTTCTCCTTTATCTATAGTGTCATCATTCTATTTTTTACCAGCTACTCCACTCATCTCAAATTTGGATCAATTTAACTTGATTTGAATAGATCATTTCACCTAGAGTTTTGAATTATATTTCCCACATCTACTCATCCATCAAAAAATATGGAATAAATTCTATTCTTTAGTTCCAATAATTTTGTATCACATTAGAAAGTGATTCTCTTCTCTAAAGTATCATCATGAAATCCCTCTTCAATGTCTGACTTTCACATAGTCATCTTCACTTCGATCACATCTTTATTCCATGCCACTAACAATTATATATGTCTTCATTCTGAGAGTTCTATCTTATGAACAATTTTCATGTATGTGGCCTACTATTTTTTGGCAAAATCTCTTGTTATATCTTCCAAGTTTCAATGATTTTCTCCACCTGATGTCTAAGTGGAACATTCCATGCATTTTTCTATTTCTAGGTGAGTTTTGTTTAATTTTTCAAAGTTTCATTTAATTTTTTGGTCAAGTCAATAATTTGTGGTTAAGTTTAAGTTTAGTCTAAAATTATGTAATGTTATTGTGTTGGTCCAAATAGTTTAATATTAAAGTTGTTAAGTCTTTTATAGTCTTGTTTTTTCCAATAATTTTTAAAATTAATAATTTTAAATGGTATTAAGTTATTACCATTAGTATATTTTTATGTCATTGAATATTCACTATAGTCGTAGGTCAATATTAGAATTTTTTAACACAAATATTTTACCATATAGTTTTGATAAAAAGTTATAGTTAATTTTTTTAGACTTAGAGATAAAATAGTTTGTATTAGAGTCAGTATTAATCAAGTGTCAAAATCATTAGTTAGGTCTATTGTAAATTACAGTAAGTCATTATTTAATCCATGTCAAATAAAATTTGTATGTCATAAATGACATGGTCAAATAGATTTGAAGTCTTTATTAAAAATTTTCAATGTCTGTTAAAATGTTAATAAAATTCATTATTGTTAAAAAGAGTCAAATTCACAAAAATTCAAAGTCATTGTCAAATTTTTTTAAAATAAAACAAATTTGCTTCACAGATGCATTTTCACTTATACGTGATGTCTAGATTATGGGAGAGGCCTATCCTCAATCTAACTTCATTGACACATCAAGATAAATAAGTAGAAAATACTAGAGGAAGGAGGCAATGTAGGTAGGAGGCTTTTTATGCCTTTTATTAGCCACTAACGACAGGGCCACTTTCTAATTTAATGGTGTTTTTCATTTTAATTATGTGGTGTTTTTTTTAGCATAGTGTGACTTCAAATAAGAATATATATTATATGATTATTCATGTATTTCATAAGTGAACCATATATTCCTATATAAATTCTATGAAATGTGAGGATGATGAGATCTAGAATCTATACTACACATCATGACATGGTTTATGGTAAGCCACTTATAAAACTATTAGTTAGCCACTTGTAAAACCACTATTTTGGTAATTCTTTAGTCATCTGTAAAACCATCAGGTATTATTTTGTGGTTTCTAGTTATCGACTTGTAAAACCACTATTTTTATTATTGGTCAACCATTTGTAAAACCATCATGTGAGGTTTATGATTATCTTCAAAAAATCGCCATTTTTTGAGTACAAGTATAGATATGGGCGAGTCATTTTTCCCATGTTAACATTAAGGGAGTGTAGAATAATATTAATGATGTTCACAAGGGGGTGAATTTTGAGGTATATCATGTTCACAATAGTAATGCATAAAATAATTATTGTTTGGTAAAAAATAATATTTTAATAGATTGTGGTTAGTTTTATCTAGTTAGACAAATATATTATGTTAACAATATATTTCATGTATAGTGTTTGGTTAGTAGGTTTTTTATTTGGTTGAGGGTTTATAGGGATCTAGGTATCCCCACATATAGGCTTTGCACTTCCTATATAAGTGATTTGTAACCATCCAAATAACGTAGAGAGTAGAATATAATAATATATTATGGTGTTTAAATTATTTTATTTAGCTTTTAGATTTTTTAGTCTGTATTAATTTTATGTTAATCTAAACCATATCTATTACAATCCCCATGAAGCTTTTTACCTCATGTATATTCTTGGGAGATATCCACTCATTACTAGCTATAATATTTTTAGCATATACCTATAGTTCTCCTTTATAAATTGCATGACCCAAGTAGTGAATTTTAGGTTGAAAGAAAGACCATTTTGACAAATTTCTATATAGCTTATGTTGTCTCAAATGTTTCAAGACCAACCTTAAATGTTGCTCATGCAGCTATTAATTGTTGAAATATATTAAAATTTCATTTAAAAACACCAACACAAACTTATCAATAAAATCTTGAAACACACCATTCATGAAAGTCATAAATACAACAAGAACATTTATTAGTCCAAATGGAATGAGTAAAAATTCATAATATCCATGTTGAGTTCTTAATGTAATCTTATGGACATCCTCATATTTTATATGGAGTTGATAATACCCTAATCTAAGATATATCTCCGAATATATATCATCTCCTTTCATTTTATCAAAGAGGTCATCTATGCAATGAATATGATACTTATTCTTGATTGAGACCTTGTTGAGAATTTTATAGTCAATACACAACCTAAGTGTCCCATATTTATTCTTAAAAAACACTACTAGAGATCACTAGGGTGATACACTAAGACGTATCATTACCTTATCTAAAAACACTTGAAGTTGCACGTTTAGCTCACTTAAATCAACCAAATTCTTCTGATAAGATACCTTAGATATAGGTGTTGTATTAGTTATTAAATTAGTGTAAAATTAAAATACCCTCTTGGGAGGTAAACCTGATAGCTCTTCTAAAATAACATCCATGAACTCTTCCAAAATTATATACTGTTGGAGTATGGTGGTTGTTTAGTCAGTTATGTCATTCAACTTGAGATCATACAATTGATACCATTTACTAATCACTTTTATAATATTAATAGCTGAAAGAATTCATGGGTTAGATGGGTTTTTGATTCCTTTAATCACTACATAATTTTCCTCATCATCCAATCATTGAACTCATTTACTAGAATAGTCCAACTTAGATTGATGTGCTTGTAACCAATCCATACCCATAATGATGTCATAGTATCCCAAGGGAGAAAGGAATAGGTTTACACAAATTTTAAAACTACCTAGAATCAACTCAACTTATTTTAAATATTCATTAACAACCACCTTCCTTCTAATGACAAACTCCACTTTCCATCATTCTCTATGTCTAGTTGGTTTAATTTTAAACTTCAAAGCATTTATAGGAGAAATAAAGTTATCTTTAACTCTTGAATAAATCCAAATAGAGAAATAAAATCTATAAATAATACCTCCTACCTCAAAAGGTGTTGACTAAAATTTTGCATTTCTATCATCTATAGCTGCATATACCTTGTTATTATCCTTCAGCTTAGAACAATCTTTATGATAATGGTTGTCACCACATTCTCATCAAGTTACAATATATTAGTAGGGAGTAGAATAATATTTGATCTTGTGGATGGTCCATAGAAGTTATGTCATTTTTTGTTTCTAACATCCTTTTTTGTATAAGAATGTGAATTAAACCTCTTTTTATTTTGAAATCTATTTCCAAAATTATAACTCTTTCCAACATACTTTTTGGAGTCATTTTTATTGAAATAACTACTTACTAGAGGCATTTATGACTTAGAATTTCTTTGTTGCTTGCTATTCCAAAATTTTTGCCTTGTTTTTCTATGAGGCTTCTCTTTTACTTCAACATGGTGAGTTGATTTCAGAGCAACAACTAAAGTCTCTGGGTTAGTCATATTTACATCATGCATGAATATCTCATTTAAACTTAGCTTGAAATTAAATTCCTTTTTTTTTCATACATCATGTAGTGAAAATGATGCATAAGTCCTAGAGAACTTATTTTCATACACAAATACTAACATGGTACCATACTTTAGTAGATGAAACTCCATATTTGTTTTCTCTTTTTAGATAGTATTTAGATATAATTTCCTGCACTATTTCTCAAAAAACTCCCAAGTAAGATTAATGTAGTTGTAACCTTTTAATTCACATAAATGTTTCCACCACAAAGCTACATCACCTACCAATTGGTAAGCTCCAATGTATACTTTAACATTAGATCTAACATTATATAGTGTGAAATACTTTTTCAAGTTAATCACCCATGTCTCAATGGCATCACCAATGGCTTTACCATAATACATGGGAGGAGTAATTTTTTAACTCCATAATAATGGGATCTAAAACCTCTTATCATAATGGATGCTCATTATGAATCCTATATTCTTGACCTCCCTCTTGCAAATTTTCCAAATGAGGCAATCTTTAGCCTAGACCTTCAATTTACCCATGGATATCATGTAATGTACCTAAAATGTCATGCAATACAATAATTTATTCCTCAAGAACTTATTGTTTAGAATTATCTTGATTGGATGCATGGCTACCACTTTGTTCCACATCTGTGTCAACATGATCATGTTGATCATGGTCTCGATTTTCAACTAAATCACTACCTACATTCTTAGGGTTTTTTATTTATCTAGTTATAACCATCCTAACACATTATACATATATTAATAAATTATATTTTCATAAATAGATATTGATTTATCCTTAGTGAAGGCTCTGATACCAACTAACATTACCCTAATTTTTTAATAAAATTTAAAACTTAAAAAAATAGAGATTATGCTCTAACCAATAATTCATTGAGAAGTGAAAATGATTCCAAAATAAAACAAGTCTATTTTATTAACCAACATAAGATAAGCTCAAAAAAATTAGCATGCACAATGTTGTTTAAAATGTAAGTTAATTCATAAGGATAGATTCTCACCTAATTTTAAACTCCATTTTAGTGACATATAGTGAAAAATAACAACTTCATCCTTATATTGATCCATGTTCTTGATTAGATTGTTATAGGGAAAGGCTAATTGGTCTACCCATTCCTAATAACCATCGATAATTGACACTAGTCTCATACTAATAGGATCTTTGAGACCTAAAATCACATACATCAATCTATAAATGAATTCATGAATTCCACAATGTGTTAAGGTTGTGAGCCCATCATATGATAAATATGAGTGGAAGCCATCGATATTTGTATCCATTTTTCAACATGGAAATCTAATCATTTTGGTTGGGTGCTAATTCATAATACAGATTTGAAAGTCTAATAATATGTAGGTTCTCCTTTATCTATAGTGTCATCATTCTATTTTTTACCAGCTACTCCACTCATCTCAAATTTGGATCAATTTAACTTGATTTGAATAGATCATTTCACCTAGAGTTTTGAATTATATTTCCCACATCTACTCATCCATCAAAAAATATGGAATAAATTCTATTCTTTAGTTCCAATAATTTTGTATCACATTAGAAAGTGATTCTCTTCTCTAAAGTATCATCATGAAATCCCTCTTCAATGTCTGACTTTCACATAGTCATCTTCACTTCGATCACATCTTTATTCCATGCCACTAACAATTATATATGTCTTCATTCTGAGAGTTCTATCTTATGAACAATTTTCATGTATGTGGCCTACTATTTTTTGGCAAAATCTCTTGTTATATCTTCCAAGTTTCAATGATTTTCTCCACCTGATGTCTAAGTGGAACATTCCATGCATTTTTCTATTTCTAGGTGAGTTTTGTTTAATTTTTCAAAGTTTCATTTAATTTTTTGGTCAAGTCAATAATTTGTGGTTAAGTTTAAGTTTAGTCTAAAATTATGTAATGTTATTGTGTTGGTCCAAATAGTTTAATATTAAAGTTGTTAAGTCTTTTATAGTCTTGTTTTTTCCAATAATTTTTAAAATTAATAATTTTAAATGGTATTAAGTTATTACCATTAGTATATTTTTATGTCATTGAATATTCACTATAGTCGTAGGTCAATATTAGAATTTTTTAACACAAATATTTTACCATATAGTTTTGATAAAAAGTTATAGTTAATTTTTTTAGACTTAGAGATAAAATAGTTTGTATTAGAGTCAGTATTAATCAAGTGTCAAAATCATTAGTTAGGTCTATTGTAAATTACAGTAAGTCATTATTTAATCCATGTCAAATAAAATTTGTATGTCATAAATGACATGGTCAAATAGATTTGAAGTCTTTATTAAAAATTTTCAATGTCTGTTAAAATGTTAATAAAATTCATTATTGTTAAAAAGAGTCAAATTCACAAAAATTCAAAGTCATTGTCAAATTTTTTTAAAATAAAACAAATTTGCTTCACAGATGCATTTTCACTTATACGTGATGTCTAGATTATGGGAGAGGCCTATCCTCAATCTAACTTCATTGACACATCAAGATAAATAAGTAGAAAATACTAGAGGAAGGAGGCAATGTAGGTAGGAGGCTTTTTATGCCTTTTATTAGCCACTAACGACAGGGCCACTTTCTAATTTAATGGTGTTTTTCATTTTAATTATGTGGTGTTTTTTTTAGCATAGTGTGACTTCAAATAAGAATATATATTATATGATTATTCATGTATTTCATAAGTGAACCATATATTCCTATATAAATTCTATGAAATGTGAGGATGATGAGATCTAGAATCTATACTACACATCATGACATGGTTTATGGTAAGCCACTTATAAAACTATTAGTTAGCCACTTGTAAAACCACTATTTTGGTAATTCTTTAGTCATCTGTAAAACCATCAGGTATTATTTTGTGGTTTCTAGTTATCGACTTGTAAAACCACTATTTTTATTATTGGTCAACCATTTGTAAAACCATCATGTGAGGTTTATGATTATCTTCAAAAAATCGCCATTTTTTGAGTACAAGTATAGATATGGGCGAGTCATTTTTCCCATGTTAACATTAAGGGAGTGTAGAATAATATTAATGATGTTCACAAGGGGGTGAATTTTGAGGTATATCATGTTCACAATAGTAATGCATAAAATAATTATTGTTTGGTAAAAAATAATATTTTAATAGATTGTGGTTAGTTTTATCTAGTTAGACAAATATATTATGTTAACAATATATTTCATGTATAGTGTTTGGTTAGTAGGTTTTTTATTTGGTTGAGGGTTTATAGGGATCTAGGTATCCCCACATATAGGCTTTGCACTTCCTATATAAGTGATTTGTAACCATCCAAATAACGTAGAGAGTAGAATATAATAATATATTATGGTGTTTAAATTATTTTATTTAGCTTTTAGATTTTTTAGTCTGTATTAATTTTATGTTAATCTAAACCATATCTATTACAATCCCCATGAAGCTTTTTACCTCATGTATATTCTTGGGAGATATCCACTCATTACTAGCTATAATATTTTTAGCATATACCTATAGTTCTCCTTTATAAATTGCATGACCCAAGTAGTGAATTTTAGGTTGAAAGAAAGACCATTTTGACAAATTTCTATATAGCTTATGTTGTCTCAAATGTTTCAAGACCAACCTTAAATGTTGCTCATGCAGCTATTAATTGTTGAAATATATTAAAATTTCATTTAAAAACACCAACACAAACTTATCAATAAAATCTTGAAACACACCATTCATGAAAGTCATAAATACAACAAGAACATTTATTAGTCCAAATGGAATGAGTAAAAATTCATAATATCCATGTTGAGTTCTTAATGTAATCTTATGGACATCCTCATATTTTATATGGAGTTGATAATACCCTAATCTAAGATATATCTCCGAATATATATCATCTCCTTTCATTTTATCAAAGAGGTCATCTATGCAATGAATATGATACTTATTCTTGATTGAGACCTTGTTGAGAATTTTATAGTCAATACACAACCTAAGTGTCCCATATTTATTCTTAAAAAACACTACTAGAGATCACTAGGGTGATACACTAAGACGTATCATTACCTTATCTAAAAACACTTGAAGTTGCACGTTTAGCTCACTTAAATCAACCAAATTCTTCTGATAAGATACCTTAGATATAGGTGTTGTATTAGTTATTAAATTAGTGTAAAATTAAAATACCCTCTTGGGAGGTAAACCTGATAGCTCTTCTAAAATAACATCCATGAACTCTTCCAAAATTATATACTGTTGGAGTATGGTGGTTGTTTAGTCAGTTATGTCATTCAACTTGAGATCATACAATTGATACCATTTACTAATCACTTTTATAATATTAATAGCTGAAAGAATTCATGGGTTAGATGGGTTTTTGATTCCTTTAATCACTACATAATTTTCCTCATCATCCAATCATTGAACTCATTTACTAGAATAGTCCAACTTAGATTGATGTGCTTGTAACCAATCCATACCCATAATGATGTCATAGTATCCCAAGGGAGAAAGGAATAGGTTTACACAAATTTTAAAACTACCTAGAATCAACTCAACTTATTTTAAATATTCATTAACAACCACCTTCCTTCTAATGACAAACTCCACTTTCCATCATTCTCTATGTCTAGTTGGTTTAATTTTAAACTTCAAAGCATTTATAGGAGAAATAAAGTTATCTTTAACTCTTGAATAAATCCAAATAGAGAAATAAAATCTATAAATAATACCTCCTACCTCAAAAGGTGTTGACTAAAATTTTGCATTTCTATCATCTATAGCTGCATATACCTTGTTATTATCCTTCAGCTTAGAACAATCTTTATGATAATGGTTGTCACCACATTCTCATCAAGTTACAATATATTAGTAGGGAGTAGAATAATATTTGATCTTGTGGATGGTCCATAGAAGTTATGTCATTTTTTGTTTCTAACATCCTTTTTTGTATAAGAATGTGAATTAAACCTCTTTTTATTTTGAAATCTATTTCCAAAATTATAACTCTTTCCAACATACTTTTTGGAGTCATTTTTATTGAAATAACTACTTACTAGAGGCATTTATGACTTAGAATTTCTTTGTTGCTTGCTATTCCAAAATTTTTGCCTTGTTTTTCTATGAGGCTTCTCTTTTACTTCAACATGGTGAGTTGATTTCAGAGCAACAACTAAAGTCTCTGGGTTAGTCATATTTACATCATGCATGAATATCTCATTTAAACTTAGCTTGAAATTAAATTCCTTTTTTTTTCATACATCATGTAGTGAAAATGATGCATAAGTCCTAGAGAACTTATTTTCATACACAAATACTAACATGGTACCATACTTTAGTAGATGAAACTCCATATTTGTTTTCTCTTTTTAGATAGTATTTAGATATAATTTCCTGCACTATTTCTCAAAAAACTCCCAAGTAAGATTAATGTAGTTGTAACCTTTTAATTCACATAAATGTTTCCACCACAAAGCTACATCACCTACCAATTGGTAAGCTCCAATGTATACTTTAACATTAGATCTAACATTATATAGTGTGAAATACTTTTTCAAGTTAATCACCCATGTCTCAATGGCATCACCAATGGCTTTACCATAATACATGGGAGGAGTAATTTTTTAACTCCATAATAATGGGATCTAAAACCTCTTATCATAATGGATGCTCATTATGAATCCTATATTCTTGACCTCCCTCTTGCAAATTTTCCAAATGAGGCAATCTTTAGCCTAGACCTTCAATTTACCCATGGATATCATGTAATGTACCTAAAATGTCATGCAATACAATAATTTATTCCTCAAGAACTTATTGTTTAGAATTATCTTGATTGGATGCATGGCTACCACTTTGTTCCACATCTGTGTCAACATGATCATGTTGATCATGGTCTCGATTTTCAACTAAATCACTACCTACATTCTTAGGGTTTTTTATTTATCTAGTTATAACCATCCTAACACATTATACATATATTAATAAATTATATTTTCATAAATAGATATTGATTTATCCTTAGTGAAGGCTCTGATACCAACTAACATTACCCTAATTTTTTAATAAAATTTAAAACTTAAAAAAATAGAGATTATGCTCTAACCAATAATTCATTGAGAAGTGAAAATGATTCCAAAATAAAACAAGTCTATTTTATTAACCAACATAAGATAAGCTCAAAAAAATTAGCATGCACAATGTTTTTTAAAATGTAAGTTAATTCATAAGGATAGATTCTCACCTAATTTTAAACTCCATTTTAGTGACATATAGTGAAAAATAACAACTTCATCCTTATATTGATCCATGTTCTTGATTAGATTGTTATAGGGAAAGGCTAATTGGTCTACCCATTCCTAATAACCATCGATAATTGACACTAGTCTCATACTAATAGGATCTTTGAGACCTAAAATCACATACATCAATCTATAAATGAATTCATGAATTCCACAATGTGTTAAGGTTGTGAGCCCATCATATGATAAATATGAGTGGAAGCCATCGATATTTGTATCCATTTTTCAACATGGAAATCTAATCATTTTGGTTGGGTGCTAATTCATAATACAGATTTGAAAGTCTAATAATATGTAGGTTCTCCTTTATCTATAGTGTCATCATTCTATTTTTTACCAGCTACTCCACTCATCTCAAATTTGGATCAATTTAACTTGATTTGAATAGATCATTTCACCTAGAGTTTTGAATTATATTTCCCACATCTACTCATCCATCAAAAAATATGGAATAAATTCTATTCTTTAGTTCCAATAATTTTGTATCACATTAGAAAGTGATTCTCTTCTCTAAAGTATCATCATGAAATCCCTCTTCAATGTCTGACTTTCACATAGTCATCTTCACTTCGATCACATCTTTATTCCATGCCACTAACAATTATATATGTCTTCATTCTGAGAGTTCTATCTTATGAACAATTTTCATGTATGTGGCCTACTATTTTTTGGCAAAATCTCTTGTTATATCTTCCAAGTTTCAATGATTTTCTCCACCTGATGTCTAAGTGGAACATTCCATGCATTTTTCTATTTCTAGGTGAGTTTTGTTTAATTTTTCAAAGTTTCATTTAATTTTTTGGTCAAGTCAATAATTTGTGGTTAAGTTTAAGTTTAGTCTAAAATTATGTAATGTTATTGTGTTGGTCCAAATAGTTTAATATTAAAGTTGTTAAGTCTTTTATAGTCTTGTTTTTTCCAATAATTTTTAAAATTAATAATTTTAAATGGTATTAAGTTATTACCATTAGTATATTTTTATGTCATTGAATATTCACTATAGTCGTAGGTCAATATTAGAATTTTTTAACACAAATATTTTACCATATAGTTTTGATAAAAAGTTATAGTTAATTTTTTTAGACTTAGAGATAAAATAGTTTGTATTAGAGTCAGTATTAATCAAGTGTCAAAATCATTAGTTAGGTCTATTGTAAATTACAGTAAGTCATTATTTAATCCATGTCAAATAAAATTTGTATGTCATAAATGACATGGTCAAATAGATTTGAAGTCTTTATTAAAAATTTTCAATGTCTGTTAAAATGTTAATAAAATTCATTATTGTTAAAAAGAGTCAAATTCATAAAAATTCAAAGTCATTGTCAAATTTTTTTAAAATAAAACAAATTTGCTTCACAGATGCATTTTCACTTATACGTGATGTCTAGATTATGGGAGAGGCCTATCCTCAATCTAACTTCATTGACACATCAAGATAAATAAGTAGAAAATACTAGAGGAAGGAGGCAATGTAGGTAGGAGGCTTTTTATGCCTTTTATTAGCCACTAACGACAGGGCCACTTTCTAATTTAATGGTGTTTTTCATTTTAATTATGTGGTGTTTTTTTTAGCATAGTGTGACTTCAAATAAGAATATATATTATATGATTATTCATGTATTTCATAAGTGAACCATATATTCCTATATAAATTCTATGAAATGTGAGGATGATGAGATCTAGAATCTATACTACACATCATGACATAATTTGCTTCACAGATGCATTTTCACTTATATGTGATGTCTAGATTATGGGAGAGGCCTATCCTCAATCTAACTTCATTGACACATCAAGATAAATAAGTAGAAAATACTAGAGGAAGGAGGCAATGTAGGTAGGAGGCTTTTTATGCCTTTTATTAGCCACTAACGACAGGGCCACTTTCTAATTTAATGGTGTTTTTCATTTTAATTATGTGGTGTTTTTTTTAGCATAGTGTGACTTCAAATAAGAATATATATTATATGATTATTCATGTATTTCATAAGTGAACCATATATTCCTATATAAATTCTATGAAATGTGAGGATGATGAGATCTAGAATCTATACTACACATCATGACATGGTTTATGGTAAGCCACTTATAAAACTATTAGTTAGCCACTTGTAAAACCACTATTTTGGTAATTCTTTAGCCATCTGTAAAACCATCAGGTATTATTTTGTGGTTTCTAGTTATCGACTTGTAAAACCACTATTTTTATTATTGGTCAACCATTTGTAAAACCATCATGTGAGGTTTATGATTATCTTCAAAAAATTGCCATTTTTTGAGTACAAGTATAGATATGGGTGAGTCATTTTTCCCATGTTAACATTAAGGGAGTGTAGAATAATATTAATGATGTTCACAAGGGGGTGAATTTTGAGGTATATCATGTTCACAATAGTAATGCATAAAATAATTATTGTTTGGTAAAAAATAATATTTTAATAGATTGTGGTTAGTTTTATCTAGTTAGACAAATATATTATGTTAGCAATATATTTCATGTATAGTGTTTGGTTAGTAGGTTTTTTATTTGGTTGAGGGTTTATAGGGATCTAGGGATCCCCACATATAGGCTTTGCACTTCCTATATAAGTGATTTGTAACCATCCAAATAACGTAGAGAGTAGAATATAATAATATATTATGGTGTTTAAATTATTTTATTTAGCTTTTAGATTTTTTAGTCTGTATTAATTTTATGTTAATCTAAACCATATCTATTACAATCCCCATGAAGATTTTTACCTCATGTATATTCTTGGGAGATATCCACTCATTACTAGCTATAATATTTTTAGCATATACCTATAGTTCTCCTTTATAAATTGCATGACCCAAGTAGTGAATTTTAGGTTGAAAGAAAGACCATTTTGACAACTTTCTATATAGCTTATGTTGTCTCAAATGTTTCAAGACCAACCTTAAATGTTGCTCATGCTCCTATTAATTGTTGAAATATATTAAAATTTCATTTAAAAACACCAACACAAACTTATCAATAAAATCTTGAAACACACCATTCATGAAAGTCATAAATACAACAAGAACATTTATTAGTCCAAATGGAATGAGTAAAAATTCATAATATCCATGTTGAGTTCTTAATGTAATCTTATGGACATCCTCATATTTTATATGGAGTTGATAATACCCTAATCTAAGATATATCTCCGAATATATATCATCTCCTTTCATTTTATCAAAGAGGTCATCTATGCAATGAATATGATACTTATTCTTGATTGAGACCTTGTTGAGAATTTTATAGTCAATACACAACCTAAGTGTCCCATATTTATTCTTAAAAAACACTACTAGAGATCACTAGGGTGATACACTAAGACGTATCATTACCTTATCTAAAAACACTTGAAGTTGCACGTTTAGCTCACTTAAATCAACCAAATTCTTCTGATAAGATACCTTAGATATAGGTGTTGTATTAGTTATTAAATTAGTGTAAAATTAAAATACCCTCTTGGGAGGTAAACCTGATAGCTCTTCTAAAATAACATCCATGAACTCTTCCAAAATTATATACTGTTGGAGTATGGTGGTTGTTTAGTCAGTTATGTCATTCAACTTGAGATCATACAATTGATACCATTTACTAATCACTTTTATAATATTAATAGCTGAAAGAATTCATGGGTTAGATGGGTTTTTGATTCCTTTAATCACTACATAATTTTCCTCATCATCTAATCATTGAACTCATTTACAAGAATAGTCCAACTTAGATTGATGTGCTTGTAACCAATCCATACCCATAATGATGTCATAGTATCCCAAGGGAGAAAGGAATAGGTTTACACAAATTTTAAAACTACCTAGAATCAACTCAACTTATTTTAAATATTCATTAACAACCACCTTCCTTCTAATGACAAACTCCACTTTCCATCATTCTCTATGTCTAGTTGGTTTAATTTTAAACTTCAAAGCATTTATAGGAGAAATAAAGTTATCTTTAACTCTTGACTAAATCCAAATAGAGAAATAAAATCTATAAATAATACCTCCTACCTCAAAAGGTGTTGACTAAAATTTTGCATTTCTATCATCTATAGCTGCATATACCTTGTTATTATCCTTCAGCTTAGAACAATCTTTATGATAATGGTTGTCACCACATTCTCATCAAGTTACAATATATTAGTAGGGAGTAGAATAATATTTGATCTTGTGGATGGTCCATAGAAGTTATGTCATTTTTTGTTTCTAACATCCTTTTTTGTATAAGAATGTGAATTAAACCTCTTTTTATTTTGAAATCTATTTCCAAAATTATAACTCTTTCCAACATACTTTTTGGAGTCATTTTTATTGAAATAACTACTTACTAGAGGCATTTATGACTTAGAATTTCTTTATTGCTTGCTATTCCAAAAATTTTGCCTTGTTTTTCTATGAGGCTTCTCTTTTACTTCAACATGGTGAGTTGATTTCAGAGCAATAACTAAAGTCTCTGGGTTAGTCATATTTACATCATGCATGAATATCTCATTTAAACTTAGCTTGAAATTAAATTCCTTTTTTTTTCATACATCATGTAGTGAAAATGATGCATAAGTCCTAGAGAACTTATTTTCATACACAAATACTAACATGGTACCATACTTTAGTAGATGAAACTCCATATTTGTTTTCTCTTTTTAGATAGTATTTAGATTAAAATGAAAATATTTTTTCCAATCATATCTCTCATATAATCTACCCTTATCATTTGACAACTTAAACATTATCATTTACACAACCCACAACATGTTTATTTATAATAAACAAATTCAGTGACTCTTTAAATAATGTTAAGCATATCCATAGCTATAACCTTGCCTCATGTCTAATTTCACCACAAATATTAACCCATGGAGATCAGTTCATGATTAGCATCCTAGTACAGGATCGTTACTCACTTTATTATCTATCTCTATATTTTCATACAATAGATAAGAATCATGAACATGGAAATCTATAAATTAATTTACACTATATTCCATTTCATTCCATGTAAGTGATTTACACCATGTTTACACAATACATATTTAACCCTACAATTATCTTGATAATTTAATCACACTTACATGTGTGTGTGTGTGTGTGTGTGTGTGTGTGTGTGTGTGTGTGTGTGTGTGTGTGTGTGTGTGTGTGTGTGTGTGTGTGTGTGTGTGTGTGTGTGTGTGTGTGTGTGTGTGTGTGTGTGTGTGTGTGTGTGTGTGTGTGTGTTCCCACACACACACACACACACACACATAGACATATATGTATTTACATTCAATCTTATCGACTTATGTTGAAATCATATTATGTCCTCAAACACACACACACACATAGACATATATGTATTTACATTCAATCTTATCGACTTATGTTGAAATAATATTATGTCCTCTACAATAATATATTTCACATCTTATTTTGTAATTCCATTTTAGGAGTATGGTTATAAGCTTTAATTATAACAAAACATATTTTAAATCTCTTGCATTATTTAATGCACCACATTATAAAATAATAGTTTCCAATAGAAATGAAAGTCACATTAATTCACAATTAATAAATGCATTTAGTTCACACATTTCAACTATCCACAAATATTTATTATATTCAACACATATAATCATATATACATATAAATATTTGCTACATATATACATACATACATACATACATACATACATACATACATACATACATACATATATATATATATATATATATATATAAACATTCATGCAATTGTGTGTGTGTGCACAATCACACATCATTGTATATTTTCTATTCTTATTTACAAATAAATGAGTGAATAAGAAATTATAAAAAATTATAAACACTGCACATTAAGTCCAATCAATTATCTATAAGGACTATCATCATCATTATTTGGTGTATTTTCCATTTTTAATTATGCCATAAACAATCAAGATTATGCTCAAAACTTAAAACATTTTACTACATTACCATATTTATTTCAAACTCTAATTCCTATCAAGCATTCTATCTCGAAATGAACCCACACTAATAGTTATTAGTATACCATTATATATTAAAAATAGATACCATAAATTCATTATAAATACATCACCACATTCCAAACAAAATGAGATTTCAAACATGACCAACAATATTTATTTTAAAAGAGTCTAGTGTACCCCATTATGAACTTCATAATGAGATTGAATGTTGTAATGAACTATTACTAGTCAAGTAATTGGAGAAATCAATTTAAGTTCATAACAAAAACATTCCATTCAACCAAAACATGATGATATAAATGAAACCATAAGGTATGTGGAACATACTCTCTAGAATACAAAGATATTGCACAACTATAATGACTAATATCAATTCTTACAATTAATAAATATCATTGCCAACATGCATACTCTTTTAATGGTGATTACCTAGATGTATTTATTTACAACAAAATAATAGTTTTATCCATATAGACATTCCATTCATTAATAATTAACATCTATGCATAAATATGGAGAAGTCATTATTCCTTAACAAATCATACAATCATAAATAAGAATTAGTTGTATTAGATATTACCACTCAAAAACTATGACTTTCATCAATGAATACCATACCATTTCACAAACTCATAATTAAAACAAATAATCGTTACATGAAATGAATCTTTTCATAACAGTAATCATTTACAACTACTACAAGAGTGATTTAGATATTTTTAGATCATCTCCAAATCATTTTAACCTTATGCATTTGAAAATGATTAAATCATTGTTATAATATTATAATGACCAAAATGGTATAACTTTCAATATATTTATTTACCCATAAAAAATGACAATAACATATATAGTTTGGCAACACATAAAATACCTTTCAATTCTATTGTTTACACAAAATATAAAAATGGTAACCTTACATGAAAATATTACCAAAACATAATGATGTGAAGACACCTTTAAATATAAATGGTACCATTATACATGAATGAATTCATATAATACTTGCCACTCTACTATATACAACAAAATACAAGACAAATTTTAGTTTCACCTTTAGAATACACCATAAACCCTGCAACTTCCTAAAAAACAATAATGCCCTAATTTTAACACTATGATGTATACCTTGAAACCATGTCGAATGTAACATAATCTAAAAATCACTATTTCTACATAATAATATCTCACAATTCTGCTATATTCTTAGAATATTAAGAGATTATAAAATATCTTAATAATACAAACATACTCTATAGTATTCCAAATAGAGTGCAAACTATCACATTTATCTATAACTAAAATCAACCCAAATTTACAAGCATATCCATAACAATGGAAAATGTAACCATCACTATAGGGTTAGTCCCAATGCATACTAGTTACACATAAAATTATTATACATTTTTACTAAAAATATTTCAAACATGAAACTTTCCACAAAAATCCATTCACATGATCAAGATAATCCCAACCATAGATAGGTTTCCTTATCCACCCCAACCATATATTGGAGATGGAACAATGAACTCAACCACAAAAACACAATTCACATCTATGCCATAATGGTGATGTAATAATGACCCATAACCTAGGGTCTCAAGATTCAACTGAAAACACTCAGGATAGACCATAAACAAGGGTTTTGGCATTAGAAATCACTTTAATAAACTCAAAAACAAATACCCATAACTAGGGTTTATACCCCAATATAAGAAAAATAGAAAAAAGTTTAAATCTTTAAGTTACTAAGCTAATCCAACTAATAACTATTACACCTCTTTAATTACTCATTGCCATCTATGGGCAAGTGTCCTAAATTGAATAACCTTACTAGGTATCATCGACTAAGTACCATTTTTAGACACTTATTTTTGGATACTTTCATGTCTAAACTATGACTCAGACCAATTTATAGAAAATAACACAATTTAAGCCTAGGAATCACTTGAATTCCCCAAATTCATCTACGTAAGATTTAATTACTCAGAAACATGATAAGGCTTGCTTATTTGGGGTACTTCCATTTATGCACTAATAACCTAGTTCAATTTTAACCCTAGTTAAATTATAACCTAATAATTTGACATTCTTGACCTATTGAGATATTAATTCAAAACATTTAAAAACATTTCCAAAATCCAAAAGGCACTAAAATATATTAATTAAAAATCAAATCTCAATTAACTTGCCTAAGTAAAAATTCCAAGTTGAATCAGTGAATTTCATTTATTAAAAAAGGAATTTTTTTTCCAAATATGAAGTCAAGGTCAAAAGATCTAATAAAGTGATTTAATAATTCCTAAATATTCAAAAAAGGTGAGTAACAACCTCACAAACATCTAAAGTGAGTTGTCATTGACTATAAACATCTGAAAATGAGTTATTAAAACTCATGGGTGTTTTGACACAATCTAGGGTTAGCCTAACTCAACTTAGGTTATTTTAGACTCAACCAAGGCCAAAACTAAACCTAACCTCCATAGGGTTAGAGTTAGTTTTGAGACCTATAAATACAATTTCCATCACTCTACCTAAATAAGCTTTTGTGTGTAGGTTATTCTATAGGAATGCCTTGAAGAAGCTATCAAATTAATGTTATAATGACCATTTGATACCAAGCTTCACATCAAGTGAAGCCAAGCCTAGAAAATCTACAAGTGAAAATTGGAGAGGTGCTACCAACATGGATAAGAATTGATATAAGTCTTCAATGCCATATAACAAGCATAGACATCTACTATGCCAACAAGTGGACATCAATTTTGATAAGGGAGGTAAAATTATTTTGTGTTTTTATATCTATTTTGTGATCTTATTCATTATGTTATGTTCCCCCTAATTATTAGAAATGAGTGTTTAGTTTCATTATATTGTTATGCATGGATTTTTATTAGCTTCACTAACAAGGAATTAATCAACATTTATGTGATCTTTGGACTCCTAAGATACATAATGGAATCCCCAGTGGGACCATGCATCTTGGATGGCCAAGAATAATGATGTATAACCTTTAAATTTCTTAAAAAGAGCATTTAAATATTCAATTTTGTAGTTTTGTGCTTAAAAATCACATCATTCTATTTTATTTGTATAATGACTTTACCCTATGTAATGATGACTTGGCCATTTTTATCCTTTGTTTATGATCTTTTATTGTGTAGAAATGGTGAATTTGAAACAATTTCTTAGGCCTATGTAATGGTGACATTTACAAAGCAAAATGGTAACATATACCCTACTATTCAGTGGCTTTGATAGGTTTATTTACAAATCTTTCAATTTTTTTTGCCTATTTTTGAGATATATTCAATGACTTCATTATGCCTAATCAACAAATTTAACACTATATAATGGTAACTTCACCAAAAATAGTTTCTATCTATTTGTTTTCATAAGGAAAAGAATGACATCATTGGAATCGGTGGCTTCACTCTATTGTAGAAATGGTGACTTCACTCTATGTTTTTTAGAAACTTGAGAGCTAAAAATGGAATTTTGTTTGTTGATTTTATTTTTGACATAAATAAAATATAACCCCATAATATTTTTTTGTAATAACCAAGGTGGAGAAAGATAAACCTTAAAAATTCTAAATCTCACATACACTTTCATTTTAGTGCTTAAAATTAGCCTAACCAAACTTGTATTTTTACATTTCAATTTTTTACAAGAGATAACAAGGATAAGGGTCAAAACTTCATTTATATTTGATTTAGTTCCCTTAAAATAAAATTTAATTTAGTTTATAGGTCTTAATATCTTTTCTCTTTTTGTTTGCTCTTTGTTTATTGTCTAGTTTTAGAGTTCCTAGATTAAATTCTTTGCTTGTAGTAAACTAAAAACTTTATGTGTATGCTCTCTCCCGCTATCCCCTCTAGGGAACTCAGGTGACCAAAAGTGCTTTATATATTTCCTTATTTTTTATTCTATAATGAAAATAATGTTGTGTATGCTCTCCCCAAGATTTGAGTGACTTGGGTGACCCATAAATGACTTGTAAAGTCTTTCTAAGTTTCATTTGTCTATTTTATTGCATTTGTCTTATGGGTGGGAGTTTATCAACTCCTCACAAGTTATTTAGGGGTGCTTTAACCTAGGGTTTCATCTCCTATCATCATACCAAACCCACACCATGGTAGGGTATGTAAATTAGGCATGTGATATTGGGAATTATTGGGGATAAGAAGTTGGCCTTTTAATCCTAGCAAAAAACTAGGTCTGTTCATGCTAAACATCGAACTTCACTAAGAAGTACATGACTGAAGTCATTATGAAAAAGACTAGACATTTTCATAGTAAGTTATCAAGTTTAAACCCAGTTGACATGATGCACCATTATGTTATCCACATTTGGGACCATTTAGTGCATTCTGAAAATTATAGATTTTAGTCAATTCCACTTGTCACATAATATTTATCAAAATGTCAAATGCTCTTCACTCTAAGTTCATGCCATGCATAAATGCTTGCAAGATAGAGGGGGCATCAAATACTCTACCTTCACCTATTTTTTAATTATTGGATTAACATTTAATTATTTTTTATCATTGGTAAATTGGTAGAAACTTGGGTAGAATCTATGTACACCTTGTTAGTTTTAGGGATAGGATGAGCCTTTAGTGTTATATTCATTTTCTTTTATTTTACATGTGTTTTTTAGACTAAAATTAATTGTTTATTTGTAAATTCAAAACAAGTCCAAAACCTTCACATATTTTCACACCATTTTAACCTAAGAGGTGTTACTCTACCCATTTTATTTCACACATTTTGCCTTAGACTTTTATTTCAAAACTATTTGTGTATCACTTGTTTAATGGGGTGTTGTTACATTACCCATTTTGTTTCAAAAAATTGCCTTATATTTTAGTCCAAAACCATGGTCATACCATTTTTTTAAATGATCATTGTTACATTTCCTAAATTTTTCCAAAAACCTTGTCTTATTTGAAACCAAGTTCCAAATCATTTATACCTTTTATATAAAATGTGAGGTTACACTTCCCATTTTGGTATAGTCTATTTTATTTATAATATATAAACATTTTACACTAAATTTGAAATTAAATCCTTCAAAGTAAAAATCCTAAATTAATCAAGTTTACACTAAAGACTCATCTAATTTGAGATTATGTTGTTTACCTCTTATGTTTGGATTGTGTTACTTAGATTGATTTCTTATTTAATCCAAAGACCCCTTGCCTAAAATTAACAATTGTTTATTGTTATGTGCCTTGTTTTTAGCATCCTTTATGCCAAGTTTTTTACCATGGACCTCATTTAGAGTTTGTTGTGTTGAGTTGTAAAGTGTCCTAATTCCATTTGTCAGGAGTCTTTTGTGAACCAAATATCGAGTCTTTTTGTGAACCAATTATCGAGTGTGTTCCAAGCCAATTACCTTAGCATTAGATTATTTTTTGAGTTGTTTTACCAAGTTTATTAAGAACATTTCCTTATCTTAGACTATTTTTGAGTTCTTGTATTATATTGACTTCTATTTCTGAGTCCAACAATGTTTTCTATGTTAATGATTATAACTACTTTTGGGAAAATATTTATATCTTTTTGACATAGTTCACAATTTTTCTACCTTGTATAGATAACTTTTCCACTAATTATAACCATCTTTAGGAAAATAAATACCTTATCCATAGACTATTTTTGAGCTTTTGTGTTATCTTTATCACTAATTATAACTACTTTTGGAAAAATTAATACCTTTGTTATAATGGTTTCATGTTTTCATTCTACCTTTTCCATAGACATAGTTTAGTTGTTTTACCCCTTTGGGCCTCTTTTATAAATCCAAAGGTTATTTTTTTTAGACCTTGGTTATTTTCTATTTTATACCTTATTTTTAGATACCTAATCATATATCCAAACATGCCTCATTATACACATAAGAGGACTATGTATAATCTAGACCATGAGAACATTGTTATTAGTGACCCCTTTGTTCAAGATTTGTTTGATGATGATATATCCTATGAGATGGATCCATATCCCTCTTATAATATTCCATATGAATAACAAATTAATGAATCACTAACATAATATTTGGTGAGTTTACTTTCCTATCCAAGCTAATAATATGAACAAATGACACATTACCTTGCTCAAGTGATACCTATTATTGAACAAAGACAAAAAAAAGATCCCTACTACATGATAACACCAATGAAAACAAGTTATGATCCATACTTGTTTGATCACCATTTGTTAGAGAGTAAAGAAAAATTTCTAGTCATGTTTGTAGAAGTAGGATCTGAATTCCCACTAGACTTCCCACACAAAAATCTATCTAGTTTGAGTAGAACCCCTAGTAATGTGCCTCAAAACCAAAAATTCAAGTAGTCATCAACTAGTTACAATCAAGATTTAGTGAAAAATACCTCAACAAAGCCAAAGTCCACTTATGAAAAGGAAAGGTCCTATGGTTGATCAATTAGAACAAGTATATAAATCATACCAAAATTACCTTAACCTAGATCATAATTTTAATGTGATGACCATTTTAAACATGCCACTTATAGATCTAGCTCCATTAACAAGGCCATAAATAGATTTTTTAGGATATGAAAATCAAAACATAGACCCTTTTAGCCAAACCATGCTAGTTGGAGACATGTATAATGTCCCAATTATGACATAAGAAACTATTTCACAAATGGAAGACCTCACTCAGAATGTAGTGGATAGCACACAAGTGCATTCTAATGTGAGCCAAAGTGGGTCTAATATATTATTGAGCAACACAGTAAATTAATCTAGTTAAAACCATGAGTGGATTGTAAAAATAGGGTATAGGTATGCCTATTTATAAAACACAACAAGAAACCTTCATTCCTCAACAAACTACTTCATCAAGTGTGCAAATGGGGGAAATGATACAAAAGCAACAAACAAACATACCACTTTGACAACTTTAGCACACTACACCACCTTAACAAGATGAAATAATTATTCTATCACAATATGCATAAACTAATATATGTCAATAACCATAAATGTTTCCTAATCCATAATGTGTTTTTATTGTTCAAAATGTGCATTTTGGTCAACAACAATAAATTCTAAACCCTCAATAAGTGCCTAATCAACAACAAGTGTTTAACCAATAACAAGGTTTAAATATACAATAGATACCAGGTGCTAGGTAATAGTTTCATATCACCCAATGGGTATCGTACATACAAAAAAGATCCAACTTTCAACACTTTAAATAATAGGGTTATAGTGAAAAATGTTTTCACTTTATATAATAGGGTTTGATGAGTAGACAACAAGTTCATGCCCAAATTTAACAATACTAGTATATCACATTAAGCCAAATGTCATTACCATATCTTTAATTTGTTAATCAAGGATATGTAACCCTATTCATAATGTTTTCCAAAAATAATGTATTTCATATCAATAATATAATCCCAATGCATAAATATATATACCTAGTCATCTAACCAATCAAAACAATATTCTATATTATGCCATTCTAATCTACCCCTATCAAGGAAATCCACCTTTAACCACACAACCCCAACATCAACATGCCACACCAACCAACTTCCTATCACAAGAGTCAAAATAAATGAATGATGAAATTTAAGCCATTCAGACCAAAAAGTAAACAAAGAAGTTCAAACTAGAAGCAATATGCTCTCATCCATTCAACATGGATAATCTTCAAATATTATTTACTCCAAGTTATGAGTCACCCAAATTAAATAAATAAAAGGGATAATTCAACCCCAAAGAGCATATAAAATATTTTTTTGTCCCTTTCTAACCAATGGCATATAGTGACATATATTTGTTTCTTCTCTTCTGAAGAAGTCTAGATAGATAAGCTTTGGAATGGCTTTTGAAATCGATAAAGAATTTTTTTACCTAAATATCGTGATATTTTTGATAATTTTGTACAAAATTTTTCATATAATCTCAAACATGAGATTAAAAATCTGCATTTGAGCCAAGAAAAACATAAAAATGGTGAAAGCTTCACTACTTACTTTCAGTAATGGAGAACACTTATGAGCTGGTTTACTTATAATTTTCCAAATAAGTAATTGGTTGTGATATTTACTAGAATATTAGACACCAATATATCTTAACATATCGATTTTCAATGTTCTCATACATTTTAATAGGCTATTGATAAAGGGATAGAAATTAGGAAGGCCCTTGTTAATAAAGGGATCATTAAACTATCTTCTTCCAACTAGAGCTAAAACTAGAATCAAGTCTAGTAGAACTATAACCAAAGTGAAAACCATAACTAAAAACCTATTAAAATATTTGATTCAATGCCACCTTAGGCTAAAAATAATGAGATACCAAAATCTTTTAACCACAACAAGATTTTTTTAGAAATAGGGTCATTTAACCACACCATGTATAAATGGTGAAAACATTAATTATCCATTTACATTCACCCATTCAACAACCACCACATCGATACATTTAGGCAAGGCATCCACCAAACTAACTACCATAAAATCAATCCTAATTTAAAACCACTATTCTAAGGAGAATACTTCCCATTGCAAGATAATTTAGTGACCTCAGAGAGCCTATTGTGTTTGTATTCTAAAAATTGGTCCAAGAAAATATGATTAGTTGGCCCATGCCAAAGTTTTTCTTAGAAGGATTTCATTTTCCTAATTCATACAAAGAACATGAATTTTGTGAGTAACATCATATCAAATGACATTTTATATGTCATTGTATCCATCTAATTCATCTAATTGAGAATATGTTGAGTAATGGATAGATATAATGAGATACCCATGATTGTACAATAAATAATAACTTAGTCATCTATTCAAATCTATTTCCTCAATATAACAATAAAATCCAATAGAATTACTAATAATAACAACAATAGTGGTAAAGAACTCCACCATAAAATCACCAGTAATAATGCTAACCACAATAATAGAAATAGAATGGTTAGAACCAAGGGTAAACAAACCAAAAAAACAAATGAGGCCATCATTTCATCAATTATACCTATAATAATATTGTAGGAAATGTTTCATACATTTTTTCTTCCACCAACACCATTAATCCTTGACTAAATACTAGTATACCAAGACCTTCACTTAACAATGCCTATCGACCAAATGATGCCTAGTAACCCTTTTATGATACTAATTCTCCTTCAAACCATTTTATCATCCAGGCTCAACACCACCCTATAATTACCATTTTAGGCCCTATTACCTCCCCAACCAATTATCAAAACCCTATCCTAGATCAATACTACATAATTACAACTTGATGAGCCAAGATTACCATCAAAGGATTGTAACCAAATACCATGAATGAACCCATTTAGATCTCCATTCCTATAAAAAAATAAGCCAATTACCAAAATTTAAAGGAATACCTATGACATTATGGAGAAACTAAAGAATACACTTGCATAAATATCCATCATGGATTTGTTACATACATCTAGTGTCCACAAAGATATACTAAAAGAGTACCTGAGCTAATCCCTCCTACCCAATGATATCATGCTACATAAATTTCAAGCCATGGTAGGACATTTGTCCCCTAGCCAATGTCTTACCTTTGAATAAATTGACATGTAATCCTTAGACCCATTACATAATAACCCATTGTACATTTAGGTTGGTATAACAAACCATAAAGTTAAACACATCCTTATAAACAATGGTTCAGGCATCAACATTATGTCTTTCAAGTTCATTAGGCATCTTAGATACATATTTATTGACCTACATCTAGATACCATTATTATCAATGGGTATGAAAATAATAATCACAAACTATTATCTATATATACATAATATTTTTCAAAATTTGTCAATTAATGATGCTTTCTCTCTTACAATAACTTATCAAGGCTCAATCTCTCTAAGTGATTGCCTTAAAGGGTGCACCAATAAAGGGGTGGGTAGACCATTAGTGCTTCACAAGATTTTTTTCCCCCATATCACAAAATAAAATCAACACAACCTATCCTATACACTTCCCTAGGATTTAACACCTCCCTTATACACTCCTCCAAGTAATTCACTACCTTACACAAATCCTATATAAGACAAACACTTTTTTTTATATTTACCAAACAATGCAAACCTAGGCCAACCTTGTACTTAAAATATATTATCACATTATGTGTCTAGGTCAGCCTCAACTAACCTAGACTAGGACCTAACTTATATTTATCAATTAATGATATAGGGTTGAATTGGGCTGGCTCTGTTAGATAAAATTTCAAAAAGGTTTAGGGTTAGATCCAACTATATATACACATCTATTTTTTCCATTTATTAGAGAGAGAGAGAGAGAGACAAATTTAATTATTCATTTTCACTTCTTTAGAATTTGATCTTCCACCACTCTACTTGAGTCATTACTTAAGTTTTATACTTGGAGAAGAATCTTGTATTGTATAAAATTCTTGGATGTTTTGGCATATATTAGTGATCCTTGTAAACCATAGAAACCTATTGAAAATCACCATTGGCCAAGGGAGATATTGAGTCTTGATGGGTTCATCTTTAAGGTAAGTATTTATAGATAGAAGTAGCATAAGTAATTCATTTTTAATGTATGTATCTGTTCTTGCATTAGGGTTATATATATATATATATATATATATATATATATATATATATATATATATATATGGTATTATATGAATGTTTAATTTTTATTTTTATTACCCTATTTATATGCCATAAGCTTTGGTGAGCATTAGGTTATATTTTACTTTACTTTGTGAATATAGAAAACATAAGACCTAGCTAAGGTTATTATATGGTGTTATTTGACAAGAGGATTTGGCTAGTGATATTATTATGGTAAGGGACCCCTTGTTTAAGTCTAGAAGATTCATCTTGATCATGACCCCAATTGTGTAAATTTACCAAAAATTGGAAGGGTAAGTGTGTTTTATCTTATCCACATTATGATTGATTTGTAGATCAACTTCACTTTCCCTTGTATACATTAGCAACTTTCTAGTGGTTATTGAGCCTTTAACCCATGACACATTATGCCATGTTTTGGACCTAGAATTATCTTAAAATTTTCTATTAGGCCAACCCTAAATCCTTAAAATTAGGTACATACCTTCCACATTGTATTAGTGTATAAAATTTTCCCATTCAGGGATGGAAGTGACTATACCAGATGATCTTTGGCCCTATCAGTATTGAAATCATTTTAAGGCCAAGTAAAAGAGCTATAACTATCATTTTGGATTGAATATTATATCCAAATCCAATGAATGAAGATCTAATAAATATAAAACCATTGAATCATGACTAGAATCCAATTATATTGACCCTAAGAGCCTAGATTATACCTCATTCTCACTTCCACTAGACATTGAGAATAACTTTTAAAGATCTAATAAAGGTATGGGATAATACAATACCCATTATTCCTTCCAAATTTCCAAATTGCCACAAAATACAAAAACCTATGGTATACCTAAGGTCAAGACCAATCACATAGAGTGGTAGACTAAGGGAAAATATTAGCTAAACAAACTCATTATTTTAAAATTAGCCTCTAGCCTATAACAAGACCCCTTAACCAAAGATGATTCATAGATTTATATTGATGACTTAGCTACCTATTACCAAATTTAAAAGTATATTATTCATCATTGGATTATGGATCACCTATCTTATGAGGGAAGAGGCCTGGGGATACATCAACAAGGAAAAATTGAGCTAATATCAATGACCAAGTACAAGGGAACCCATGGTATTATATTTAAATGGCCTGGGGGTGACCCCACATACCTTATTTAGGTTCCAACACCATCAAATATTAAATATGATACTGATATTGATATAGGGTCTAATTATAACATCTATGATGACATTTATAATATAAATTTGTTTAACCCATATGTCATTTATACCATTAACCTTGTTTATCACCCTTTGCCTCTTACCCTTGATCACCCACAGTTGATAGACATAGACCAACAAGATTTGACAATGCCATTAGATGATTTTGAAAATTATGAGGCCATATGCAACATTATAGGATTTAATAATCTCATTCCTTTTGGAAATCACAAGCAAGGATTTTATATTAGATTGGATCCTGCTACCTATTTTAGAGAGTGGGTGAACTTCCTTGGCCAAAAATAAAAATCAAATCAAACATTGAGGTCTAAAAGTTAAAAAATCTTTAAGTCACTTTATGACCAACGTAAAATTAAATAAAAAGGAAAGTATCTTGGTGAAAACCTATTTTAGGCACCATTAGATGGGGATGCTCACCCCTCTTTGCATGAAGCACATAATACCAATAGTCTGAGACTTATTTATGGTCCAAAATTAGTACCAAAGAGCAAAAAGCTTTTATACAGATTGTACAAGAGTACCCTAAAGTATTTTTTACATGGCCTTTACCAACATTATGATATTTTGAATCATCCTCATTGGGATAATTAAATGAGATAGTCTAACCAGATGACTTTGCCATTACCAACTAGTTTACCTCCTTTTTAACTATTTTAAAATATGGATCTACATTTATTGTGGAGGCTACTTTCAAGGTTAATATTGAGACTCCATAAGACCTAAAGTAGATCAAATTAGGCATATCCCTCATTGAGGAATAATGTGAATTTTTTACATCCATTTTGAGTGAATTTGTTGACACATTTTCATGGGATTATTCAAACATGCCAGGTTTGGACCCCAAATTAGTTATACATCATATTATTGTACATCTTGATGACAAACTAGTTAAACAAAAATTACAAAAAATTCATCCTTGTATTATTTTTCTAGTTAGGAAAGAGTTTGAAAAAAATTTAGATGTGAGATGCATTCAACCAATTGATTACTCATAATATATTTATAACATTGTGCTAGTGAGCAAGAAACTAGAAGGTATTAGAATATGCATTGATTTTAGGGATATTAAAAAATCATAACCAAATGATGATTTTCATCTACCAAATATTGACATAATTTTTGACTTAATGGCTATATATGAAATGATTTCTCTTACGAATGGATTTTTAGGATATAATCAAATTGGAATAGCATCAAAAAATTGGCATAAAATAACATTCACCACTTTGTGGGGAACATTTTATTATTAGGTAATCTTATTTTTTATTAAGAATATATGATCCACTTACCAATGATCCATGATAGTGATTATTCATGGTATTATGCTTGATATCATTAAGGACTTTATCAATGACATCTAGGTAAATCAAAAACCCATATCGACCATCCAACTGTACTAAAAATAATCTTTGAGATACTTTAGGATTACAAAGTTAAGTTGAACCCTAATAAATGTGTATTTGGCATAACTTATAAAAAAAATTAGGCTTCATTGTCTCTCATAACGGAATTGAAGTGGATCCATCCAAATTTTGAGTCATTACCAAAATGTTGTATCCATCTACCTTGAATTATATCCATAGTTTTTAGGGAAATATCCAATAAATTTGATGCTTCATATCATACTTGGCTAAAAAATTCCATCCATTTACACACTTCTTAAATAAGGGCATTAATTTCTCATGGAATGAGAGTGACAAAAATCATTTGAACATCTCAAGGAATAGTTGGCCAATACACCTATTTTATTACCACCTATGCTAAATAAGTTAACTAAAAATTTACTATGGGCACTTTTGGCACAACATGATGAACATGATAAAGAGAATGGAATTTATTATCTAAGTAAAACATTGGTCACATATGAGAACAATTATATGTTGATTGAGAAAGCTTATTTAGCAATGGTTTTAATATCCCAAAGGCTGTGTCATTACATGTTGAACAACATGACCATTTTTATTTCCAAAGTATATATGTTTAAGTATCCACTTTCTAAAACATCTCTATAGGGCCACATAGCAAAGTGGACCATTATTTTAAGTAATTTTAAAATTGAATATGTTATTCAGAAGGTTATTAAGGGAGAAGTACTTGCATATCAATTTGCATAAGATCCTCATCATGATAATAAACCTCTTACATTCAAATTTATAAATGAGGCCATTATGACCATAATAGAATCAAAATAACCTCATGAAGTTGAATAATAGAAAATTTCATTTATTTTTTCCTTCACAGCTCATGGATAAGATGCAAAAATATTGTCTATCATGATATAAAGGGATCTTATTCCTAAGTCCTTTTGCATTGGTTTTCCCTATACTAATAACATGGACAAATATAAATCACTCATGTAAGGCCTTCACCAGTAATTATAGTGGAGCATCCAACATTTATTAGTTCATGGTTATTTTTAGTTCATCATCAATTGGGTAAAAAATTAGTACTAGACAAAGAACAAGTACCTAGTACCATATAAAGACATGGTTAATAATATTAAATATAAAATTGTAAACATTGAGCATGAATAGGTACCTCAAACCAATAACAAAATTTCTGATGCCATACGCACTATTGGATCCATGATTCAAATCATAAATAGAGCTAGGGATTATCAACTTCTTGTGAAACATATCTTAGCACTAGTACACGAACAATAAACCATTGAGATGGTTCATGACATTGTTGTTCCCACATCTCCTTGGTATTTTGACATATATGCCTACCTCCAAGACGAAATTATTCCACTTAACCTTTCTCATAAGAAACAAAAAACCTTCATCCATAAAGACTTTTGTTATACCCTACTTGGACCAAACTCATATCATAGAAGCTATGATGGAACTCTACTTCATTATTTACCTTTGATAGAATCTATATTAGTGTTGAGGTAAGTTCATGAAGGATTGTGTGGATCCCACACTAGTGGAGAAGTCCTAGACAATAAATTACTACATATTAGTTATTAGTTACTTACTATGGAAATAGATGTAGTTTCATATGTGAAAATATGTGTAAAGTATCAAAAGCATGTTAATCTGAATCATGATCTAGCTAAACCACTCAAACCACTAACAAGACCATGTCAATTATCAATGAAGGGACTCAACCTTGTAGTCAAGATAAATCTTATATCCTTAGATTTCCATAAACATGTCCTTACTACTATCAAGTATTTCACTAAGTGGGTGAAAGCCATTCCCATCATGTAACTAGTGAGCAGATATCCAAGTTCATATTTAACCATATCATTTGCCATTATGGTATACCATTTTATATTATATATGATAATGGTAAATCATTTAAAAATAAATATGTGAAATCGTTTTGTACCCAATACCATATCAAACAAATTTTTTGTACTTCCTATTACCCATAAGGAAATGGTCAAGCTGAGGATTCTAATACAACCATTGTCAATATTATGAATAAGATTGTCAATGATGTTGTTCATAATTATAACTTGTATATATTTAATTCCCTTTGAGAATATCTTACCACATTCCATATTCCAACAAGATCTACCAATTATTCACTTATTTACATCACTAATGCTTGTGTCATTACTACTTAGCTTAGGTGTCACCCTATCACCATGAGTAACACCTCTATTACACATGCATAAATAATTTATATTTTGTTTGTACTAACATTATGAGTATCCATTATTTATATTATGTCATTTTTTATCTTAGTTTACTTGTTTGCCTTTATGTGTTTAGAATAGTTTGTTTATTGAGATTTTCTTTGCTTTGCTTTGCTTTGTTTGTATAGTTTGTTTTATTTTTTTCATCTTATTTGTTTTTGATTAGTTTGTTTATGTTGTTTATCTTGCCTTGTTTATTTCTTTTATTGTTTTGTTTATTAGTTTTGTTTGTATAGATTGTATAGTCTATATGTGTTTTATTTGTTTGTATTTGTTTGTTTGTTTTTATTTTGTTTGTTGTGTTTATTTATGTTATGTTTGTTTGTTTATTTTTATTTTTATGTTTGTTTGCTTAGTTATTTTTGTTTTTTGTTTCTTTTTATTTTCCTTTTTTGCCTTTTGATCCTTTTTTGGTTTTTAGAGGGCTATTACATTTTATTTGCACTGAGTCTTGATCAGCCATATCTTTTACTTAGGTTATGAATGTTTTTATTTAGTCCTACACTTGGTTTATTTGTTTTATTTACACTTGGGATTTTATCATTCATATCTTATTCCTAGGTTATTTATATTTTCATTTAAACTAATTTTTCCATGCCTAGGGTATATTTTATCATTATGGTTATTCATAACTATGATGTATAATATCACAAGCTATAAAAAAAATTAGGCACATAGAGACTATCATATCAATGTAATAGTAGTACTTCTCTGATCCCAAAACCAACTAAATATCCAAACACATGCTTGAATTAGAGTAATTAATAGATAAAAATGATTTATTATGTCTTTATACAGATGTGCATCTCTAAATAAGTATCTATATAAGTCATACAACATAAGAAAATAACAATAGAGTGTCATATCTTATACATATCCAAGCATTAAATGAAAGATCATATATGATCATAAACATATATAATGTTAAAAAATGTTAAACATGATATGAACAAGATAATAATATGGCATCATATAAACACACACACACACACACACACACACACACACACACACACACACACACACACACACACACACACACACACACACACACACACACACACACATGCGCACACACACATGTATATATATATGTGTATGTGTGTGTATATATATCATAAAGATATCATATACATGTACATCAGCCTTGAAGGACCAAAAAATTAATATCAATGTCTCTCAAATGTCATATACATTGAAGATATATACATATCACAATGGTGTCTTAAAATACATTAGTATGTCAATGCAATAAATACCAATGTGGAAAAATGTCAAAACTATCCAAATTATCAACTCTAGATCTTCATGTCCATGGGACCTATCACTAGAGGTGGCTCTAGTGGCCTTGGTGGTCTTGGTAGTGATGGCTATAGTTGATGAACTAATTTCATGGAATCCCCTATAATATGGGTCCTAGTCAGAGATTAACCTAATCTACTACCTTCTCTCTAAGCATCCCATACCTCAAAAGAAGAAACCTGCTAGTCCTTGGGAATAATAGTCTTCTAGTTTCTATGGTAGTATAGATCCTCATCCTTAACCTAAAGGATCTCAAGTATAATTTTTTAAAACCCTACCTAAGTACTAGATCTCTAATATTTATCACTCTTTCACAAGAGCCTCTAAACATCTACCCATGCCTGGTCCTTATCACTGATGGCCTAATCCCTCTCTATAATAAGTTGGGCCTATACCTATATCATACTAGCCATATCAGCCTTAAACTAAGTAATCTCTAATTTAAGGTGATTCATATCATCATCCATATGTCTATAGTATTGTAAAAATAAGCCACTTTACACTCTAAACCTATATATCCCCAACTCTATCATTGATCTCATCCTTGATCATGTTTGCATCTTAACCTACCCTCACTATACTAGAAGTCCCTACCTAGACTGGATCAACTTATGTGCCTATAATACCTATTGTGTTGGGGTCCAACACCATCATGGCTAAGCCATCATCATTACCATCATACACATCACTATCTCTTCCATCACCTCCCATACTATCACTACCATCATATCCATCATTTTCATCATCATCACCCTATTACCTCTACTACTCTGCCAGTTGCTCTTAATACTACTAGATGTCTCATTCTCCATCTCATCAATATACATAGGCCTATATTTACTTGCATTACCAAGAAATATAAACCTAAAAGGTTACACTTGTACCCACTAATGAATGTATCCCAAAGTAACCCTTGAATCTACCATACCCCATACATAAGCCTAAGCAACTCATGGCACACTCAAATATCTAGTAGTGGATACACTCATATAAATTATAGTAGTGTCTTGACTAATCTCTCTGGTAATTTGAATGAACCACCTAGGACCCTCTATCACATCCTATGTGAAGCCAAATTATTAGAGTACCTGATTAGGGTAGTACTCCTCAATGATGTGAGATTGTTTACTAGTAAGCAAACACCTGGTAGTCATATAAGTTATATACCAACCATCTCTTAACTACTATAAATTATAATAAAGGTATGTTATCTAGATGAAAAACTTTGGGGTGAACTCATAGAAAATTCAATGGTAAAAGTAAATATCTCTCATGTGTCCATGTAGTCCAACCCCCATCTATGCCCATTCATATGCCAATGTATCCTTAGTGTCTAGAAACCATCATTGACCTACTATTATCTCAATGTAAATTTGTTAACATCCCCATACCATCAATAGAGTGGAGGCCCCAATATTTCATCTTATGAAATAAGCCACCATGTGGAGATATTTATATAATTGTATTAGGATAACTAGCCCCCATGCAAACTATGCAGTCTCATCCAACATGTTAAAAGCTATGCCTCCAAGTCCCATGTGTAAATTTAAGTTGTCATTATTAGGAATCAAGATGTCATTAAAAATATCTATCAACATTATGACCTCCCTATCAATAAGTGTTGGTGGTAAAGGATCACTAGGAGCTAGGTCATCAGGATGTATATCATTGTAAGTCTTTAGAATATCTATACCAACTTTACCATGATCTATAGGATTGATAAATTACCAAATAATATATTAAAACCAAATACTATGTTGGAGTTATCTAGAACACCCTTAATCCTTGCATTGGTAATTTGAGGATACACCAAGTATCCTCAAGTGTAGCTATTGCCTATCTAGTAAGCAGATGGAAAGTCGATGTCTCATTGTGCCAACACTCTACCTATATTATCAAATATGTTCTATCTTATTGAATTGAATGTATCTATCTTAATTCATTAAAATATAAGGCATATAAAATTTGGCCATCCCTTTCATCCAGATTTGTGGGGTATGCAAGTAGTGGGAACCTGATTCCTAGCAAGTCAAGATAGTTAATCACTCTTGTAATAATAGATAGGTTAGAATTAACCTAACTTTATGCTACTACCTTAGCTTATTACTATCATAATAAATTTATTTTCCTCTCTCCTAAATTTTGGAACCCTATCAGTTCTAGCTTCCAAGGTGAAATCACTCTTTTATCAAATGGTGAAGTCACCATTTCGATGATTTTGCACCTTTTTAGGCAAAATCACTATTTTTATTTTCATAAAAATATAGACTTCTAAAAATAGAAAAAATCACCATTTTGTATATTTCATATAACTTTAGGTTATTATGCCATTTTTAGGAATGGTGACTTCATACAAAGTCATTGATTTCCTTGGCAAAGCCATTGTTTTACTTAAAATGCAAATGGTGACTTCACCATTTTTTAACCTAAGGATAACATTAAATGAAATAAAAATGACATTAATTAAAAATTTGGGACTAATTATGAATGACCCATCATGTGATGGTATCATGTACTCCCTCACTCAGTTGGATACATGTCATCAGGCTCCTCCATGTGTCATCTTTCTTAACTAGTCTACATAGATAACCAAAGCTCAATTCTTAAGATAAATAGGGTGAAAATGATTTTTTTTTTCACCCCAAAAATGAATATGTAGCCAAAAATTTGAATTTTTATGCCCCAAGGCCTAAAATTTCTTTTTTACACTCTAAGAAGTGTATTTTTCACATCCATGGTCTATTTTGCATGTCATTTGATCCTATATGCCTTATTTTTTAGCCTCTTACAAGACCCATTTAAAAAAATAATTTTTATACCTAGAACATATGTTTTTTAAAATTTTAATCTTCATACTCACACTTAGGATATAAACTTGTTATTCTTTGATATCTTGTTGTAAATTCATTTTATGGATTTTTTACATAAGCTCCCCTTGTCAATTTGCATCGATGTGGAGAATTCTTTTCTGGTCGATAAATAATATATCTTGCCTTTATGGGGAAATTAATTTTAAATCATGAAATATAAATGTGTGAATTATTATAACTATATTTAGGCAAATCATTATTTATTCACTATTTAATGATTATAACTTCCTTTAAGCAATCATTATTTTCATGCTCCACTTGCCTTACTAGCGCAAATGCTTATGCCATTGATTATAACTACCTTTGGTCAAATCAGTGTATTCACCTTCCATTACTAATTATAACCACTTTTGGGAACATTAGTGTCAATCCCACTACCCTACATGGGAAACTATCTATGCCATTAATTATAACCATCTTTGGGTAAATTAGTGTCCTACTCTTCATTATTGATTATAATCACCTTTGGGAAAATTAGTGTCTCTTTTACGATTATTGATTATAATTTAATTTAGAAAAAATAGTATTTTCACCCCCAATTCCACTATATCATGTCATTTACTTCATTTCAATGGAACATTTGATGACTCTATTTTGACTCCTACTCCCTCAAGGGGGCATCAAGGGCTAGTTAACTACCCTTTGGGGCATGAACCTTTCATCTTAACATATTTTGAATTATTTGAAAATAGTTTATTATTCATATTTTTAAAAATACCTTATCAAACATGGGAAAACTATAGACACTAAGTTTTGGCCACTTTCATTCCTAAACCAAGATTTAGAGCAATTTCTAACAAACAACATAATTTAAGCCTAGAAATCCCCTAAATTTCCCAAATTTGTCTATGTAATGGATTTAATTTTTCAAAAACATGGTGAGGCTTTCTTATTTGGGGTATTACTCTATATGCACTAATAACCTAGTTTGGTTTCAACCATAGTCAAATTATAACCTAGTAATTTGACATTCTTAGCTTATTGAGCTATTAATTCAAAACATTTAAAACAATTTTCAAAAGACAAAAAGAAATAAACAACATTAATTAAAAAGAAAATATTAATTAAATTACCTAATCAAAAATTCTAAGTTGAATTAGTGAATTTTATTTATCAAAAAAAAAGAATTTTTAGCCAAATATGAAGTCAATGTCAAAGGAGATAAATAAATAAATTTATTAATTTCTAAATATTCCAATATGGTGAGTCAAAACCTCACAAATATATAAAGTGAGTTTTCATCACTCATAAATATCAGTAAATGATTTTTAAAGAATTTATGAGTGCTTTGACCCAACCTAGGGTTATCTTGACTCAACCTGGGTTATTTTAGACTCAACCAAGGTCAAAACTAAACCTAACCTCCCTAAGGTTAGAGATAGTTTTGAGACCAATAAATACAAGTGCCCTCACTCTACCCAATCAAGATTTTATATGTAAGGTTATTCTATAATAATGCCTTCAATAAGCCATAAAATTAATGTTATAATGCCCATTTGATACCAAGCTTCACACCAAGCCAAACTAAGCCTAACAAAGCCACAAGTAGCCATTGAAAAAGTACTACCAACATGGAGAAGCATTGATAGAAGTCTTTAATGCCATAGACCAAGAACAAACATCTACTATGACAATAAGTGGATATCAATTTCAATAAGGGAGGTATAATTATTATGTTTTTTATCTCTATTTTTGTGAAATTGTTTATTATATTATGTCCCCCTAGTTTTATACATGGATTTTTATTATCTTCAATAATGAGAAACCAATAAAAATTCAAAAAACATTTCAAAAGCCTAAACATTTGAAAATAACTTATAATCTCCTTGAGAGATATAAAGCCCCAATATCCAAAAATATTATCTTGTCTTGAGCCTAGTCAACAATCCTCAATATTCCCTACTAGGACAAATCCATTATCGGTTACAATCCATTCCACTACCATTGGAGGTGTGAAATTCCCTGTGCATGCATCTTTTCTTAGGGGCACCATCCAATTCACACTTTTAGGCTAATCTCAAAACTTTCACCCTATTGGGGTAAAGCCAAAGTAGGCAACTTATACTAGGATATCTTATCCCCAAATGTCATTTTATTATATATAGCCTTTCTTGGGGGAACCATAAGTTTATAATTTGATTAAACCTTCACATGTATATACTAACTTGGTTAATGAAAATATGTTTTCTATTAATTATATTTTGAAGCTTTGTGTGTGTTTACTTGGTTTTTATTTGTTTATTTACATATTTATTTAATTTTATTATTGTTTTTTGGCTCTATGTACATGTGTTCATTAGGTGATTCCTTATGCATTGTACTTGAGCCCATCCATATTCATATGTCAACATTTTCTTCATGGTTTTTATCATTGGTGTATTATTTTCAATTGTTTATTAGATTGGGATTCAATCCGTATACACATTATGTCCAAGTCATCATGGTAGTATATCATTATGTGCTATAATAAAAATTTAGGACAATGAACCTATAGATAAATGTAATGGGTAGTACTTCTCTAAGATCATAATCTTGTCATATCCCAAACATCACCCAAACATAGAATATTAAATCACAAATGAATAATAATCCCTATTATTTAAGACACGCATCTCTATACTACTAGGTAGCCTAAATTCATACCTTTCTTCTATATTATTTCACTATCATTATGTGATTATGGGTTCCGTACATGAGATTTATTGGACCCATTGTGTAAAATCAATAGTTATTCCTTTTTCTTTGATTAAATCAACTCATTGACCATTATAGTTGTATTAATGCTAATAAGGTTGAGCATCTATGCACTAGTAGGTATAACTAAATCATTCACATTGATCAATTATTATTTTCTTATTTTATCCCTCGTTCTGTTTTATCCTAAATCTTGGGTAAAATACATTTTCTTGAGGTCTATTTGGACTATGTAGGTAATGCTTGGATACATGATGTATCATGAGATAGTTTGACTATCACTATCATCACATTTATTCTTCCAATCATTTTTTCATCATTTTGTGCATCTTTGTATGTCTAGTTGTTTATGGTGGATTCTATAGTGTCTCAAAAGTCATTAGACCATAGCATCTATGTTTGTACCCACTCATATTTAATCTATGTAATAGGTTATATCCTTGAGTTATGCTTGCCAATCTACCCTACTAGGGTACAACTAGTTTATCATGTTCAAATCCATCCTATTGGGGCATAAATCATTATTCAATCCAATTCATCAAAATTATTATAACTACCTTTGTTCAAATAATTATTTTGACCCATCCCCTCTACTAGGGCACAAACTTATGCCACTAATTATAATCACCTTTAGGAAATCAGTGTCTTAACCTATGTATTTGATTATAACCACCTTTTAGCAAATCATTATTTTAATCAACATGTGTAATCATTATTTTAGTTGGATTAATCTCATCCATGGGTTAATTTTATTTTTATTTTTTCTTATTTTTAGGGACCATCCATTAATCGTATGTGTTGGTCACTACCTTGAGGGGGCATCATAGGCTTCCAAAAATTTGTTTGGAGCATCATTCCTCACTAATTATCTTATTTTTATTCTTAACAACTTTTTCATTCATTGAAAAAATATTATTATGCCTATGTCTTGTAATACCTTCTCAAATAGGGGAAAACTATAGACACTTATTTTTGCCCACTTTCATATCTAAACTAGGGTTTAGACCAATTTATAACAAATAACATAATTTAAGTCTAGAAATAACTTAAATTACCTAAATTCATCTATGCAACATATTTAATTACTTATAAATGTGTTGAGGCTTGATTATTTTGTGTATTAACCTATATGCACTAATAACCTAGTTTAGTTTCAACCCTAGTAAATTATGAATTAGTAATTTGAGATGTTTGGCCTATCAAGCTATTAATTTAAAACATTTAAAACAATTGCCAAAAGCCAAAAACCAATAAGTTTTTAACCTTTTAGGGTTTTATTAAGTTTGATTAAAGGGTTGAGTAGTCTAAATTAGGGAAATAATATGCATAAAATAACAATTGATTTGTTACAAATTTTGACTAGCTTTGACTTTCTAAAAATAGTAATAAATATTTGTAAATAAAGCTTATCTAGAAAACATATGATACAAAAGATATGAGTGATGAAAAATTAGATATGAATAGGTATGAGTGTTTTCAACTATATCCTTATATAAAAAACCCTTTGGAAAGTAGCACCACATTTGGATAGTAACACTATGTGGCTCTAGTGTATTGAAGATGGTGCTAGTGTCCTCTAGGTAGGACTACTCTAAACTTTTTGATACACTGGTACCTATGTTTTTAGTTTCTATTCCTACATGAATGAAGTCTAAAACTATGAATTATGCCTATAATATTTAATTTAATATGAAAATCCTAATCCTTCTTGGAAGTAAGGCATGAGCTAAAATGTGTGTTCATTAGTGGGATAGGCTAGACATCCTCAACAACCCATTATGAAGAGAGTTGCCTACATACCAATAATTTGAGGAGGAATCAAGCCCAGTATAGTTATCTCCACCTAAGTGCTAGTGTAAGTGTAAGTGATGATAGAATGATAGTGGTCTTGAATTCTTTGAGTGTGCTCAATATTGGAGATATGGAAAATCTAAGCTTAGGGCAGTTGTAAATGGTAGTATGTAGAAGTAGGGAAAAATAGGGATTAATAACCTTGGTTTTACTCAACTTGTTTTGTGTTTTAATAAGTATTTTGCATCTAATTTCCATTTAGTGGATATATGTCTAAAATTCATGTATTTATAGCATTCTATAGCTTGTGCGAATAATAAAATATGCTTATATCAACCTTATGAGGGTTTTACTTTTGAAAATATATCCATTTGAGAAAGATAGGGTAAAAGACATTAGAACCAGTTTAGAAACACTAATATCATATGGATCTTATGTCCTTAATATGACGCTAATGTCTAGTTGGTAGGCTCTTAGGAAAGAAGAGCTAGGATCAAGAAATAAGGGTTTGAGATTGTGTTTAAACTAAGGATACTTATGGTCTACATAAAGGATGGGAAAGTGTGATAACAAGCTCTAAGATAGGTTTAGGGCTAAGCTAGGAATAGTTTATCTCAAGTAGCACTCTTAACACTCAATTACCACTTTTAGGTGATTACATTCCTCCCCCCTTATGCTATAAATGTAGTAAAGCAAAATTACTAGTATAAAGGAAAAAAGAAGTGTACTTGGACTTACCTAGGAAGTAAAGCCTATGGAGCTGAGTTTGAGCATGTGAAATTAGGTTTGCATATGTGAAATGTGATCCGAAGCATGACCTATAAATAAAACATGCATAAATCAATCCTTAATTAATATATATCAAAATAAAAGGGCTATGTTGAATAAATAAGTAACTAAGTAAATATAAGTACATAGATGGGAAAGAGAAAAGGAATAAATATAACTCATTGGATATGTAAGCCAATGCATAAACTTGGTGACTATCTATGTGTGTGCATGTATATAGCGATTAATTTGTGAATAGATTAGACTAGGCTAATGGTTTGATCAATACTCATGTGTGGGTGGATCGGGAATTCAATCTTGTTTTGACTCCATCATTTTCCACACCTACTTGGTGGATCATAACCTATGAATAGCTTAGATTGGATGATAGTGTGTCCAACCCTCTCATGTGGGTGGCTCAATAACTTAATTAGGCTATGAATCCATCATTTATTACCCATATATAGTAGATGAATCTCAAATTAAACTATTCAAAGTGATGTAAATATCTAATTATGTATGTTATCTCCAAAGACACTTGGGTACATTAGGCATATCTATGTCACTTAATAATGCTAACCACTGTAGATGGATTAAGGCATGAAACTAGTGATAAACTAGAACATGATTTCAAGTGTATAAAATGTAGATAATGAAATGGAGTTTTCCATTCCATATGATCAACCTATGTGTAAATAAGCATATGAAAATAATGTGTTGCATACATGCCCCCAATTTGATATCTAAATATACTAATTTAGGATTGAGTTGTAATAACTATATCTTAACATCTAAAGTGAATGTGGGGATGATCATGTCTTGAATGATGCCCAATTTTGAGTAATTGATATGAATATAATCTTAGATAATGTGAATCTAAGCATAATCATCAAACCTATTGTTAAATTTGTACAAATTTGTACTATACCTAGTGTGTTATTCTAGCCAATCTAAACTATCTTGAAATTAGGGCTATTGGATAGTAGTGCCATATATTTTATAGTGGTTTCCATGTAGAAATAGTGTCCCTATTTGGGTGATAATGTATATCTAGTTTGAATTTTAAGTCATTGTACTAATTTCTAATTCACTATCTTTTCCTATGTTTACTGGTGTCTGAATTTTTAAAATTGAGTCGATGTGCTAAAAAATGTTCTATGAATGCAATATAGGAGCTCGATATCTATGAAAAACACCTATGAATGCCCCCTCTTTTGAGGGTAGTTATTGAACCTATGTAAGAACTACCCTCAAAATAAATATCTCTACAAAATATGTGTCAACCAAAGCATAAATGATAACTGCATGATAATCCAATACAATTTGTAAACATAAAATCAAAATATAATAGAATCTAAGCATATGTAATGTAAGATGTATGTCATGTCTATCATTGCACAAGGATGTCAATATATATGTAATCAATGTATATAATAAAAAATATGAGTATAACTAATTATTTACTTTGGGGGATGGGGCATGATGTCTATCACGATAGTTAAGTAGGAAGGGTAAATGCATAAGGTCCCTCATGGCATCAAGGACTAGTGTGTATAACAATAAAATATAAGTGTCATGTCCATGATGCATACGATGAATCATACATACAAAACACATGAGACATGAAAGTAGGCTAATGGACCAAAATACAAGGGACATGGACACATCTCACTAAATCTATAAAAATAAGACATGTAAGGACATGTTCAACTATCCACATATGTAAGTAATAATTAATTTGGTTTATAGAAACATAAAAGGACATGGTCAAATGTCTGCATAAATAATCAAAAAATCTGATTTAAGGGACATGAGCACATATCCAAGTCATACATACTATGAATAGAAGTGGCTTAGAGTCAAATAATAATGGCATATTTAAATGCCCTTGATTAGAAGAAACATAGAAATTGTAATCAAGTCTAAACTATGAAAGCTAGAAATGAAATCATGAATGAATGTAGTATAAATCTATGTAACAGATAGTATGTACATATGTTGATTTTAAAGTAGTGATAGTTGGAAAAAAATATGAGTATGAGTAGAAATTATCAATATCTAGATATAACAATGCAAATGCTATAATGTAGAGAATGGATGGATAGAACAAGGTAATAGAAACTATGTATAAGATTCCCCCATGTGGGTGAATGTGTTAAATGAATAATCATGAATTGGTGTAAATTCCCCCAATGGGTAGATGATAAAATTTTTGGATCAGTGTAGTGGACTTGAGTCTTATAATCAATCTTCAAGCATTCAACAAGAACAAGTGAAACATGTATGCATGATAAAATCAATTATACTAAGATAACTAGCATATATTGTGTATGGAAAATATAAGATATGTAAAGATACAAATGCATACAATCAATAATTTTTTTATTTTCTAAGTAATATTTTAATGTTTTTGTTTTTTTACATGTTATAGTATTTTTAAATTTTTTGGATATAATCTATGTATAAGCAATATGAAAATAAACTATGTACAAGGAACAAAAGAGTGGGAAAGTATGTACAAGAATATATGAACCATACTAACCAATTAGTCTCATAGGATACTCATTATCATTGTGACCTATGTCAAATAAGGGAATTGTGATCATGCATGTAGTGTGAATGTTGTAATGTATTTTAATGTTGTTACTGTAAGAATCTAATTATTGTTCGTCATGTGAATCATAATATTATTCAACATTATAATCATGATAACCTAGAATGCTAGAGGGAATTACCTCATATTGTGGATTTTACCTTTCTCAATTATGATTCAAAATATTGATTATGATTTTGTCCTTTAAAATTGTGCTTATTATAGACATACGGTGTTGTGGAGGCTCTTTTTATAGAAAGATTTTTTGAGAATGTTTGTTGACTTAGCATGATTTTAAATTTGCACCTTAATTTATTGATATTTATTTATCATTTCCTATGTATTTGGATGTTTTACTTTGATAAACTATATCTATGATTGATGTGACTTAGGATGTTCAATAAATCTCAAACCATGTTGACCAATGTTATCACCTACTATAATAGGAGAAGCAATGTCTTGGGCCTACTTTCTCAAACCTTGACCATGATAATAAAAATTTGTAGATCATTTTGAACAAAATCATACCATTTTGAAAGTAGATCCTAATTTTCAAGATGTAGCTTTACATATTTTCCTTTCTTGACTTGATCTTTTTGTATTATTTCTTATTTTAATTGTGTTTTTGGAGCCTTTTTTTGTTCTAAGTTATGATTTGGTAAGCATTTTTGTATTGTTTCTGAATTAGACCCTTTTTGAATTGGTAAATGTGTTATTGCATGGTGTATGGATGATGTGTCACTATGTGGATCATTTGTATCCATTATCTAGTGTATTTTCCTTTTTAATGCTACACATGAATCAATGTGGTGCCCATGCATTCTATGATATGTATAAAAATATTTGGATCTCCTCATTAGGTGTAGAGGGGGTAGGTTGATCAACTTAGCTTTAATCATTTCCTTTAGTACCTCACTTGAACTCTTATTTGACCTTTGAATGCTTTTTGAATCACCAATTGTAGATTTACTTTGTTGTGATTTCATTTTTTGATATGTAACATAATTTTCTACAAATTGACTAAGTGAAGATGCATATACATGATTTACACTATTGTGCCCTAGAGGCCTTTATCTTGTATATTTATTTTATAATGTTGTAATATTTTCATATAAAATTTGATTCTAATTTTTTAATATTGAAATTATATTACTCATACTTAGAATTTGATTACATAGAGTCTCGCAAGTGCAAAACCTAGTTATTTTTTATTGAATATGTAGGTATACATCCTGTAGGGAAGAGGTGTGAATAGGTTGAGTATGGGGATTAGTGACATTGGTGTAGGTTGCATCATCTTGTGGAAGAGTGATAGCATGGACCTAGTTAGAGGGAAAGTATATCACCTTAATGGAGATGAGGAGGAAAAGGAGATTATTTCATGTACATAAAATATGACATTGAAACTTGAAACATAGTTGTTAGAATATGTGTTAAATCCTCTATGTGTGTATGGGTTTGATTGTTAATGGAATTCAACATAGGGGAAATATAACATACTATGAAATATGACATATATTACAATTAATATAAAACATCATCTATACATTTGTTTATGTATTATCTGAGTTCATTCTAAATTAAAGGAAATAAGCATGCAAATGAAAGTATTAGACTTTGCATCAAAAAGTGATTGACTTATTATGTCATTATTATCATGATTATATGAATTACAAATCAAATGATATATAGATTTGAAATCTAATTTTTAGAAATGTAAAACCCTAGGGTTTTCTAGGGTTAGGGTTTATGCAATATTTGAAGTAGGTTGGGTTCACCAAATGTTTTAATATTTTAGGGTTTTACTAATGTAAATCCTATGTTTGATTAAAGGGTTAAGTAGTCTAAATTAGTTAAATAATATGCATAAAATAAATAAAAGTTTATTGAATTTTTTGATTAGCTTTGACTTTTTAAAAATAGTAATAAATATATTTAAATAAATACTTATATAGAAAATACTTGATATAGAAGATCTGAGTGATGAAAAATAAGATATGAACAGGTCTGAATGTCATTAAATATATACCTATATCAGAACCCATCCTAGATAGTAACACCACATTTGGATAGTATCACCATGTGTCTCTAGTGTCTTGAAAATGGATCTAGTGTCCTCTATGTAGGATTGCTCTTAACTTTTGGGTGCACCTACTCTTATGTTTCTAGGTTTTATTCATATGCGCATGAAGTTTGAAACTCTATATTATGAATGTAATAAATAATTTATGATTAAAAACTTAATCCTCTTTGAAATTAAGGTATGAGTTAAAAAATGTGTTCATTAGGATGATAGGTTGGACATCCTCAACACCCCACTATGAAGAGAGTTTCTTAGATACCAATACTCCAAGGAGTGATCAAGCCGCCCAATGTAGTTCTCCCCACCTAAGTACTAGTGAAAGTGTAAATGGTTTTATAATGATAGTAGTATTAAATTTCTTGAGTGTGCTTGAAACTAGAACTTTTGAAAATATGAGCTTAGGGCAACTATAAATGGTAGTATGTATAAGTAGGTAAAAATAATGATTAATAACCTTTATTTCCATCTAGTGGATAGATGTCTAAAATTCATGTATTTATAGTGTTTTGTAGCTTGTGTAGACAATAAAATATGATTAGACTAATTTTATGAGGGTTTTAATTTTGAAAATATATCCATTCAATAAAGATATGGTAAAAGACATTAGTTCTATTTTGAGGACACTAGAGACACATACCTCTATTGTCTTTATTGTTGTGCTAGTACCCATCTAGTGGGATGTTTGGAATGAAGGGATAGGATTAGGAAATGAGGGTCTAACACTATATTTAAGTTGATTATGGATGCATGTGGTTCACATAAAGGATGGAAAGGTATGATAATAGGATCTATGATAGGTCTAGAAATAAACTAGAAATAGGTTGTCTCAAGTATCACTCTTAGCACTCAAATATCACTTTTAGGTGATTACACTAAGTAAGATTAATTAAAAAACAATATTAGTTAGCTTACCTAAGTAAAAATTCCAAGTTTAGTTAGTGAATTTTATTTACAAAAAAGGATTTTGTAACCAAATATGAAGTCAAGGTCAAATAAGATAATAAAGTGATTTACTAATTCCTAAATATTCCAAAATTATGAGTCACGACCTCAAAAATATATAAAATGAGTTATCATGGCTCATAACTATTTGAAAATGAGTTGGAAACACTTCATGAGTGTTTTGACCCAACCCAGGGATAACCTAACTCAACCTAAGTTATTTTAGACTCAACCAAGGTCAAAACTAAACCTAACCTCTATAGGGTTAGAATTAGCTTTGATACCTATAAATATAAAATCCCTCACTCTACTCAAATAAGCTTGGTTATTCTATAGGAATGAATTTAAGAAGCCATGAAAGTAATTTTATAATGCCCATTTGATACCAATTTCACACCAAACCAAGACAATCCTAGAAATGTCATAAGTGGCAATTAGAGTAGTGATACCAACATAGAGAATCATTGATAAAAGTCTCTAATGCCATAGAATGAGAACAAACAACTATTATGCCAATAAGTAGACATCAATTTTGATAAGGGAGGTAAAATTATTGTGTGATTTTATCTCGATTTTTTTATCTTGTTCATTATGTTATGATCCCCCTAGTTCTTAGGAAAGAGAGTTTAGTTTCATTGTATTGTTATGCATTGATTTTTATTATCTTCACTAATAAAGAACTAATCAAGATTTTTTTGCTTTCCAAAATCCTAAGATACAACCTTTACAAAAAATGGTAGTTATATTTAGGAAAGCAATTCCAAACTATTTACATTATTTATATCAATGAATGCATGAACCATTTTAACATTGCAATTAAAAACAAAAGTACTTATTTTCTCAATGCAATGTAAACTAAGAAGAGTTCCTGGCCTATACTCCTTTTTTCATATTTCATCCTCCACATTCATTTATTTATTTTTGTTTATCTTCCTTTTTTTCATTTTTCCAAACCTATTTATCCACCATTGGAATTGATTGTTCCATTCTACAGAACTGTGAGCTCTATCAAGTGGAACGCCCATTCCTTCATGCAAAACCCACATGTCTAGTTTCCTCTAAATTCCATGAGTGATAATAGAAAAATCTAAAATCATTTAATTATTCCTGTTTTCTCATGAAAATTTGATATATCTCCACACATAATCCCATTTAGTAGCTTCCATAAGACAAAAATAATGAAAACCCTAATCTTAATTTTCCCAAAGTCAATGATAAAATCATGACTGTGGTTACTTGACCCAAATCATGATGATTACCATACTCTCAACTTAATATTTTGGATTAATGTTTTAATTACTAATTAAAACCAATATTTAGGTCCATGCTATGCATAAATTATGGTTTAATATACCCTTAAATATTTTAATCATCATTCTTTGACCTAAGTCTTATGACTTATGGTACAATCTTAAACATGACCCTATCAAGAGTAATTCCTAGTCCCTTTTTTAGAATATAATTAGTATATAAATTTTTCATTAGTTTATATAAATAACTAAATGAATTAAATCATTACCTTTATCCTAAAAATAAATTTATAACCATATTGTTAGTCCTTCCCATTTTTGGTATCTATTTTAATTTTTATTGCATAAACATGAACTGTTCTTTTAATCAAGGATTACATAACTCATTTAAGATCTCATGATATTTGAGTGATATATGTTCCATTTTAATTTCATAATATATGTTGGATTTAACCACATCTATATTGAATGGTTAATTTTATTGCTCAATTAGCCTTAAAGAATAAAAAGTAAAAGATGACATAATATCTAGCTAGTCAACAATTGAAAAAATAAAGTTAAAAGACAAAATGACTAAGACAAGGTCTCAACTAAGGTTATGAAAATTACTAAATATCCATAAAGCTTACTTGAATACCATATAATTATCACCAAGTGAACAACTTATACCTCCAACCTATGCTTATATGTTAGTACCTATATTCAATCCACATAGACATCAATAATATTTGATCATAGTCAACATCATTAAGGAATATCATAAAATAATTAAATACTAAAAGAATGATTAAAATCTAATTTAAATTAATAAATAATGTTATGAACATAAAATAATGTCTACAATAAATGTCCACATAACATAATAATATTAAAATAATTTGGATAGTAAGTCAAAGTCAATGTGATGGGCAAGTCTGGTCATGACATAATGGTTCAACCCACTTGTAAATAGTTTTACATGTTAAAATCATATGAATTCCATTACACATTAAAACTTATGAGAATTAAAACATTTGAAATATTTAAAATTTGGTTTTATGAAGAAAACATCAACTCACTCCTATCTCTTAAGGATAAAAAAGGTGGTCTACAAGATTTCAATGATAGTATGACTGATCCAAATGTGTTCATATCTAAAGATGGGCTTGTGTATGTTGAAATCAAGGGAAACTCTTATACTTGTTCCAATATAATATATGGTGATAATTTTATTCAAACAAGGCTGGATAATTTTTTCTTTCCATGAATTGGGATTTCCAATATAGCAGTATCATAACCTCCTCCCACAGAATTGGGTTGAATCATAATCTGATGGTGTTTACTAGGGAAATAATGATGAGAATAAAAAAATTATTTTTAGGTTTGAAAAAATGTAAACTTTCTTCTTGGATTTGACAAATTCACTCAAAGAATGGTGGAATAAATTTTAAGCATACCAATAAAAACTAAATATATATAAGAAAGAAGTTTTTGTGAATATATTCACATAGAATAAAAATGTTGAGGAAGAATTGCCAATGATAGAAGAAGAAACTAGAAAAATATTTTAAATGATTTTTTTGAAAAAGGAAAAGGAACTTATCAACACTTTCCATAATTTGGAAGCCAAAGAACAAGATTCTAGTGTCAAAGTTTCAGATGATAGTGGTTAAAATAAAGAGATAAAAACACTAAGTTATTTTACCAATCAACATATAAAAATAAGACAACTAATATAATAAGTGATATATTGAAGGATGATGGAATAATGTGTAGGTAGAAAGCCAAGATGGTGGAAAAAATCATTAAGTATTTCAAATATCTTCTTTTGTATATTGCCCCATTAGAATTGAAAAGGAAGACCAATTTTTGGAGCTCCTTTCTAATGTCATTAACTAGAAGGGGATAAAGCCTACCATCCTATTACACCCATTCCCATAAGAGGTTAGATAACTATTTTTTCTATGGAAGGGGATAAAGCCTAGGTTTTGATGAATTCCCCCTTCCTTTTTCCAACAATTTTGGGACATAATCTAACTAGAAGTGGTGGAAATAATGAATGGAGTATTATTTTCAAGGATCTAGATATCACTTTCTTTATTTTAAATCCTAAGAAAGTGGGGTAAAATAAACTAAAATACTTTATACTGATTAGCCTATGTAGTACATTCTATAAAATCTACTCCAAAACCATTATCATGTGGATCCAAATCTTGATAGAAAAGATCATCATTGAATAACAAGGTGCCTTTGTCTTTAGGAGACAAATCACATAAAAAATTATCATTGCTCATGAATAAATTTATTCATTGAAAAACTAAAAAATATAAGGAATTTTCCTCAAATTGGACATGAAAAAATATTATGACAGGGTATCTTGGAGGTCTCTTGATAGGGTTCTTGATAGATTTAGATTTAATGCAGTAGTCAGAGGGTTGATTAGTTATTTTATCTCTTCTCCTATCTTATATATTATCATCATTGGTGTCCAAAAAAAATTCTTCCATGTTTTAAGAGGAATTTTGAAAGGATACCTCCTATCTCCTTACCTTTTTATTATGATGGAAAAATTATAGGAAGAATCCTAGAGAAGGCAATATCTATAAGACAAATCAAAAGTATCAAAAGGGTGCTAGAAATGATCCCAGTCACCCAACAATAGTTCTTTGATAATACATTACTTATGGGTGAAACATAGACTATGGAATAAATATTTCAATAATATTATTATGAACTATGAGGCTCATATCAGTGTATCAATTTCCCTAAAAGCTCATTTTTTTCATAAATACTCCAAAAGGCCTAAAAAAGAAACTATCTATAATTTTAGGATGATAGATAAAATACCTCATTTATTATTATTTAGGCTTTTTCCTATTTAGTTTAAGAATGAAATCAAAATTATGGAATCCTTTTCTTGATATAATCTAGAACAAACTAGCTAGATGGAAGGGTAGACTTCTTTCTCAAGCAAGTAAACTCTAGCTCCTCAAAATATCAATCAAAAGTATTCTTGTATATTTCATGTCACTGTTTAGTATTCCTAATAAAAGTGATTATAAAGTGGAAAAAATCTATAAAATATTTCTATGGAAGGTTACCAAAGACAAATTTATATTTCCACTTATTGCTTGGAACAAATATTATTTACCTAAAGGAAAATGATGCTTAAGACTGTGAAAGGTTAAAAAAAAAAAATATATGGAAATTAATTAAAGAGGAAAAATAATGTAATAATATAATAAATTCCAAATACCTTATGGATAATGAAGAAGATAATTTTTGATAGTGTAAGTCCTAAATAATGGTTATGCCTTCTAGAAAGCATTCACTGGCAACATATGTCTTCTAAGAAAAGGAAGTAAATGGAATGTTGGGGATACACATAAGTTATAAGTTTGGGATAATCCATGGATATAATAGTTCCATTTATCCTATAAATCCTTTTGGACATAAATCAACATTGAATTTAATGAGATTCATGGGACAAAAGTGAAATATTATTAGTAAGAATCATATGGAAAATAGAGATAGAAATTGCTACAGAAGGATACAAAAAATGAAGATACAACTCAAAAAATATAAGATCTCAACCAAAATCTCCATAAAACTCACATAAATATCTTCCCCAAAAATGATGATCTTATTTTGAAAACTGATATGAGTGGTGATCTATCAGTTGAGTTAGCATACCTAATTAACTTGGACTTAGAATAAGATGGATTTCATTAAAAAGACCTATGGATTAATAACCTCAATCCAAAGGTTAATATTTTATTTTATTTAGTTTCCCAAAGTGTATTATCATGAATTAAAACCTAATTAAGAGGGAACTTCTCATTCCCAATAAATGCTTTTTGTGCAAATACAATGAATAATTAGTTTATCATTTATTCTTGGAGTTCCCTTTTGCTTTGAAAATTATGGATTTCGTCCTCCAATAACTACATACATCCTGGGTCATAACAAACTCTATAATAAATATCATATAAAATTGGAATCCTCTTTGGAAACTTCCATATTTGGAATTCATTTAATACTTATCCCTACGCCTCTTCTTATGGGGTATCTACAAGAGCAAGAATAATCACATTTTTGAAAATAAAGCATTCTACTAGAGAGCTTATTCTTAGAGGATATATGAGGCCATAAAATAAAAGTTATAGTTGCTTGCTACAAAAATAAATCTCCCTCTTCATAAACCTAGTTTTTAAATTTTTAAGAATTGGAAGATTACCCCTTTTATGAATGACAAACCTTTGAAATTGGATAGATACTAGGTAAAGTGGTGTAAACTAAAAAGACCTTAGCTAAAGATAAATTTTCATGGGGTAACCAAAGTAAATATAAGATAATAAGAAGTGTAGGTATCATTAGGATTTAAAAAGGTTTAGTGTGGTGGCCTATGTAGGACCCCCGAGTGTGAAAAAGAACCACGTTGTTGAAGTTACATCAATTCTCTAGGGCATACAAATAGAAGATAGGTTAAAATTGAAAATATCATACTTGAATGTGACTCTTTAAATATTATCAATTAATTATCTAGAAATATTAAACCTTATTAGTCTATCTAAGAATAAATACAATAATCTAAAATTATTTTACAATAATTTAAAGAGGTTATAATATTCTATATGTATAACAAATAAAATAAAGGAGTGGACAACATGGCCAATATTAGTGTCCAATACTCCATTTTTAATTAATGGACCAAGTTAAAAGATATACCAAGCCATGTTATCAAATTCATTTTAAATGACATGGGTAAATCTAAGGATCTAGGTGGGAAAGGAAGCCAATGATAGCTAATTATAAATGAAAAGATACAAAACTTGAAAAACATTATGCAATGGTGTTGATACTCATTTCAAGATGAGGAAAACAAGTTTGAAGCATGGGAGAAAAGGATTAACTATCATCATTTTTATAACATTGATCACATTGGGAGATAAGTACATAGGGTTGAAACTAAGGTCTAATTACATCAAGTACCTTTGGAGGAGAAAACACTTTTCCATGGGTGGAGAATGAGATATACTCAAATTAATATCCCATTACAAATATAAGGAATACCTAGTTTTATGGAGTAAATTAGTGAAGGGAAGACTCACCAATTTCAATCTTATGCTTTTGGGTCATAAACCAACTATCTACAAGGAATTCACTAGGGGATGGGATGAAATATAAGTTAGATGAGATGTTTATTCATAAAAGTTAATTAGGAGGTCATTGGAGAAGTTATGGGCATACATTTTGAGGGAAAGAAGGTATTGAGGATAAATTATTCAAGGAGGAATTTATGAAATTATTTAAATTATATGAGAAATTTTTTCCTAAATATAAATAATTTCCCATAATATAACTACAAAGTAAATGGGCTAATATTTTCCTCCAAATCATGAAATACATCACACTAGAGGGTAAGTCTAGAGTCATTTTTCCTCACCACTTCCTTCTAATGAATAAATTATAAGGGAATAAAATTATATTTCCCTATTTATTTATGAAGTCATTGGATAAATTTTTTACCTCCTAAAAGTAAAATCTCACCACTAAAATTTTACACCAAGTCTTCATTTTCCTAATTGTCAAGAGGGGTGAGTCTTTATGGGGGAAGATGTTGAAACCATTGATGTGGATAGTAGTGAATAAGAGTTAGAATAAAATACCAAATATGAATCTATGTCTTAGGAGGATGAATATACTTTTTAAAATCCTCATGAATCCTAAGAGATACAATTCGCTGACACTTCCATCACCCTTATTATGAAGAAGGATAAAATCAAAGGTAATGTTATGGTGAAGAAGCTTTTGAATGAGATGGTGGAAACAAATAAAAACCATGAGGCCACCTTCGGGAGGAAAAGGGAGAGATAATAAGGTGAGGTATAAATAATTCCTAGATCCTCCTAATCACAAGAATAAAAAATCATAGAATTTGAAGTGAGAATGGAGAAGCTGGTGTCTAAACTTTTCACATAAATATTTTTTTGTATTGATATGACTAAGGAAATGAAGAATTTGAGTTCCCAAATGATGTTCCTTCAATCTAAATTAACCAATTATCATGATGAATGAGAAGATAAATTAGATTAAATGGTTAAAAATTTGAGGTGGAGGTTACCCCAATCAAGAAGAGTAAATAAGAAAAGAGTGATAAAGATGTGTAGGACTTGGACGAGGAAAACAAGGAAAAACAACAGCTAAAAATTAGACTTAGTTGAAGAGGATAGAGGTGGAATACTCTCTTGAGGGTATTATAAATATAACTAAGGATAATCTCAAAACTAAGGAATCAATAAGATGGAAGCCACTGGCCTGGTTTAATATTCTAACTCAAAGGATTCTATCTCTTAACTTTCTACTCATTGTCAGTCCACATTATTTTTGTAATTAGTTGGTATCTTATTCCTTTGTTGAATTTTGGAGGAATGTTTCTTATATTTTAGTGGATTTTTTACTAATGTTTTCCTTGTTATTTTTTTAACCCTTAGGGATTTTGTCTTGTGTCCATTTTTTAGTTCTTTTGTTGAATATATTTTAGTTATGTATAAGGTACATGATCCCATCAATCCCATTTATTAACCTGATCAAATAAAAATGAGCTTCTCTAAGAGCCTATACATTATTTAACTTGTATTACATAACCATATTTTTGGGCATGATATACACATAAAAAACCCCTCCTTTTAAATGGATAAGACAACCCAAAAGCATATCAAGAGAAAACGTAATTTCATTTTGATTTGAATTGTGCATGGAAACAAGATATTAGAACCTTCTAAAAACCAAAAAACAATTTTTCATAAGTTACAAATCTTATTTAAAATTATTTGATCGAGTGCCTTTTTGCCCTATTTTCACCTCCCTAAGTCACCAAAATGTACATAATTATATGAACATCTACATGATTCAAGTATAAAACATGATTTAGTAGACACCCAATACTCTTATGAGTTGAAACACATAAAATAGTCTAGCAAAAGTATACCTGAGTGAAGTTTATCCCATATAATGGTTTCATGGAGATTCAAACAGTCAAATGCATATTAACGTAATTAAGGTATTATGTTAATCAAGATCATATATGTGTAACAATCACATTTTCTATATGAGATAAATAACTATGGTACAATTACTTAATTAGAATTTATCTTAGAAACTGAAGTGAGATCCATAACTTGTCATAACCAACACAAGAACTAAACCAAGTCCATAAATTAATAATTACTTCATTAGGAAGTGTTTTAACACTTAGTATTAAGATAGAAATGGACAAGTGTATAAAAAATTAGGCATGCCTATCTATGTACTTTACCATGGCTTTCCTATCAAAGCCACCAGTAAATTATAAAATTACTTGAGTACTTGTATATGATATAAAATAGTTGGTACCTCATAGGCTAAAACATAAAAATTCAATAAATAGTTGTAATAAGTAATATAAATTCAATAGAAGAATAATCATACTAATCTTGCACAAATAAGATCTAACAAATTCACAAGCAAGAAGCAATATTCATAAAAGAGGACTATTTCTAAAGGTAATGCAAAGCTTTGGTTTAAAAGGTTCACAAACAAGTAAGTGATGAGATTGACATCATATTGGTAGGTATATTAAGGAGATTAGATCAAAGGTATAAGTGTATTGATTAATATTTTTAATATGTCTCAATGACCATGCTTATGTTCCACTTGGGAACATCTTTCATTTTTACAAGACAGGGTTAGTTTCAAGGTATAGGTCAAAACATGTCTACTTAATTATCGTAAGTTTATTCAACCCTAATAGGTAATAAAACACACATAAAACATCATTGTTTTAATACACATGAGTTCATTGAACTTAATGCAATTTTATTAGGTTAATATTGATCTCATTCTAAAATGGATTAAACTACATCTTAGATCAATGTCCTTTCAACCAAGCATAACATTATTATTTAATACTTTACATTAGGACTTTCTCATTCCTATATTTAAGTAAGATTTATTAATTATAAATTAATTATTATAACTTATCCATTAACATTTATCACATCCTTTTTATTATAATGAAATAAATTAACTTTTTATTATTCCAATGATTAATTCTAAGTGTGAAGCAGATGGTACTTAATCACAACATAACTTGATTGGAATAACCATTCAAGTTTAAATTATTTAATGAATTAACCATTTACAAGCTTATTTGATAAATTATTTGTAACATATGTATACGATTTTAACATCATTATTTGTATCCTAATTTATGTTAGCATAATTATGAATTTATCGTGGGTTATTGACTAAGGTAATAGGTTTATGGCTAGTTACCTTAACCACTTGGGTTAAGAGGTTAGTTTTTTTTTTGGGATTACCTATTTCATGCTACTTGACATTGGTTGTTTCACCCACCATTTCCATGTTTTTAGGGTGGTTAATTTCTTTACCTATTTAATAGGCCTTATTGTATGTTCATATAATGTGTGTTATGTAATATAATATTATTCTCTTTAAATATTTGTTCTAAATATAATATGGTATCAGAACCCATGGTTCATAAATATTGAGTGAAAGCTTATGGAAGCCAAAGATGTTGGTGTCTTGTCAAGGAGGAGCTTCATGCACCTAATGGAGGGCTAAAGGAGAGATAAAATTTTATAAGCTCTACTAGCATATTAGAAAATTACCCGAGAGGATCAAAATATTGAATAATATTGAAAGGAGGTTAGAGGGATCAGATTTAGACTATTTAAGGCCTCTATTTAATTTTTTTGGGGTAGTTGTGCGGTGTACAACATCATATATTTTAGGGGAGAGGAGAAAATTCAAATCTCAATCTTTTTTAGCAAAATAAAAGTCTAAAATGATAGTAAAATCCTAATGTGAACATTAGTTCAGATGATTTATGATTTGAATAAGAAATGAGCTCATAATATATGCCTAAAGTTTCATAGGTAGGCTAATGTTCTAGTTGGCTGATTATTTTCATGAAAATTTTAACCTAGAGTTTTATTATTTCAATTATTTTTAATTTTTTAATTGAAATAAATCAAAACTTTAGCCAATAGGGGTTATTGGGAACCTACCATTGATCAATAATCATGGAAGCATCTGAGAAGTTAAAAATTTCACCATTTTGGGGTTTTTTAATCTAGATGTGGATGGAGAAAGAATTTTTTAAATCAAAGTTGTAGGTTTCTCGATTTAATTATTTTCATGAAAGAAAATTTGAGATCTTGAAAATAGTATTGAGTTTGTTCCTAAAAAATAGTAGAGTTGTTCAGTGTCAATATAGAATCTATGTGTAGAAAGAATTTTTATAAAATTCATTATAGTTTTTTTTATTTAATTGATAGCAAGAAATTTAGTTTGTGGAGTCACAAGGTTTTGATGATATGTGAGTATTGGAACCTTGATCAAATAGTGTTCAATAAAGAGAAAAGGCCTACCATTAGTTATGAAGATTATGATAAGTGTCATCATGAGGCTCTTATGTTGTTAAAATTGTCAGTAGTAAATAATCTAATCTCAGAGGTCAAAAATATAACCACTACATCAGCGTTGTTGACTAATATTACTTCTAAATATTATACTTTTGAATCTGGTAGGGTATTATATTTTAAGAATGTGTTTTTTTAACTAAAATTTAGGAAGGTGGCTCCATTTATAAGTTTATGTTATAGATCAAGGACATCAGTGATCAATTGAAGGCTATGTAGAAACCTGTTGATGAGCAATATTTTATTGCTCTAGTTATGTAGAATATTCTACCTTTATTTGAGTCATTTTTGGAGTCTTTGCACATGATTTTTGAGATACAAACTTTGGACTTTTAAAAGTTGTCCATATTGCTATTACAAAAGGAGAGATGATAGAAGTAGGAAATATTGTCTACATCTACTTCTATAGAGAGTGCATTCTTCATCAAGGGAAAGGGTAAGCATTTTGGTAAAACTACTAGTTCTCCAATAGAAACTTCACAAGTAAGTGTTTTTAATAAGAGATCTAAGTGGAATTTTTTTTATTGTAAGTAATCTATTCACCTTAAGAAAGATTACAAGAAAAGATAATAGGATATGGCTAACCCTAGAAAGAAAGATCATCATGAAAATGTAGCTAAAGGTGAAGGTGAGGAAACATATCCTGATTTTGATTTCATGTCTTCTAGTGGTAATTCTATGTTGGATCAAGCTGTTAATTTGATTCAGGATAATCTTGTCATTATACATGCCATAAGGATTGGTATGTGGATTTTGTTGAAAATGATATTAATAATGAATTTGTATCTTTGGGAGATGGTAGAACTCATTTTGTGAAAGGATATGGTAATGTTTAGATCAGTTTTAATGGTGTAGTTTGGTATACATTAAAGAATTTTAGGTATGTACCTACTATGAATAAAAATTTACTTCTAATTAGTGAGATCACTTCAAAATCTAATTTTGCTGTGAAGTTTTAAGAACAATGTTTAGTCACTACCAAAGATAACAAGATTATTATTTTTGGGATTAGTGAGAAAGGCTTGTATAATCTTGTAGACCCAAAAAGGGCAAAGGAAAGTTCACTTTTAATGGTTTATAGCACAATTTCACTACGGCATGAAAGGTATGGGAATTTGAATTTCTAGTATTTGACTACATTTATCAAGACTAAGATGGTTAAGGGGATTTATTATATTTGGTATAGTCATCATATATGTATTGGGTGTTAGTTGGGGAAGCAAGTTAGACATTCATTTGATTTTGGTAAAGCTTCAAGAGATAAGGGAGTATTGGATCTAGTACATGCAGATTTGCATTATCTAATGCAAACACCTAGCCCTTTTGGAGCCCATTATTTTTTATTGTTGGTTGATGATATATATAGGAAAAAATGGGTATAGTTTATAATGAATAATTCTGATTATTTTTCTAACTTCCTTACTTGGAAAGCTATGGTTGAAAAATAGGTAGGATGGTTAATGAAATCTCTTAGAACAGATAATGGGAGTCATCTTAAAATAGTTCAAGGATTTTTATTCCACTAAAGGCATACATAGATAGTACACTACCCCTTACACTATATATCAAAATAGAGTTTTGGAAAGGTGACATATGATGGTGATGGATATGGCTCATTGTATGGTCCAAAGCAAAAATACACCATATAGATATTGGGTAGAATCAATGAATACAATAGTGTACATACTCAATAAAAGTCCTACATAAACATTGGAGAATATGAATCTAAAGGAGGCTTAGTCAAGTCAAACTCTAGATGTAAGTACTTTCTAAATTTTTGGTTGTGTAGCTTTTACAGTTATTCCTAGTCAAAATAGAAGTAAATTGGACATGATAATCAAATCGTACATGTTTGTTGGGTATAGTGAGAAATCAAAGGCCTATAAATTAATTGATGTTTTTACTAAAAAAGTTGTGGTAAATAGAGATGTCATAGTAAATGAATATATGCCATACTTTATAGAAACTAGTATAGTTTCATATATTGAGTCATTGTTTTATTCTAATGATTCTATTATAAGTTGTGATGTGAAATTTGAGAAAGATTCTAGTTCATCAATGGAATCACATTTCAGGGAGGGAATTGATACAGGTCCTTATGAGGTTCCAAAAAAATAATCAAAGAATCCAAAGTGGTATTCTACCACAATGGAAGCTCTAAAGGAGGGAGACTTACCACAAGGTGTGGAAAGAAGAAGATTGAGATCAGGAAAATAGTTTAGTAATAAAGGTGAGCATGATAATTTTGCTCTAATAACTACTATTTAACATGTATTTGAGCTTAATTTTTTTGCAGAGGATAAAGGGAAATATGAGTAGGAATCATCCATGCAATTGAAATATGATTCCTTCATGAAAAATAAGACTTAGGAGCTCATAAAGTTACCACCAGCAAAGAAATCCATTAATTGTAAATGGATTTACAAGGTAAAATGCAAATGAGATGGTTTCTTGGAAAAACACAAAACTGGACTTGTTTAAAAAGGTTATGCAAAAGAGGAAGGGGTTGATTATGAGGAAAATTTTACTCCTATTACAAAGATGGTAACTTTTCATTTGGTTATTTCTATTACTGCTTAGTTTGGATGGTAGGTGCACCAAATGGATGTCAAGAGTGCTTTATTGAATGGAAATATAAAGAATAAGTCTACATGGTTTAGTCATAGGGTTTTCAATTTCTTGGTAAGGAACATCTTGTTTTTAGGTTGATCAAGTCCTTGTATGGGATTAATCATGCTTCTCAATCGTGCTATATGAATATAGATATATACCTTAGGGAGTCTAGTTTTAAGAGGTGTAACTCTAAACCAACTCTCTATGTAAAGGTGTCTAGTGATGATATCTTGATTCTAAATGTATATGTTGATGATTTATCCATCACTAGGAGTATCACTAGTCTCATTCAACAAATGAAGGATGATATTTTTTATAATTTTGACATGATAGAGTTAGGACTACTGAAATACTATTTAGGTTTTGAGTTTTGGCAAGGTGATTATGTTGTATTCATATCGTAGAATAAGTATGAAAAATCATTGCTAGAAAGGTTTAGAATGATGGATTGTAAGAAAAATCACACACCTATGAAAGTTATAGCTAAATTTCAACTGACACTTCTTCACTTCTAGTCAATGAAATAGTGTATCAGTAGCTAGTGGGTAGTCTCATTTACCTCACTACCATTAGATTAGATATTTGTTTTGTAGTGAGTTTTCTATCTCACTTCATGTCTAAACCACAAGAAGTACATTGGTTAGCTATAAAATGGGTATTAATATATGTCAAAGGTAATATTGAATTTGGCATACTATATGAGAAGTCTATATATTTTGAGGTTTTAGGATATTCTAACTCTAATTGGGTAAGATCAGTAGATTCAAGAAAATATACAATGGGATATGTTTTCCCTCTTGGTTCAAGAGTTTTCTCATGGTAGAGAAAACTAAAAACTACAATGGAATTATCTTCAATAGAAGTAGAGTATAAATTTATGGTCAGTTCATGTTTTGAAACTATGTCGATAAAGAAAATCTTGGAGGATCTTTAGTTTGACTCATCAAAGCCTACTCTAATTTTTTGTGATAACCAGAGTGTTATGAAGATGGTGAATAATCTAGTATTCCATGCCGAGACCAAAAAAATTGAGTTTCACCATAATCACATATAATAGTTGGTTATAAATGAAGACATCATTCTCTTCTACTGCCCCACTATAGAGTAGCTAGCTAATATAATGACCAAACCACTTGATGTAGAAAATTTCATAAAATCCAAAGATAAACATGGTCTTATTTCTAGTTTGTAATTAAAGGAGGGTGTTGGAGTAATTATTTATTTACCTTGGGTTATTGACTAAGGTAATATGCCTATGGTTAGTTGCCTTAACCACTTGGGTTGAGAGGTTAGTTTGTTTTATTAGGCTTATCTATTTCATGCTAGCTAACATTGGTTGTTTCACCCACCCTTTCCATGTTTCTTGGATGGTTCATTTCTTTGCCTATTTAATATGTCTGTTTGTATGGTTCATCTAATGTGTGATGTGTAATACAATATTATTCTCTTTCAATCTATGTGCTCAATCTAATAATTTCCAAGTGAATATAAAAGGTTGTCCAAAACAGTCATATCACTTCAATAGTGATATAATAGTTTCCAACTAAAATGTTTGTCTTCTAATAATCCTTAGAAGATATTTAATCTTGATCACTTTTATATTTATTTTAATTTAATCCTTAACAAATATTCTATTAACAATTGAAACCCTTCACATCTTAATATAAATCTTATGTTTGTGTAGTTCATTTAAGAAATAAACTCATAATTGTAAATGATTACATTATTAATAACCCTTAAAAAATCTTATTAAATAGTCTATCTTTACAATGTAGATTTTCAATAGATGGAGGGAATTTCAAAATCTTTATATAGATTTAAAGTTAATATAACACATTGCTTGTGAGTCAAAATTAAGGTAAATTGTATATGAAGTATATAAACATAATTTATATATATATATATATATGTCTGTGTCTGTGTGTGTGTGTGTGTGTATACATATACATACATATATATATATATACATATATATATATATATATACATATATATATATATATGTATGTATGTATGTATGTATATATATATCTATATATATATATACATACATATATATATATATATATATATATATATATATATATATATATATATATCATACTTTTTAACTTTTTGTATACTTTAAAAAACACAATGCACACATAGTGCCTCACAACTAAATCTTATAACTATGATTCAAAAGTGACTAATTACTATTTCAACATCCAAATAACTCAATGCCATCTCTATGATATTAGAATATAAATAATATTGAATAATTAGATGAACTTCATGAACCCATATTCATAATTTGAGATAAATAAATAAACTTATACAACTATACAAATAAATGCATCTGATTTTTTAATAAATGCATAACCCTTTGAAATTCCAAACAATATTATATATATAGTAACATTAAATCGAAGTAATATAAAACTATTGAATGAATTAGATTAATTCATGTAGCTTTAGGTTCACATTATCCATATGTCATATCTATAAATGATAATTTAATGATATTACTTGATTTGAAATGGATCAAATAAATCATAACCATAAATCCATAATGAATGTTTATAATCATACATAACAACATAATAGATAATTTGATATTTATAAAATCAAATCCAATCACATTATAAGTCAATTTGCATATGCTAACCTAATTATTCAAACATAACATTAACCTTGTATCATGTAAATAATAAACATCAATATAGTAAATGAAGTTAATTATACAATAATGACCAATTCACTTTATAATTAGCTATGAAACAGTTTAACCAAAAGAAGTAAAAGAACCAATATTTTTCATGCAAATCCATTAAAGCAAATTCCCACCTCTCCAATCCCAATGATCCCAAACATTAATGTCCCTAGATCACCCCATCCATTAGATGGATGTGATTCTATCTATATGAAATAAGTGAGTAAGATACAATGTCAATTGATCTTGACTTAACAAAACCAAATGATGAAAACATTTAAACAAAACTATTTAAAGTCATGGTTAATAAAACTAACACCTTTATAGTTATTTTAACTACTGAATCTCATTTCAAAATTCTAAGATTGAAGGTTAAGATTGAAATCCATGGTTTTACACTCATAAGCCCCAATCTAATGGTAGGGTACAACACCCAAAATAAATGCAATTAAATTTAACCTTTTAGGGTTTTACTATGTGAATCCTAAGCTATATTAAAGGGTTGGGTCTATTGTTAATCTAGAGTACAATTGGAATTTATTGACTCTATGGAACTTTCCAAAAATAATAAGCACAAGGAGAAAAATAATTTATCTAGATATACATAGAATTTTTTGTGGATAAGGGTAATGGAAATGACTAAGTAGACACAGATAAGTATTTCCTCTTTTGTCTATTTTTTGAGATCTAGCTTTAGCCAATAGCATCCCTCTTAGAATAGTAGTACCATGTGGTGCTAGTGTCCAATTCTATCACTAATGTCCCTTCTATAATGATTACCTATAACTTTCAAGGAAGATATTAGAATTTATGGGTATCTTATAAGTGATTATGTGTTGTGTAGGAGATCATATGTATTTATGTTTTGGTTGAATCTTATCCAAAACCCTAATGAATACATACACACATGAAATAATGAACTAATCAAATGCAAAAATAAAGAAAAATCTAGGTTGTGGGATGTTATGAATGTGTAGAGTATAACCCCTATTGTCCTAAATGTTGCCTAGATTAATCCCAATGTTATGGGTCTTAAATCACATGTAGTTATCCCTTACATAACATGCACCATCAACTTACATGGTATGCTAGAATAAATTTTCCTAGACCCTTATTTAATCAATCATGTAAAAGTCTAAGTGTGAAAACTGAGTAGTATACAGTGTATTTGAGTTTTACTATTGGTTTATTTTATGAAAATAAGTGCCAAAATAGTAAATACATGATATAAAATTCCTTATGAGGCTCTTTATATAAGAGGATATTTGTTTTGAATATAATACCTTATTCGATGGTCGATAAGTCATGAAAAAGATATAAAAAAACATAAGAGAAGGGTCATAGAGGGGTCAAGACTCAAACATGAGTGAAACATTGAATCCATAAGTGGATACTAGTTCCATGTGGTTCTACTATATTTAAAGTGGCACTAATTTCCTAAGGCTCATAATAGATTTAAAATTAGGGATGATAGACTAGGGGTCCCTAGGATTGGAAAAAGGTGACTTGTGACTATTGGGAGTGTTTTAAATAGGGAAAATAAGATGTAAGAAAGATTAAAAGACTCAAAATGACCAAGTGAAGAAGAACTATAACCATAACTAAGACCATTATGTGAAAATTCCCCCCTCCCTCTTATTATAGTAATGGAATGAAATGTAAGTATAGATTAAAATAAAATAGAATGTGTACTTGTACTTACCTATGTGAATGCAATCTAGATTTGGCCCACTTCTTGTCTAGAGAAGTGGATAAGAACTATAGTGTAACATTTAAAGGTAAAACATAAGGTGTGAATGCCCCCTGTAGTGAAATTAAGTATGTAAATTGAATGCATAGAGAAACAAGGACCATTTTCCCCCACTCTAAATCTAATTATTTAAACTGAATACATGGAGAAACAAAGCTCTATTTCCCCCTCTCTAAATTTTAGTAATGTAAATTTAATGTGTGGAGAAAATAAGGTTTGCTTTCCCCCACTCTAAATTTGAGTATGTAAATTAGGTCTAGTTTAATGATATGGATCAACCACTGCAAATGGTCTTGTGACCCAAACTAGCAAAAAACTAATGATGATATTGGTGAAGATACTGAGTCTAACTTGATAAATATAAAATAGGGACCAAGAACATGTGATTTATATTGTGCCCCCTAGTAATTAAATTTGAGTGATGTAACTATGTATCTAAATATTTGAATAAACTAATAAACCTATGTCAAAGCTTGTATATCTACATAAAGTATATATATGAATACCTATGTAAACCTACATAAATCTATGTATACCTATGCATATAATGTGTGTGTGTGTGTGTGTGTGTGTGTGTGTGTGTGTGTGTGTGTGTGTGTGTGTGTGTGTGTGTGTGTGTGTGTGTGTGTGTGTGTGTGTGTGTGTGTGTGTGTGTGTGTGTGTGTGTGTGTGTGTGTGACTCTTAATACCTATGTAGAACTGTGTGTCTATATATCTAAATATCTAACTCTAAATTCTCATGTAAACCTATGTAGACCTATGTGTTTATATATCTAAAAAATTGTGACTTTAAACACATGTATATAACTATGTAGACTCATGTGTATATATATATATATATATATATATATATCTGAATGATCTTTGTAAACCTATGTAGACTTATATGTCTATATATTTGAAAATTTGTTACTCTGAATTCTATGTAAACTTGTTTAGACCCATGTGTCTATATATATAAATGAGTTGTGTAAATGAAGAAATATATAAATATTTTCCCCCCTTTTATTGAGATAACCAAGACTATGATGAGGATATGTAACCAAAAGTGGTAAGGATCTATTATGCTAGTGTTATTTGGTAATTGTAATTTTTTATTAGGTTTGAATAATGTATTGAGTTTATTGGAATTGATAATTTAGTGTGTAGTTGGATAGATACTTAGTCTATTTTATTACTAATATAATGTGATTTTTTTTCTTTTTTTAGATTTGAAAATGATCATGGGATTGGTTAAACTAATATGGGACATAACGTATTACTATCAAGTCCCATCTACAATAAATGTTTCATAAATTAAAGCTATGATTCTTGAGATATGGTAATAATAAGAGAGTTATATTAATCAACAAAATTGGTGCATAGGGATACCTTAATAAGGTAGCATTGGGTAAGTTATGAATTGAATAGGTCATTTTAATTCATTTAAATCATTTGACTTGGAAGCTTTTTGAGTTTGAGAGAGAGAGAAACATGTCAAGGAGATGAGTAGCTAGTTTTTTGAACTATAAAGAAGTTAAGGCACAAATTCTGGCTAAGGAGGAAGTTTTCCTAGTAAGGCATTCATAATTTTCCCTATGTTTATAATTTATGTTGTCATTTTTACTATTTTTGCTAGAAAAAAACTATTTTAGGGATATTTTGGATAGGTTTGTGCTAGTGTCCCACTCTTAGCACTATTATCTAGATCCTGGTGCTAATATTTAGGTTGTGGCTCTACATTCTTTTGGGAAAAGTTAGCATCCACTAGGTCCAAGATGTGATGCTTGGAATTATTGACTAATTTTGGATGCCTTTTGTGATTTGATGGTTTTATTTTTGTTTTGATAATGTTAGTTTTGGTTGTAATTTTATTGGTTAATAATTATATGAGAGAGTTTCATATGGGTAAGATAATGGAGATTACATAGGGTTTTCCCTTTTCTAATGCATAGGTAGAGGTGATTGAGATAAAAGGCCTATGATATGTTGTTTTCCTAGGGCCTATGCCTTGGGTTAAGCATATAATCACTACAATATATGAGAGGTGGAATGTAAAGATGTTTACATTCTAGCTACCTATGGATGAGATGATTATGACACTGGAGGATGTATATTAGATCCTATGGTTTATGATCTTTAGGCAATGGGATATATTTTAGGAGGCCACTGGTCCTTGGGATATACAATGGGAAGCTAGGGCATTTTTTCCATGGAGGTAGGGACTCATCACATAGGGAGTTAGGCTGACATATTATTGACCATGATTGTGATGGCCAATGTTCTATGATCACATAAGTTTATATCTATGTTATTGTATTCATTTGTTTTTATGGATGAGAGTAGTGTCTCTATCTCTTATATGATGTAATAGATAGTGCAATACATCAAAAAACATGTAAATGTGTACTCTTTAGGTCAGAATATGTTGGTTAATCTATATATGTATTTATACCTCCCTATATAGGAGATGTGATGGTGGTATTGGTGTATTGACACTATTACACTACTAAGCATACAAGCACATACCTATGAGTAAGCTAGTGGCTCATCCATAGGATGGATAGACTCATCTGTAGGTGTTTTTATAGACGTGTACTAGGATAGGTCATGCACTGAGGAGGAGTACTACATAATGTTGATAGTTACTAGATAGTTTGAGAGTAGAGGACATCATTTGGAGACCCTAAAGGGGATATTATAGGTGGCCTAAGGATAACACAAAGTTAAGGTAGATTTGGGTTATTTGTTGGATACATGATCAGTAGGATAATGTATATAAGTATTTTTAGTATGAGAGGGTTACCTAATAGTTTGGTGTTATACAAGATTTACCCTAACACATGTGATTATTGAAGATTTCTTAGGATTTGACAAGTTTAGGTAGTAGGCTAAGGCCATAGATTTCTAAGCTAAATCCTATGTCATCAATGGAACATGATCATGAGATTGAGGTATTATATATAGATGATGTTGGAGTGATGGAGTCCTATGTGGCCTAGTGGAGTGAGAACAGATGGGTATATCTATTCTCAAGAGGTGGGATGATCATAGATGACGTATTGGATGTAGATCCCTTAATGGCTATTAATGGTAAGTTAGATAATATGTTTGTATGTTAGATGTAAAGTTTATTATGTGCTTATATAATAGGAATGTTATGAATTATGTGGATATTTATGGATTTAGGAGATGATGAGTATTGAAAGGGCACCATTGAATAATCACTACGTGAGTTGACATGACATATCCCAAATAATTCCATAGAAGATAGATTGGTAGAGAGGGACACCAATTTTATTGGGATACATGCCCATTTATTTGATCAAGTAGTGAAAGTGACTACAACATCTACATGAGTGGTGGTAGATAGAGATGAGTTATGTGCTAAGTTGTAGATGCATACATGTCTACTCTAGATGCTCTATGTGGGGCTAGTAGTCATATAGTAGATGAATGTATATGACTTAAATGAGTATATTCCAAGTGTATGGATGAACTTGGCATGTACTATGAGATAGAGAGAGAATAGGCATAGCCATATATTAAGGTCACGTAGAGATATTAGGGCTTCTAGTTCTAGTTTTGATTTTTATGATACTAAGAGTGAGGGAGCTAGTCCAAGGAGTCATTATCAAATCATTGATTGATGCACCATATTTATATTGAATTGATGTTCTAAACTATATATATATAGTTTGTTATTGTTTAATTTTTCATTATATATTGGCAAGTGGATCTAGTTATATTTTATATATTATTACATGTTGAATTAGTTTCAATGTTTGAGATGTTGTTTGTAATTTGTTTTGGTTAGAGTCTATTTAATTTATTTTCATGTCTTATGAATGCTTTAGGCATATGTGTAAGAGATTAAGTTTTTGTATTTTATTGGTATATGTTTTTTTTTAATATTTCACAAGATGTCTACATGTATGACATGTGATGGTTATATTCCCTATCTAAACCTGGATGGCATGGAGAACTAATGACCATACTACTCATTCTATGTTAATGTAGACATAGAATCTGAAACTAGAGTTTCTATGATGCACTACTAGTATATGAATTTGTAGACCATGGTGCAAAAATCTTGATTGGTTAACATTTTAAAAATACACTCTGAGTTGTAATGTTTTTTTGATAATATTTTAATCAGTGTGTCCACTGAAGCTGTGTTCTAATCTCTATAATTATTTCCATATATCTTTATCAGTTGTCAAACTGAGACCTTGCCTTTAGTTTTGTTGTTTTCCCCAAATATATTAATCATTATATGCACTATAGGTACATTTTAATATTTATAGTTATTTACATATATTTTGATTGGTACTTGTACCAAAACTATGTCCCAAATATCTTAAATTAGTGTATGCACTGGAGGTACATTTTAAACTCTATGAACTAGTTACCATCACTATTGAGGTAGTGATATATGAGACTACTAATATATGGTTTTCCTATAAGTCACAGGGATCATACAATGAGTAACCAATGGTTACTTAAAATGAACATCCTAGGATAACTCTATTGTAGAGAAGTGTGATGTAAGAGAATTTGGGGAATGAGGGCTTGATTACCCATATGAAAAATCTATAATGACTTGACTAACATACTATTTAATGTAAGCTTTGAGTACATAACAAGGATCATCTAAATGTCTATCTATCTAGTTAAAATGAATATAATGTTATGTGGTACCCAATGCAAATGGTTTGGTGGATGATGATTATTTGAAATAAATGTGATCATCCCCTTATCTAGTAGTGTAATCAAGATGTCATGAGGCCCAACCTTATCTTAAAACTATATAACCCCTCTGTGTATATCTTGTGTTCTAGTTATTTTATATTATGTTATGTAGTATGGCTCTTTGCCCTTACTGAGTATTTTTAATGGTTGTTTTTGTTCCACTAGTTTTTAAATATAATTGGAGTAGGTTCTTATACCAAATTTGATGATTGGGGCTTTGAGGGGTCTATAGACAAATCTGCCTCTAACTATGTAATTACTAATACTAATTTTACCTCTAATGTTATATCTGCATTGCATAGATGTCTAAATGATCTAGATGTTTAATATATAAATATCTCCTTGAGAGGATAGATTAAACTTATAACAAATATTTATTGTACTTATAAATCCAGTGGATGATAAATTAGCTAAATCAAACAAGATTTGAACCATAGAATGTATCCTGATATAATCTCTATCTCACCCTGGTGTAGTGAAGGTAATCTCTAATTTGTGACTAGAGGTTCCTTATTTTGTATATAATGTTTGAGGAAGACTATCTCTAGATCCTCATATGTATGTAAAGATACACTAGGGAGTGTATGTTGGAACCAATCTAGTTCTTTCCCATTTAGTGACTTTGGAAACACTTGTAGTAAATTAACTTGTTTGTAATATGAGCCATGGCTTTCTCATAATCCTAAATATGTAAGTATCTATCTTCTTTTACATAAAATATAGGTAAAAATAGTATCTTAAAGTTATGTGGTAACCTAATAGTTGATATTTTCATAGAATAGACTATTATGTATACCATTAGCATCAACCTGAGATTTGTATGCTTCATTGTCCAAGTGAGATGATGTACTTATATTTCAAGGCACCCACAACATGCATTAAATAAATTAACACTTTTGAAAGTATATTATCATTATCAAGTGGTTCATTTAATGCTTTGATTTTATTATTTATTTAATCCATTGGTATATTATATTAGAAATCTTGTTTAGAAAGGGTTGGTGTGATCTCAATAACCTTTGGAGTTGTGATAGCTTGTATCTAGTTAGAGGTATATGAGTTATCACCCTCATTTGGGTTTATTTGATAAATATGTTATACTTTAGTAAGGGGGTTAAGGTGGATTCATTGGTATATTTTAAATTTTTAAGTTGTGAAGGAGTATCACATACTATTTAAATATAAGGTGATTTATTCTCTAGTGAATGGAAATCATGCACATAAGAATAAGTGTGTGTGTGTGTGTGTGTGTGTGTGTATTTCTACATGTGACCTATTATTTTGTTGAATAAGAGAGAGATGAGAGGTAATGTAATAATTATAAGGTGTAGATTATATGTCATCTTCAACATAATCACAATAATCATCATTATCTCATGGTTCATCAAAATCTAAATTTAATTCATTTGAATAAGTATCATCCACATGCTCATTAGGGGAAATACAAGAAGAAGATTTTAAGTCTTTACTACTATGAAATGTATCATCATATGTAGGTGTAATGTAAGGCATTTATTCACTAGTAATTTTTGAAATGTAATCATGATTATCATTTTCTATTTTGGAATCAAGGGAATGAGAAGTAACAACAATGCTTTATTTTTTCACATTATGACATATATGATAAATTTTAGAAACCTGTGAATTATCTATTTGTTTCAAAGAATCATTGCATTGATCTTGAAATGTGAATGAGGGTGATAAATTAATTTTATTTACCTTAGTTTGTGCATTGCTAAAAGATGTAACATCCTTTGTATTTGTTTTTTGAAATGTAATTGAGAAGGGTAACAAAGATTCATTGTTTTTATCTACTTTAATTAAAGCATTCAAAAGTGATTTTCGTGTAGTGTACTTATATTGATGTAATTTGAATAATAAATTATTAAAAGTAGTTGAAAATATGGGATCACATTGGAATAAAACACTAACAATAAGAGGTTATTTTGGCATTATATTGTTAATTTGATTTTTATGAGTAAGATAAGAGTGACAGGAAAGAGAAGATGATATATCTACTATATCCTTGTGTTCATTTATATTTTCATGCTCATAATAATCCTCATATCAATTATTATTATAATAATAGTCATCATCATAATTATAAATGAATTCATTATCATGCTCTAATGTATAATCTTGAAAATTAGTCCATTCATTATTATAATCATGAGATAAATTTAAGAGTGCATCAAGTGGATGAGGGATACAAGAATTTTTATCTGCCATTTTAAACTTTCAAAAGAATATAATGTAAACAAGGAATAATAAACACACAATAGGTAGAATATATTCTAACATAAGTATGTGTGCAATGTGTGAACTTGTTGAAAAAGTATTTTAATAGAAAATAAAATTGTGATTAAAACCCTAATTGTTAATGTTTTTGTGTATAGGGACCTATTATGTGGATATAATTTTTTATTTAGGGTTGTGTTGAAAATATTTGAATTAAATTAAATAAATAAAACCCTAGTATAAGATTAATTAAATTAGCTAGGTTACACAAAAAAAAAAAAAGATTTTTTAACCCTAATTTAATGCACAAAATTTTCAAAAGGTAAACCCTAAGAAAAATTAGGTTTTTAAGCAATATTCAAAGTAAGATAGGTTCACAAAATATTTTAATATTTTAAGTTTTTACTATGTAAATCCTAAGCTAGATTAAAGGGTTGCGTCTATTGTTAATTTGGAATAAAATTGGAATTTATTGATTCTATGGAACTTTCACAAAAATAGTAAGCACAAGGAGAAACTGAACTTATCTAGATATACATATATTTTTTTATGGATCATGGTGCTTAAAAATTCTAATCAAACACAAAGAAGTATTTCATATTTTTACTATTTTTTAAGATCTAGCTCTGGATAATAATGCATTTTTTAGGATAATAGTATTTTGTGGTGTTAGTATCCAAATCTAGGGATAATGTCCCTTCTATAATGACTATCTATAACTTTTAAGGAGTTATAGGAGTTTTTGTAGATACTATAGGTGATTCTATGTCACACAAGAACTCATTTATGCCATTATTTTGGTTGAATCTTCTCCAAAACCCTAATGAATAATTACACACATGAAACAATGAATTAATCAAATGTAAAGGGAAAGGAAAAAATAAGTTATGGGATGTTATGATCACATCGAGTAGAACCACTATTGTCCTAGTTACTACCTATATTAACTCTAATGCTATGGGTATCATATCACATGTAGTTATCCCTTATGGAACATGCACCATCAACTTTTATGATATGCTATAATGAATTTCAGCTAGGAACTTCTTTGATCAATCATGAAAAAGTCCAGGTGTGAAAACTAATTATTGTGTAAAGTATTTAAGTTATACCATTGGTTGATTTTATGTAAATAAGTGCCAAAATAGTGAGTGCCAGATGTAAAATTCCTTGTGAGGATCTTTATATAAGATCTTTATTTTGAATAAAATACCTTTTTCACTAGCTAACAAGTCATGAAAAATATATAAAAAACTTAATAGAAGGGTCACATAGGGGTTAAGACTAAAACATAGATGAAAGGGCCCATCAGACACTAAAGCAACAATTGGACACTAGTGACATGTGGTTCTACTATCCTAAAAGTGGTGCTAATGTCTTAAGGTTCATAATAGATAAAAAAAATCAAGGATGATAGGCTAGGGGCCCTTAAGACTAGTAAAAAGTGACCTATGACTATTAAGAGTGTTGAAAATAGGGAAAATAAGACATTAAAAAGATCAAAATACTCAAGATGACCAAGTAAACAAGGACTATAATTGTCACTAATACCCTTATATGAAAGATAAACAAAACACATAGTACTTGTGGTTTCTTGGCCAAATTAGGGTGTTTAAACAATTGTATTACTAGTACTAACCCTAAATATAATCAATATTCTTCAAAAAATTCCATCTAAGTAAAATGAACTTAAATGACTCACGTAAATTTCAATAAACTAAACTAAACCAAATACTCAAAATAACTTTATAAAACTTCTATAGAAAAGTTATAAACTTGCAAGAGTCCAAAAGGACATCAAAACTTAAGTAATATATTAAATAACATAAAACTATAGGTCAAGTTGAATAAATAGTAAATAATTAAACATGTTTATACACTATTGTATTATAAGCAATCAAATAAAACATAATGATATAAGAATTCAATTATCAAAACTTCTAAACCTCTAAGTCAGCTAAATCATGATTGGAAAGATCCCAATATCATTATCACTAATTGGTAATGATAATAATGATTGAAATCATTCATATGAATGTTTTAAGTCAAGCTAGATTTAAAAATTCATGATATAACCAAATCATCAAACTAATCCTTTACCTAAAGTCAAACAGTCATGAAAATAATTAACATAAAGTCACTAAGACAGACTTCCATCATAAGTCAAAAACCCATAATGATCCAAATCAAATATCCTAGCCATATGACTAAAAATGAAACACACTAAAATAATAATAAAATAATATTCTAAGCAAAACATAGAAGTTATTAAAACCCCATATGCAACTCAATTTTTTCTTTATATTTATCTAAGGGGTAGATGTTGGATAATGGGGAAAAAAGGGGGAGCTTATAGTGACACTTATTTTCTGAAAATAATAATAGTTGAACTTGGAGATAATATTATAGACACTTTGAAAAAGAATTTAAAAATGACACAAAAACATGAATTATTTCATTCTCAATTTAGTTTCTCAATATCTAATTTTACTCAATACCCAGAGGATAAAAGTGTATAAAATAGATGCATTTATGAGAATAGTTATGCCATTTTTTATGAAAAGATAAGGAGATTGTATGTAAACAAACACAATTTTTTTGATTAAATGAATTAATTGTTGTATGAAACTTCATAAATGGATAGGTGAAATGTCAAATACTGTTGAGAATATTTTTATTATATATATATATATATATATATTAAAAAATTGGAAAATTGAAACTCCAAGTGTATGAACACAACATTTTGACCTTAACTTCATGAAAATAATTTTTTAAAGCATAGTTTACAATGTGTATATTGTTGAAATATAAGTTTTATAAACATTTGATTCATGTTCAAAAATTTACAAAGGTATTTGTAACAATATGTATATAGTCCATAATGAGGTATGTTATGTATAAATTAATTAATAATTATAAACAATAGTTTAACATTAAAAAAATTATATATTTAAAAAATATCTTTCCCCTCTATAAATCCAATTTTTTAAATAATAAAATATGAGTGATCAGTTGGGTCGTAAAAGATGGAACAGACACATAATTTTTAACAAAATCAAATGAGTTGGTTCATGATACAAATTTTAGTAGTTTCATCCTCCCCATGCCTAAAAACAAAACCAAATTTGGAAGGAAAAGGTCAAAAGATAATTTTGTAATACTAAAAAGGGTGTAAACCCTTTAATAAGAGTGTACACCCTTTGAAAACCTACTCCTCACAATAAATACATTTGTTTGTTTTATTTATGAATCTCAAAGGGCATGTGTGATTTTCAAAATCATGCATGCCCTTTTTGATTCATGCATTTATCTCCATTCCCACAAAATTTTCTTATTTGTTTTGCTTGTTACAAACTTCAAATTGGTTTTTACTGTTGTAACTATGTAAATTCTACAATCACTTTGTCTCAATTACTATAAATTCTTCAAAATTTATTCTAAAATTGACTTATTTTAGTAAATATAAATAATGGGGTTGGGAAGTCATCATAAAAGACTAATTTAATAGATAATAAATTAGTAAATTTAAGAGAATAGAGAGAAAATACAAGTAGATAGGAGAGCATCCATAAGAACTTATAGGGAAGGTGAAGGTACTTCATTCAACCAAGTAACATTTCAAATGAAAATAACATGCTCAGTTATATGGAATATAATTTATATATGTCTTCAAATGAGATAAGACAACTTAGTCAATCCTTGTTAAATGATGAAATTTGAAATGTAGAGCATGTAAGTATTGAATTTTTAAGGAGTGATAAAACAAAAAGAGAAATACAATATTATGAAACATCCATCTATAATGAAATTTTTTAGCATGATTATTATTAGTATCAAGTAATAACCCTAATTCTTCTCTCCCCTAATGAATAGAAATTCACTTCAAATATAAGGTCTAATGTACCAAACCAACCATGTAATATCCCTTATATGGTTTAAGTGGTAACACCACACAATTTAATATAAAATATAGATCCTACACCCACACCTCCAAGGATAATGTGATGAACACCAAGGTATTTGGTTAAAATAACTGAAAAAATAATATAACCTATGGAAGGTAAAATGTCAGAAATAACAGTTCAACATCATGCTCAATATGTATGGGACTATGCATTTGAGAAAAAAGAGTCATACAAAATGATGTCAACTATTTGTTCAATTAATAAAAATGCATAAAATTCACCCTATGATGCACAATTTAGGTGTAATAGAAAAAATGAATGGAAGAGATAATGCAATAGTAAAGAATCTATTTAATGAATTTAAGGCGATAAGAGAAAAATTTGAAAAAAATATAGTAATGTGGCAACATGAGTAATAATAGAATCTATAGTGAGCAAGCGAAAATATAAAGCTTGAATTTTTAGTGAAACAAGGAAATCCTTGAACTCTTTTTTTTTGATAAATGTCATAAAAATGAGAACAAAACTTGATGACCCTTTACTCACATATTTCTTGGTTTTTACTGGTAGACTCCCAAAAAAAGATAAGGTATTAGTTAAATGAATAAGACATTTGATTAAAAAAATTTAGCATGAGAACACAAGGGTCTCATCTAATTTAAAATATGTTTTTAAAAGAAGAAAAGATTTAAAAAACTATGAGGCATATGCAAAACATTTCTTGGGCATTACCTAAATATAATTTTATAAAAAGTTTATTGAAAATTTAATAGCTAATTATTAATTAGCCAAAGGTCATTTGACATGTGCAAGCCCTTCTATGTTAAAATAAACCAAGCCCATACCACATGTTTTTGTAGGTTACATGTTGAATTTGATATTCATTTGATATTTTTCATCATATACATTGTAATTACATATTAATGAGATTATGTAGGAATGTATGGTGCTTTCCCCACCTAAAAATTCAAGATAATTAATCCAAAGTCTTTTATTTCAAATGCCTAAGGGAAAATATTTTTGCAAAATAATGTTTATATGAAACATGTTATAGTTATGGTGGTTTGTCAAATGTTACAATTTGTATAGATGAATTTGCAAAAAAATTAGTTGATTATAAGAAGTACAAATCTATAAAGTATGTGTTAAAATATGGAAACAAATAATCAAGATGTGTGTTGGTTATGACCAAAGTTTCCATATATAATTTCATGTTTGAATTAAATAAGAGTATTATCTACCAATATGTAAGACACACACAAATCAAAATGGTTAGATAATTAATTCAAGTTATGAAAGGAAAACTTCACATTTGGTACCATTGTTTCGGTTGTGGACTTTGTTGAAAATTGACCAACAACTGATTCATAATTAAATATCTTATCTTGATCAAAATGAACAAGGAGAGTAACCATGGATATGTACTTTATACCTAATTTAAATGTCAACCCAGGGATATACACTTGATAAGATGACATCATTATATGTGCAAACTCAATCTCTAATTTGACATTCTACTAATTATATATAAGATGTTGAAGTTCAGTAAATGAAATTCTTGTATTGAAACATAAAAAAAAATTAAAATAAATGCTTATACATGGGAAGATACATAAAATAAATCTTAAACAAGAATGTAAGTTACATAAATCATAAATGAAACACACAATGCTTAAGGAAATTAAATGGCATGCTTAACTAACTAGATAGGTTGGATTGTTGTTGCATCCTTCCAAAGGGGGCCCTTCCTCCTCACAAATTTAGCTTCAAACCTTCATTATATGATACTATATTGAACTTATAATTGATCACTCATATTAATTAAAAGTGTAGCAAACAAATTATTACATGAGGTTACAATTATAATTTACTAACACAATGTACTTCTAACAATCTCTATTTAATAAATACTATTTTTTATATATATTCTCAACTCGGATGCTACATATTTATATACCATGGAGGGAATTTTTTAATGCAAAACAATATATATATTCTATTCTACGATACATTTAAATTGTAATAACTGAAATTATTTCTTTTCATTGAATACATTCTTCATGTGAATCTTGTGACTTTACTGCAAGACAAGTAGGTTTGTTTCATTCTCAAACCACTTCCTTATTGAGCTCCATAGTGGTTAGAGTCATTCCTATAGTTGGTTAGAAGATAATAAAAATATTTTTATTCATATCTTAGGTCATGACTTCTTTCTTTGACATGATATTATCTCAATCAGCTAATATAACATGAGGTGCCATTGATTCACCTCTAATAAGTAACTGGATTTTGTCTTTTTTTGTCATGTATTCTACTATTTATCTTAATTTTTTTTGTTCATTTAACAAATATGATGAAAATACTTGTAATTGGACATCTCCAACATATAGATTGGGATTCCACTCTCTATCATATAAAACAACATAATTATGTAGGTAAAATTTGCATAATTGTGCTTGTTCTTCCTGTGATCTTACTTTATAAATGGAAAAGAAAGAAAGGGGATAAATAACTTCATGGGTAATATCATAATAAATTATCATAAACCTAAACTTGTGTCATTATTCTTTAAGATAAATTGAATAAAGTTTTATAGGAGGCCTTCAACCAAGGAGTTATTATGTTATACTAGCGATGTCCTCAACTTTATAATTAGTTTGGTGATGCTCTCTTCATTCAACTTATTTTCCTCTTTCAATTTCCTATTTTTTTTCTTGAGTTCCTTTAGAGATTCCAATTGATTATCCATATAATTAAATATTTCAAAACATGAATGGTACCTAATCTCAAGGGTAGCTTTAGGTTCCTTTTGTTGATTGACCTCTATAAAAGGTTGTGGAATGATGGCTGGAGGGTGATCTTCAATTAAGGGTTGGAGATGACAAGTTTGTATAGTAAGTGCATCCACACCTCCAGTAGATTTATCTTAAAGCTACTTCCTTAATTTCTCAATTTCTTGCAAATATTACTTAAGAGTGGAAAATTTTACTTTCTCTACAGTAGGTTGCTTTAATTGTTCAGCATATTCCTACACAATTTTCTCATGCAACTCTTCAAAAAAAATCCACTTATTCTTCTCTCTCATGTGTTTCTTCAATACTATTCTCAATTGGCTTCTCATGGAAAAAATTATGCTCAAATTATTCTACTTCTTTTTTATGGAATACTGGAGAACATTCTTCTTTATATATTTCAGTCTCAATATCTTCATTTTTACTATTAGTCCTTTTTTCCCAAAATTCTTCATTTATTTGAATAATGGAAGAAGGCTTAGTTCTTATTTTTCTCATTAATATATGAGATTTTTGAGCATTGGGTGTTACAATAAGATGGGAATTCCTCCTCAAACTCATTTTAATTAGGCCAAAGAATGAGTTTTCTCTTTTTCTTTATCTCAAACCTTGTTTTAGGTTCTTGTGTTAGTACATGAATACTTTCTTCCATAGGTTCTTTTGTGGCTACAGGAAGGTTTTATGCTATATGTTCTTATGGTTTTATAGGGAGGGTTTCTTTTAATTTTTGCTCTTCAACCTCCAATCCTTCCTCTAGTTCATTTCCTTCTCTTTCACTTTCTTCATTTCTTGGTAGTTGGAGAAATTCCTCCCAACTAATGTTGGGTCTAGTTCTTTGAAAATAGTCTTTAACAAGTAACTGAATGAGACAATGGTGGGAGAGAGATTTAGAATTACCCTTTTGAAAATATTTTGACATTTTGGTGATCATATCAAGAAAAGAGTTGGGAATATTTATTTCCACTCTATATCATAAATGATTCAAGAACTTGAAGTGTATACCATGCAACATCAAATACCTTCCTTCATAGATGAAATATTTGGAGATAAACTCAATAGCCTTAGCCCATATTCTTGGTAGAGATAACTTTGTGGTACCCTGCTTTGAGGTTTCTAGTCATTCATTCGCTATGCTAAACCTTTGTATTTCAACCTCAACATCATATTTATCCTACCATTCCTCCCCTATTCTAGGCAGTCCCATTACTCTATTGATGGTTATTTCTATCAGCTTTACTTCCATCCCTTTTACCATGGCTAAACTATTATACAATGTGATAGGAAATTCCTCCATAATTCCTTCATATATGGACTGTATCTTTTTGAAATAATGAACCCATCCTATATGACAGAATAAGGCCAATATTTTTGGGCTATTAGTCAAGGGAGTAATATCCAATGGTTCATGTTTTAACAAATTACCTTCCATATTACATGGGTATTTGTAGCAAGGGTTTTGGGAAATGTCAGAATGATTTGTGACTTATATGTTGAGAGGTGAAATAATCCTTTTAAATTTATGAGAAATCTACCCTAAACTTAATCTATCACTTGTCCTTAAGGGGCAAAGGCCGATGTGCACAAAACACTTGTGGGCAGAGTAAGGGGTGGAAGTAGTGGGGGTGTTAATGGTCACATCAATAATGATGGAGGTGATAAGTGGGTATGATAAGGAGAGGATATGGTAATGCATTGATAGCATTAAGTCTCATCATCTTTATAAATAATTGAAATTTATGATAGGAAATAAATATAGAATAATTACTATATTACCTATATAAATACCATTCATAAATATGCAAATGATGATGTGACGTGGCAATCATGGCATATTATATCATTTGATTAGAATAAAATATTTGATGTAGGATGGAATGTAGGAAGACATTATGTAGCAAAATATGTGTCCTATAGAAACAAGTTTTACCATGTAGTGATAGGTTTTTCCCCTGTAGTGACAAGTATTCCATCTTGTAGCAAGAAGGAAAATATATTTATACTCTAAGGGAATGAGTCTATATGTAAAATCAAGGGAAAACAATTTTTTTTAATTATAGTAGTGCCTTTTTTTAATGAATATTGATCAACTAATGACCTAGTTTTTTGAGATAATCATCTATCAACAATACTCAAAGGTTTTCATTACTAAATTTTCTAATTTTTTTATCGAAACTCAACTAGAATCACAAGAATCCATAGGTTAGGATTTTATTTAGCCTAAACCAAGGCATTGGGAAAGACTTGTTCATAGTTGAAAAAAGTTTTATTAATTTTGGAAAGTATAAGAGAAGGGTTGATAGAAATACCCTTCAACTATAGGATCAATTTGATTTGCTTCATGAAGAAGAGAGGGATGTTGTTCTTCAATAAGTTGATGTGTGAGAGTTTCCTTAGAAAATGGTTTATTGTATAGCTTGATCATGTGGGCATTAATAAGTAGTTTGAATTGAATAGAGGCAATGGTTGTGATCTTTACAACTCTATTGTTAAAAAACTCATTTAATATCATAAGGCCTAAGCTATCTAGACTATATATTTCCTTTATGATCCTTGTATTTTGAGTCAAAAAAGAGTGCTCAGTCTTCTAGTTGGAAATTTTTAGTCTTGATATTCCTATCATGCCATCCTGTACATTGTCTTTACACTATTTTAGTATGATGAAGTGCTTCTTTTCTTAATTCATCAAGTGCATTCAAATACATAATCCTATCTTGTTGATATTGATAAATATCTAAGCCCAAATCAAGTGATCTCCTTAATGTCTTATGCTCAAACATAATGGGTAGAAAAAGATTTTTACCATAGACTAATAAATATGGAGTGAAACTAGTTGTGGTTTTCCAGGTGATTCTATAAGCCCAAACTTCTTTTATAAGATGAGTTGACCAATCATTTATATGCACACTGATATTTTTAGTGAGGATATTTTCCAATTCATGGTTTGTCACTTCCACCTAACCATTTGACTAAGGATGGTAGGGGGTAGATTTCTAATGTCTAATTTCATATTATTTTACCAAGGTAACTGTGAGGTTTGATGTGAATTATGGGCCTTAGTCTATGATTATTTCTCTTATAACTCCATAACAGGTGAAGATTTCTCCATAGAGGAACTTAGTTACCTTCTCATCTTAGGTATGGGTTAAGGATTTGACCTCTACACATTTAGTGACATAATCAATGCACACCAATATGTATTCCTTATTGTTATATTTAGGATCAATGGGACTTACAAAATCTAGTCCCCATTTTTTGAAGGATTCCAAAACTAGTTGTGGCTATAATGGCATTTCATCAAAGTGAGTGGGATTTCTTATATGATGGCATTGATCACAATATGGGTGTACATCATGGAATCCTTATGCAAAGTAAGTCAATAATATCTAGCAGTGATTACTTTTATAGTAGTCTATTTGGAAACAAAATGACCCCTATAATGCTCATCGTGGTAGGCTTTGAGAATGTCATAAGCTTCATCTTTTCAGATACATATTTTCATAACTAAATGTGGTCCAGTGATATAGAGATATCCTAAAATATAGGAATAATTTCTATTCTTTTGTATTAGGTGTTGTTTGTCCCTAGGTGAGAAATGTTGTGGTAGTGATCCTATAATAAGATAGTTATCACTATTTGTAAACTAAGGAGATTGAAATATTAAAGAAAATAAATGTTCAACATGAAAATAATCACCAACAATAAGACTGTGTTCATCATTTTACAATAAAGATAGAAAATTTTCTACTACATTATCTTTACCAGGTCTATCCATAATGGTAATATCAAATTCTTGTAGCAAAAGAAACCAATGAATTATCTGACCTATTACAACAAGTTTGTTCAATAAATATCTTATTGTTTCATGATCATTGTGGATGAATACTTGTTAACCTATAATGTAGTGTTAAAATTTGTTGATGGCATAGATGACAGTGAAAAATTATTTCTTTGTTATAGTGTAGTTTAGTTCATCGCCTTGAATATTCTTGATAATAAAATAAATTGCATAACTCAGAGATTTATCTTTTTGGCTAAGGATAGCTCCTAGAGTGGTGTTAAATGCATCTATATGAATGTGAAAAGGCTTCTTCTAGTCAGGCCCTCTTAGAATAGGAATTTTTATGAACATGTATTTGAGTTACTAAAAAGCTTTTTGATAATTATTAATCCATATAAATTCAACATCTTTAGTAAGCAATCTAAATAATAGGGTGGTAATTTTACTTAAATATTTGATGAATCGTCTATAGTAACTAGCATGTCCTAGAAAACTTCTAACATATTTTTGATTTTTTAGTGTGGTAGATCCTTGATGATGCTTATATTTTCTAGATCAACTTGAATTCTAGTAGGGGATATGTGATGTACTAACATAATCCTTTCAATCATAATGATGTAACACTTCTCATTTCTCAAAGATAGTTGATGATCCTAGTAGCATTGAAGAACTTTATCTAAGTTGGTCAATATTTCATCGAATATCTTCCCATAGATAGTGAAATCATCCATGTAGATTTCAACACAATCATGGGAGAGATCAAAAAATATGCTCAACACAACCCTTTGAAAGGTAGTTGGGTCACTGCAAAGACTAAATGGTAAGATGACATAGGCATATATTCCCCAAGGGAAAGTAAAAGTGGTTTTGTCTTAGTATTATTGTGTAATTCATATTTTACTATAACCACTATAGCCATATAGGAAATAAAATTGCTTCTTCCCTGCTAATGTATCCAATACTTGATCAATAAAAAGAAGGGGAAAGTGATCCTTCCTAGTATCATCATTCAACTCTCTGTAGTCAACATAAATATGCCATTTGCCTCCTTTCTTTAGTATAATGACTAGGGAAGAGACCCATTAGCTATCTGAGATAAGATAAACAAATCTTGCATTCAAGAGTTTTTTCAACTTAGTTTTGACAATGTCTTTGACTACAGGATTCATTCATCTTTAGGGTTGGCAAATAGGTTTGCATTCTTATTTAATGTAAATATGATGCATGCATAAATTTGGGGGTATTTCTCTCATGTCATGATAATCTTAGGAAAATGCAATTGTGTACCTTCTTAGAATTTTAAGTAACTAACTTTCTTGTTGGGGTTTTAAAGAAGTGCTAAGGTTAAGAGGTTTGTTTGGCAAGATGTCTACTTGATTTGTTAAAGAAAGCATGGTCTCTATGTTGGTGATTAAAGGAGCATAACTGCATTGATGGGTAAGTAATTTATGGAATTCCCAAATGTTTCTTATGGTTTTAGCAAAATCAATCTCAGGAAAGGTATTCTGAAGAGGTCATGGTGTACATTCTAATAGGTTGTTTGCTATAGGATCCTATTGATAGGTATTTTGTAAGATACCAGTAATGATAGTGTCTTCTTCTTGGGCATACAAATCTAGACTCTATTAAATTATGCAAAGAGTAGGTAAAGAGATAGCTTATTCAAGGTCATTAATCCAATAAATTTGTCCATCATTTGAGGAAGGCTAAAATAGCTGATATAGCACCAATTTCTTGGTGTCATTTCTAGTGGAAATTAGCATTTTTTATAAATGACAACCAATGAAGGCATCCATGGTAGCCAACCATGGGAAACCAAGGATGAGATGATAAACCTAAAATTACTCTTTGATTGTAGGACAATAAATTATGATGGATATTGCTAAGAATCCATAGTGATAACAAGGTCCTCAATAATTCCTTCAAGATTAATAGTTAACATGTCAACCATCTAGAGGATGATAGGTATTGGATGAAGAGTGGTAAGCTTCAATTGTTGTATGGTCTTCATGGTCATCATATTAATGGCTACACCCAAGTTAATTAAATTATTGGAAATGGGTTGGTCATGGATGACAACATTAACTATAGGACTTCTCAGATCAGAATATTTTGGGGGAACTATGTTTCCCATCATAATATCTACTAATTGGCCAATGACCTAGACTGTTTTAGGATTCTTCTTCTTTCTTCCTAGTTTTTTCAAACATAGCTCTTAAACAACTTTATTTTAGGTATGAACATCCTTTATTATTGGAAGAAGTGGGATTTTGATGCATACATTCTTTATTTGTCTTAGGATATCAAATTTAGGCTCTTGTTCAGGACGTGATATGCTCAATCTCTCCAAAAAAGGAGGATTGTTAGTTTCTTTTTAATTTTTTGATGGACTTGGCTTAGGATTGGCTATGGGTGGTTAAAGATTAGTATGAAGTGGATTTGGTTCAAAAAAATTTGTAATTATGGATGAGGTGGGTTGTGGAAGAACATGACCTGAACAAAGTTGAACTTGATTAATATCCAAGGTGTTTGTTAGATATTGCATTATTTTAGTGGATTCTGTCAGTTAAATTGACTTATTGGTAGGATTAGGGATGGGTTAGGTAGGTAATTGAGTGGTTTGAATAGGTTTTTGAGTGTTTGTAATGATGGCCTATTGTTGTGGTTGTTGCATTTTTTAGGGAAAACCTTGATTTCCTCTCTATTGTTGTTACCATGGATTATAGGGATAGAACCATTGCTAGTTTTGGAATTATGCCTATTAAGGTTATTGTTTATTATATTACATCCATAACTAATTATAGAGTAGCTAATAATTTTTTTTGGGCATATTTAGATTAAGTATATTCATAAAAAAACTATATTTAGGATTATTTGAGAATTGAGAATTTGCAAACATAGAGTTTGATGGCATACCTAGTCTTTGTACCCATAGTTTCTATTGAGCCACAAAAAACACTTGGTTTTCATCTTCTCCTATAGCATGTAGCTAAAATATCTTAGGAGTTTCCTCAATTATACTAGGTATTTGAGCCTTCATGGAATGTTATGTGTAATCCACCTTCTTTCTGTATTTAGGATAATAGGCAATTAAGGATTTCTTAGTTTTTTCTTGCTTTCTCTATATATGTAATGTATCAAGCTGAGTAGTTAGGTGATTGATGATGTCCTACTTCATATATTAGATTAATTTGTTAAATTCACCTTAAGATAGTCCTATAATAGATGTTATAGGAAGGGCTCTACCCCTACTTTTATTCATGGTTGATCTAGAGTAGTTCATACATAAAACTATTAGTTCATCAAATGGTAGTGTAGAAACATCACCACTAGACATTAGATATAGTACCTCTAGAAAATCATCTCTAATTAATTTTAGGAAAATTAGTTTGATTAATTACTTGTCTATTTTGGTTTGTTTGGATTTTTCCATGCTAAACAAAAATATTTCCATATACTCCTTCAATGACTTGTCATCAACTTGGGCCATTCAGAAAATGTCATCTCTCTTATAGTTTTTGCCCCTACAATAATCTTGATATTGCATCAAAAACTTCTCCTTCATTTCTTCCCAAGTAGAAATTGCATCCTTTCCAAGTCTCATGAACCATGCAAGTGTTGCATCTTTGAGTGTTTTTGTAAATAATTTGATTTTATGAACATCTTGACTATAATCATAGCTACGAAATAAGATGTCAAACTCAAAAAAAATGTGTCTGGATCCTCAAATACTTTTCCTCTAAAGGTAGGGAGGGTAGAGTGATGGATATTTTTCATGGGTTCATTTCCATTAGGAGTAAGGATAATAAATTTCAAATTAGTAGACTCATTGGTAGTGTTTTCTTCCTGGTGATCCCATATGAATACTCTTTATGTTAGTATATGGGAGGTTATTGCTACCCAACATTCAAAATACCTATCAATTCTTTGATTTCCTAGGGTGTAAAAGATGAAGACTTTATATTTTTCCTTAGGAATGTACAACTTATTATAAAATGGGGATGGTGTGGAGGTTTCAAAATATTCCACTAATGTCTTGATAAAGAGTCTCTCTAAATTAGAAGATTCTATTATCCTAATAATTCTCTTAGGGGCAAGAATAGCTTTGAATGCCTCCTTAGAAAAAGATTAAGGTGATAGAGGAAAGAAAACTTTAGATGCCTAATTATAAGGTGATAAGGTATAAATTCTTACATTTGGTACATGTGGGTCTCTTATAGGGGTATGAACCTCTTCAATATCTCTAGATTGTGCTACCAATCCAACCAAATATTCTTCTTTCTCAACCTCTTTTATTGACAATTGTGAGTGATCTTTAAGAATTCATTCACATTCCTTAGTTTCTATAGGATGAATCAATCTAGAAATAATATTCAATGATTTATGAAAAAATATTCCTATATATTCCTCTTTACTTTGTATACATCAACCACTTTTTTAAAAGTTTTTACCCACCCTGCCTGCACAAGGTTAGTAATATGGGGATTTTTGAAAATTTGCACTATCCTAATTTTAAAAAGGGAAATTTTACAATATGAAAGCAGGAAATATTTAATCTATAAAAATAGAAAAAATAAAAATAAAAATAAACATCTAGAAATAATTGATATCAAGAGTGAAGATTACAAGTGTGTGATACCTTTCCCTGACAATGATGCTAAAAATGACCAATAGATTATTCATAATAAAATATACTTATCTTGATCAAAATAAATAAGGAGAGTAACCTTAGATCTATAGCTTTTACCTCATTTAAATGTCAACCCAGGGATATAGACTTGATAGGATGATGTCATTGTATGTGCATATTCAATCGCTAATTTGATATCCGGTTAATTGTATCTAATATGCTAAAGTGTAGTAATTGAAATAATTGTATTGAAATGTTAAAAAAAAATAGTAAAATAAATTCTTATACATGGGAATATTCTTAAAACAAATCTTAAACAAGAATGTAGCTTACATAAATCAAAAATGAAACACGTAATGCTTAAAGAAAGTAAATGACATGTTTAACTAACTAGATAGGTTGGATTATTGTCGTAGCCTTCCAAAGGGGGCCCTTCATCCTTCCAAATTTAGGTTAAACCCTTCATTTTATTATACTATATTGAACTCATAATTGATCACTCATATTAATTAAAAGTGCAATAATGAATTGTTGCATGAGGTTACAATTACAATTGCTTAACACAATGTACTTATGACAATCTCTATTTAATAAATACTATTTTTTATATATATTCTCAAGTATACTGTTATGAATTTATATACCATATAGGAAATTTTTTAATGTAAAACAATATATAAATTCTATTCTAAGACATTTGAATTGGAATAACCAAAATTGGTGGTTTTCCCTAAAGACATTCATCATGTAAATCTTGTGACTTTGATACAAGATAAAAAGGGCTATTTAATTATTCAACCTCTTAATTATTAATCCCCATGATGGTTAGATTCATTCTTATGATTTGATTAGAATAGAATCAAAATCTATTCATCCACAACTTTGGTCATGTAGTCGCTGCAAGATGGTATGTATAATGAGATTCTTTCTATTGCAGGATGCTCTATGCTATATACCTATTTCTTCAAAACATCTTCAAAACTCATACATAGGAAAATCATCGTAAAGTAATAAATAACCATCATATATTTAATTTCAACTATTTAAAAGAGTTGGAAAACATAATGCTATATGGTTTATGAAAGTAGGAAACTATATGGAAAAGTGTTTCAAAAGCATGGTAAACAAGTAGGATGAACACAATAGATGGACACAATAACATGACATTTATGGGTCTCATCAAAAAATGCACACTATAACCATAGAATGAGGTTCAATACCAATACTATAAATCAATTCAACTTGGAATTTTCATGCATATTACATTGAGACATGCATATAATAACATAAATGACAATAGAAATATTTTGAGGGAGTACCAATTTTATATAAGTGATGATAGATCACATTTTTTAGAGTTTTTACAAGGTTGTTTTGAGTTATTTTATAGGAATATGAATACAAGAGAAACCATGTTTGATACACACTACATTTGGTCTGAAAATTATGCATGATAGTTTAAGAGTTCTTGAATTTTTTATTGTTTATGTATAATGCATTAGAATAATGGGGTTCAACATTTTTGTATATACTTTGAGGCTGGGCATGTCAAATGGGAACATGATGATGTAGGTTCATGTGTAACAAGATCCCTTGAAAAATAGTAGGGAAAGCACAAGGATGGTGCTAATTTGATCAATGTTATAAGTATTGTGACTTGGTATAATTTTTTTTTGTCATGGATCAGATAAATATTCTCATGTGAGAATATTATTTTGGTTAATGAAGGAAAAAGATAAGGAATTTTATGAATATTGCATTACAATACCTAGATTGAGTGTTTTTTACTCCATTCAAAGCTCAAATTCTAGTTCATGGATTATTTATACTAGGGATATACAAAGATTTTGTTTGGGTTGTATGGAATTTAATTCTCATTAATGTGAGTCAAAATAATAAATTAAAAAATGGTATTTTAGATGCCTAACACATGAAAATATTATCCATTCACTCCACTAATTAATGGATCATGAAATGGCATCATTGGTTGACTTTGACCGCATCTCAAATCTTGTACAACTAGGTAAAATTTATTTATAATTTAAATGTATCCTTAGTTATATTAGTGATATCTTTATTTTTTCTCTATGTGATTAAAAATTTATTAGAATTTAAATGCAGGGCATTTTCTTGTAGTCATTGCACCTGAGGATAATGATGTGAGAATAGACTACAACTTGTGTCATTGTGTAGAGGACAAAAAAATTAACCAAAAATGTCATGGATGGAGAAGATATAGTTTATCCCACTAGATCCATAATGGTTAGATGAACTTGTCTTTATGGGTACTATCCTAAAAAAATAAAATAAGTGTTATTTGAGGACTTTGAAACACATGAGGTGTTAATTCATTATTCAAATCTGGTTATCACTATAAATATTTAAATAATCAAATATCATGGAAAACCTAACATCAAGCATTTATGAAAAGTTCATGAATCTGAACATGAAGTGATTCTTCAAACATTTAAAAATATATTTGATCTCAAAGGTATGTTGGATTGACTTGGTAAGGTTAGTATGAAAAATTCATATTGTATTTTAAATTAATATAGTTAAAATATTTGATTTACTATATTTTAATTTTGAATTATTTTATCATTAATTGTTTATTTTTTTCAAATATTTCATTAACAATTTTAATATAGGTTAGTGGCACCAGATGAGCTTCCACCTTCACTTGTTTGGTGCCATGAGTAGATAATATTATCTTCTTGAAACAAAAAAGTTAAAAAATAATACATTCCTCTCTGTGAACTAGTCATTACTCATCTAATTCAAAAAAGACACTAGACCGACTTCTTGTATTCCTTTTGAGGTTATCTAACTAAAGTAGTAGGTTTCACACTCTTATCTAATTTTGTTTTTTGTAAAAAGACACAAACACTAATTTTATCCATAAAATATCCATCCAAACGTGTATGTGAAGACAATTAGTTTATTGGGATAATGAAGTAAGAGATATGCCCCCCACTAACAATCTTTTAGTGCTTTAAGAGAGATTTGGTTGCAATAAAAAATTAATTATTATGTCTCTTCCATGTTGAATGACAAATAATCCTCTTAGGGTTTATTATATGACTCATCCATGAAATTATGGGAGCTAATAGTTTATCTATATCCTTCACAGTTCTCTTGAAATGCATGATACAAGTTCACTCAGTTTGCATACTCAGGGATGAGAAGAATATCTTAAGAGATGCATATAATCAACTTTCACTCTCGAGGCCCATCCAAGATTTAAAAAGATCCATTCTAGCCTTAAAACACCCATCTAGATGTGTCTACAAATATGATTCATTGATTAGGCTAATGAGCCAAAAGATATTCCCCCTACTAACAAGCTTTTATCTCTTTAAGAGAAGTTTGGCTATGAGATAAAACTCATTTTTGTGTCTCCACATGTTGAATTATAGATAATACTCCTAGGTTTACTTAAATGACTCATTCATGTAAGTGTATTATTTTATGGTTTGTATCTAGCCCTAATGGTTATCTTGCATTGAGAAATGTAAGTTTTCTCTATTTTCACTCTTAAGGATGAAGAGATTCTCTCAAGGGATACATCTAGTCAACTACAAATTTTACTCTATGGACTCAATCAAGATTATACAAGGGGTTTTTTAGCCTTTAAATTTCCATCTAGATATGTCCATGAAGATGGTTTGTTTATTGAGATAACAATATAAAAGATATACCTCCTACTAACAAGATTTTGGCCCTTTAAGAGATATTTGGATACATGAGAAAACTCATTTTCATTTCCTACCCATGTTGAGTTGGAGAGGATCATCTTTGGGTTGCTTGGAAAACTTGTTAATGTATTTATGGGAGGTGACGATTCATCTCTATCCCTAATGGTTATCCTATAATGTGTGACATAATTTTTCTCATTTTTCACACTCAAGGACAAGAAGATTCTCTTAAGTTATGAATCTATTTAATTTAAAATTTCACTCTTGAGGCCTGATAAAGACTAGAAAAGGGTTTTTATATCCTTATAATACCTATATATACATGTTAATGAAGACAATTCACTGATTGGGATAATAAGCTAGAATATATACCCCCATTAACAAGATCTTGGCCCTTCCAAAGAGATTTAGATTCAAGAAAAAACTCATTTCCATGTCTTTTCCATGTCAAATGAGAGAATACTCTTATGGTTTCCTATAGGAATCATCATTTCAAATGTGGGAGATAACAGTTCATCTCTATCCTGTATGGTTATCTTGTAACATGTGACAAAAATTTTCATAGTTTTCACACATAGGGATGAGGAGATTCTCTTAAGAGATGCATCCAGTCAACTATAAATAACACTCCTAGGGCATAAAAAAGATTATACAAGGTCCTTTGTATCCTTAAAATTATCATCTAGATGCATCTAAAAATATGGTTCCTCAATTGGGCTAATAATCCATAAGATATGCCCTAATAAACAAGTTGTTGGCCCTTTAAGAGAGATTTCAATGTGAGAGAAAACTCATTATCATGTCTCACATGTGTTGAGTGAGAGAGAATCCTCATAAGATTTCCTAGAGGACTCATCCATACAAGTGTGGGAGCTAATGATTCATCTTTATCCTTCATGCTTTTCCTACAATTCCTAATGGAATTTTGCTTAGTTTTAATACTCAAGGATGAGGAGATTCTCTTAAGAGATGTGTCCATTCAACTATAATCTTTTTCCTACGGCATAATTAACACTATAAAAGGGATGTTATAGACTTAAAATTACCATCTAGATGTGTCCATGAATATGGTTCATTGATTTTGATAAAATTATTGAATATATTCCCCCCACTTTCAAGCTTTTGGCCCTTTAAGAGAGATTTGGCTATAAGAGAAAACTCATTGCCATTACTAACCCATGTTACATTATAGAGAATCCTTCTACATTTTCTTATAGGATTTATTCATGCAAGGTTTAGAGTTTATGGTTCATCTCTATCCGATTCTCCTGCACCATATTATTGAAGTTTCACTCATTTTATACACTTAAGGATGAGGAGATTCTCTTAAGGGATGTGTCTAGTTAATTAAAAAGTTCACTCTTGGGACCTGATTGAGAATGGAAAAGGGATGTTGTAGCCTTAAAATTACCATATAGGTGTGGTGGTGTAGATGGTTAATAAATTGGGCTAATGAGCTAGAAATATTCCCCCCACTAACCAACTTTTGGCCCTTTAAGAGAGATTTGGGTACAAGAGAAAACTCATTTTTATGTATTATTCATGTTGAGTTATAAAGGACTCCTAAGGTTTATTAAAGGACTCATTTGTGCAAGTGAGAGATCTAATGGTTGGTTTATATCCCTTATATTTCTCCTATAATGTGCAATGTAAGTTCACTCATTTTGCACACCTAGGGATGAGGATATTCTTTTATGTGATGCAACTGATCAAATGCAAATTTCACTCTTGGGGCCTGATCAAGACTATAAAAATTTCATTATAGCCTTAAAATACCCATATAAATGTGTTTTAAAATATGTTTCATCAATTGGGCTAACAAATTATAAGATATACCACCACTGACAAGTTTTTAGCCCTTTAAGAGAGATTTAGCTACAAGAGAAAAATCATTAACATGTCTCACCCATGTTGAATGAGAGAGAATAATTATAGGGTTAATTTGAGGAATCATTCATTTAAGTGTGGGGGATGACATTTTGCCTATATCCCTCATGATTCTTCTACACTATGACTAAATTTCACCCAGTTCACACACTTAGGGATGAGGAGATTCTCTAAAAAGACGTGTCTGGTCAACTATAACTTTCATTCCCAAGGCCCAACCAAGATTTTAAAAGGGCCTTTATATCATTAAAATTCCCATATTTACATTTCAACATAGATAGTTCATTGATCAGAGTAACAAATTAGAATATATGCCCCCACTGACCAATTTTTGGCCCTTTAAGAGAGATTTGGCTACAAGAGAAAACTCATTTCCATGTCTTGTTTATGTTGAGTTATAGAGAATCCTCCTAGGGTTTCTTATAGGAATTTTCCATGCATATGTGGGAGTTGATTGTTTATTTCTATCCCTCACATTTATCCTACAACATGTGATGAAATTTCTCTCATTTTACACACTTGGGACAAGGAGAATCTCTTAAGGGATGTGTCTAATCAACTGTAACTTTTGATTCTAGGAATAGACCAAGACTAGATAAGGGACTTTATAGAGTTAAAATTCACATCTATATGTGTCATAAAATATGGTTCATTTAATGGGATAATGAGTCATAAGATAGGCCCCCACTGGCCAACTTTTGGCCCTTTAAGAGAGATTTAGTTATGAGAGAAAAATCATTGATGTGTCTCATTAATATCAAGTTATAAGTAATCCTCCTAGGTTTAATTATATTAATTTTTCATTAATATGTGGGAGATGATGGTTCTTATCTATCCCTCATAGGTCTCCTATAATATATGACAAAAATTGGCTCAATTTACACACTAAGGGACAAGGAGAATCTCTTCAGGGATACATCTGGTAAACTAAAAATTTCACTTCTATGAGTTTATTAAGAATATGAAATGGAATTTATAGATTTAAAACTAAAATATAGATGTGTTTGTGTGTATTTTTTATTTATTGGGATAACAAGTCAAAAGATATGCCTCCAACTGGCTAATTTTTGGCCCTTTAAGAGAGGTTTGGCTATGAGAGAAAACTTGTTATCGTGTCTCATTTATTATATGTTAGAGATAATAATATTTTGGTTTATTATATGACTCATCCATTCAATTTTAGTACCTAATGGTTAATATTTATCCCTCATGGTTCTCTTTTAATGCATGACATAAGTTGGCTTAGTTTGCACACTCAGAGATAAGGAGATTCTCTTAAGGGATGCATTCAGTCAATCTAAAATTTCACTCCCATGGCCTAACAAAAACCAAACAATGGATATTATATAATTAAAACCCCCATCCATATGTGTCCATTAAAATGGTTCATCTATTGAGATAATAAAATAGAACATATGCCCCCTATTATTGTGAGAAATAACTCATTACTATATTTCACCCATGTCAAATTACATAGAATCCTCTTGGTTTTGCTTATATGAATCATATATGAAAGTGTGGGATCTAATGTCTAATCTCTATTCCTCATATTTCTCTAGTAATGTACAACTAAAGTTAGCTCATTTTTCACCCTCAAGGATGAGGAGATTCTCTTAAGGGATGTGTCTAATCGACTTAAAATTTCAATCCTAGGGCCCAAATGAGACTAAATAACAACTATTATAGCCTTAAAACACCCATATATATGTGTCTACGTATATGGTTCATCAATTTATCTAACGGTCAAAAGATACACTCCAAACTAACCAACTTTTAGCCCTTTAAGAGAGATTTAGTTATGATAGAAAGTTATTTTTCATGTCTCATTTGTGTCAATTTATAGAAAATAATTTTGGGGTTGCTTATAAGACTATTATTTTTTAAATTTTGTGATGTTATGACTCATCTCTAACCCTCATAGTTCTCCTCCAATGTTAGACCAATGTTGGCTCAGTTTACACACTTAGGGATGAGGAGATTCTCTCAAGGGATGCATCTGGTAAACTATAACTTTCACACTTGGGGCTTGAATAAGGATAAAAAGGGGACATTATAGAATTAAAATGTAATCCAAATGTGCTTTTATAGATGGTTAATTTATTAGGAGCCACATGATGTGACCCCCACTATCCAACTTTTGTCTCATTTTGAGAGATTTGATTGTGAGATAAAACTCATTATTGTTTCTTGCCCCTATTGAGTTATAGAGAATCCTATTTGAGTTACTTAGATTAATAATCTATATAACTATGTTATATAATGGATCATGTTTACCCTTCATGGTTTTAATAAAACATGTGATTGAAGCTATCTTAATTTTCACACTTATAGATGAGGAGATTTTCTTAAGAGATGCATCTGATCAACTACAAATTTCACAATTGGGGCCTAACTGAGACAATAAAATGGTCATTATAGCCTTAAAATGTTGATATAGATGTGTTTACATAGATATTTTATCAATTGTGATAGTTAACCATAAGATATTCCCCCCATTGACCAAATTTTAGTCTATAATAAGAGATTAAGTTGTGAGAGAAAACTCATTTCTATGTCTCACCCATGTTGAGTTATAGAGAATCCTATTGGGGTTTCTTGTAAGAATCATCCATGAAATTATGGGATCTAACACCTCATATCTATTCCTCATGATTATCATATACTGTGTGATAGAATTTGGCTTAGTTTTCACACTTAGGGATGAAGAGATTATCTTAAAGGATGCATTAGGTCAACTATAAATTTCACTCTTAGGGATTCAATGAGATTTGATAAAGGTTGGTATAGACTTAAAATTCCCATATGGATGTTTCCACATAGATAATTCATCAAATGGGATAACAATCCAAAATATATGTCCCCCACTGACTAACTTTTGGTCTATTCTAAGAGATTTAGCTATGAGAGAAAACTTATTATTATGTCTCACCCATGTCATGTTATAAATAATCTTCTTGGGGTTACTTGGAAATAACCTATTCAAGTGTGAGAGATGATGATTCATCTCTATCCCACATGGTTCTCTTTCACCATGCAACAAAGTTGGCTCAATTTGTACACTTAGGGATGAGGATATTCTCCTAAGGGATGCATCTTATCAACTACAAATTTCACTCCTAAGGCTTGAATAAGACCAAAAAATGGTTGTTATAGCCTTAAAATTCCCATCTAGATGTGTCTATGTATACGGTTTGTTGATTATGCTAATTATCCATAAGTTATGCTCCCCACTAGCCAACTTGTGGCACATTTTGAGATATTTTTTATGAGAAAAAACTCATTATCATATCTCTCATGTGTTAAGTTATAGATAATAATCCTAGATTTGATTATATGACACAAAAATATGGGATATGATGGCTTGTCTCTATCCCTCATGATTCTACTACAACATGAGATCTATGCTGGATCAGTTTTGACACTTAGGTATGAGGAGATTCTCTTAAGGGATCCATCTAATCAACTATAAATTTCATTATTAAGGCCTAAATAAGATTATAAAATGGTTGTTATAGCATTAAAACACTCATCCAAACATGTCTACTCAAAAGGTTTGATTATTAGGCTAACAAGCCATAAAATATGTCCCCTAGTGACCAACTTTTGGTATATTATAAGAGATTTAGCTATGAGATAAAACTAATTTTCATGTCTCACACATGTCAAGTTATAAATAATCCTATTAGGGTTGATTACAAAAAGAATCCATGAAATTATGGGATCTAACAGCTTGTATCTATCTGTCACAATTCTCCTACATCATGTGACCAAAGTTGGCTTAGTTTACACGATGAGGAAATTCTCTTAAGGGATATATCTATTTAACTATAAATTTCACTCTCAGACCTTGATTGAGATTATAAAAGGTATGTTATAGCCTTAAAACTCCCATCATGATGTGTCTATGAATATGATTCATTGATTGGGCTAATGATCCATAAGATATGCCCCCCACTGACCAAATTTTGGTCTATTCTGAGAGATTTAGCTGTGAGAGAAAACTCATTTCCATGTCTCACCCATGTCAAGATACAAATAATAATCTTGGGGTTTCTTAGAGGACTTATATTTACAAGTGAGGGAGCTAACATTATGTCTCTATGCCTCATGGTTCTCATACACTGCATGACTGAAGTTGGCTCAACTTACACACTAAGGATGAGTATATTCTCTTAATAGATGCATCTGATCAACTAAAAATTTTGCTCTTAAGGCTTGCCTAACATTATAAAATGGTTACTATAACTTAAAAACACCCATATAGATGTATCCACATATATGGTTTGTTTATTGGGTTAACTATCCACAAGATATGGCCCCACTGATCAACTTTTGGTCCATTGTAAGAGATTTAGATGTGAGAGAAAACTTATTATCATGTCTCGACCATATCAAGTTACATATAATCCTATTTGGGTTGATTAAAGGAATCATCAATGCAAGTGTGGGATTTGATGGCTCATCTCTATCCCTCATGGTTATCCTTCATCATTTAACCTAAGTTGGCTTATTTTGCACACTTAGGGATGAGGACATTATCTCAATGATGCATCTGGTCAATTATAAATTTCACTTCTAAGGCTTGACCAAAACTAGAAAAGGGTAATCCTATCCTTAAAATTCCCATATAGACATGTCTATGAATAATATTCATTTATTGGGTTAAAAATCCATAAGATATGCCCCTTATTGACCAACTTTTGGTCCTTTTTGAGAGATTTTATTATGAGAGAAAACTCATTATCATGTCTCACCCATATTGAGTTATATATAATAGACCTATATTTTCATAGAGGACTCATTTGTACAATTGTGGGATCTAATGACTTATATCTATTCCTCATGGTTCTCCTTCACTGCATGATCGAAGTTGGCTTAATTTACCCATCTCTAATCCAAAATAGAGGTTTGTATACTATTAAAATGTAATATTCCTATAATTATATATATATATATATATATATATATATATTTATCTAAATAATGTGTGTCCATTTTGTTTATATATTCATGAAATATATTCAATTAAAATTTAAACTATTTTGTCCTTAATTTGAATTCTTTGTGCTTTAAACCCCTATATACCCTATTTTTGTGTGTCAACAATCATTGCAGTCAACTATAGTACATGTGAAACTTTTCATGAGAATATTTTAATGTTTATATAAGTTTAGTAAGGTATTTAATACCATGGTATAGGATTTATAAGTATTAGATAGCTTTTAGGTAACTAGCTCTCAGGTCTTTATAAGCCTATGAAACACTAAAACAAGGTTTTATTCACAAAAAGGTCCATAAATTTAGATTCAACTAGTGAAATATTCCAAAACATTTCATTAGGTTGTTATAGGGTGTTTTATAACTAATAAATTTATTTCTAAGATGAAATAAGCCTTGTGGAGAGAGAAATTAATGATTGTGTTATGTGTGCCAGTAGGTGCTCACTGAGAGAGATTAGAAAAGAGAATATTTGATTATTTACCCTATTGTTTGGTTCCAAAAATTCTATATAAGATGTATCATTATTTTGAGGTCTTTATAAATTCATTGACAAGGTTATATAACCAATTTGGTAATTGAATTGAGATAAGTCCTTTCTATGAAGGTAGATTAGGTCTAGAAGATGCTTAAGACCAAAAAGGAGATATTTGGATTATTTTCATATTGTATGAAGGTTTTTCAATTTTGTATGACTTTTTTACATACTTTTGGAAGATATATCAAACAATTTGATGCTTTTATTGAGTTAAAACTAGTCAATAGACTATATTAGGCCTACACATGCCTAAAAGAGCAAAATTATCCTGAGATTATCTCTTTTAAGAAAATAATAAATTAAAGATTCTTTTTATTACTAATATGAGTAACTTATAACTATTTAAATATCATTCAAAGGGATATTAATAAGATATAAGAGATAAAAAAAATATTCATGTTTAAGATCTTCATTAAGAAACACCAGTGGTTAGAGCTAAAACATGAATAAATGTTTAAAATCTAACCATTGGTGTTTCTAGTTATTTTTGTAGACTGGTGTAAATACATGTATGAGTTATATATTTGATTTTAATTAATTCATAGGACTTGTGTGTTATTTAATCCAAGAGAGAGAGTGGTTTTTTGTCAAAATTTTCTCATTCAATATTCAAATTAGTAATTCTATTAGAAGTTACAAAATTCTTAGAGAAGATTAGATTGAATTTGATCCTTTTGGCTTCACTTGAGGAGTGAGGTGACTCTCTTGAACTCTATTCTTTCTCTCTAGACCTATACATGACCTTATAGACTCTTTAAACAATTTCACCAACTCCATTAGACTTATTATAACTTGCCTTTGATGTTCCCCAACTCATATCTAATCATCTAGAACTTTTCTTATCACTCTCATATCCTTTTAGAAAATTTTAATTTATAGGATTTATATTTAGGCCTATACTCAAGTCACTTGACAATAGCTCATAGTATGGGTTTAATGACTTTAATATAGACCATTTAGGCTTCTCAAACAACCTATTATACTTCTTTTTGAATCTCAGACACTTTAAAACATGGATGTATATTTACATTCCCTCCTTGTGGACTCATAAATTCTCATTTTCTATAATCACATAATTCTATCATAATACAAACTCAATAATTGATCTTTAGAAATCACTAGTAATTGAAATCATTATCCACACAATTGAAGCATTTTATTATACCTTACAATTTTATAGGTAATGAAATTTTATTGTAGATAACAATACCTATTATACCTTCATATCCTCATATAATGTGTTATTTCACATAATAATATCCCTCCCTTATAGAAAAAATTTACTCATACTACCCATGCATATTTTGGATAAACTAATTAATTTGATGTGAAAATCTAAATTGATATGTAATGAAACATAAATGAAATGAGTAAATAGTAAATATCACTATAAATGTAAAATATACATAATGATGAAACACCTAACTTAGAGAAAAATATGGATTTTTTTAGCCCCATATGAAGTAATAATGATCACTAACCAATAATATGTGTAAACATTAAATGATCAAGATAGAAAATACACATAGGTAAAGGAAGTTTATTTATCAAATAGTATATATGTGTATATGCAAAGTTATATGTCATAATTCAAAATTAATAATAAGACATATATTAATAAAAAAATATAGACCATAACATGTACATATATAAAATGCACCATATAGTCATGTAATGTGTGCCATATCAACATACAAAAATCCATAAGAACTATAGCATGAGTAGAAGGAGTAGGGACAATGTTGATGCACTTAATGTGTTTCCTATGTCACTAGGGAACTAGGTTAAAGTAATGAACTTAATTTTAAGTACTAAAAGACTTGGGGCTTGAGTTATTAACATAACTACTTTTGGAGATAGAAAAATAATAGAGATATAGCTACCACTAGTAAGTCTTCAAACAAATCCTAATGTAGGGACAATATATATTACACAGTGACACTTTATGCCTTATTAATATTTATGAAATCATCTTAAACTTTGCCAATTACTTCCCAAAATATAAACAAATAATTAATATTTATATAATGAGCTAAGCTAAAGTGAGTCATGGGTAGATCTAAAGATGAGTAGGGTAAATCAAAAAAGAGGGGTTGCTTAAGATGATCAAAGGTGCCAATTTTCCAACTTATATAACAATAACACATAAAACTAATGTTTACTAACTCTAGTGTATTAATCAAAGATAATAAACATAGTTAAAGCTTCAAAGGAAAGGAAATGCATATATCTAAAAGAATATGTTACAAAAAATTACTCATTCACAATAAATTAAATAAGCACATTTAGTTACAAATAAGATGAAAATAAAGCACATATACTAATAGATTTGTTAGCCTAGTCTGAAATCAAACTAACAAATGCATATATTGAATGTTATTTCCAAATTAGCCAATAAGAAATAAAACATTAGTCATCCAAAGGTGTAAGAAGTAGAAATCATAGGACACATGCAATAAAACACTTAGACAAACTCTTAAATTCTTGGTTCTTTTAAATTAATTCTAACAACAATTGTTCCCAATTACAGTGAGGGGGAATACCCCTATATATAGATTTAAAATTACTTATACAAGTTAACATAGGCCCATTTAAGGTGCCCAAATATAGACAAGTGTTAAAAATGCCACATATATAGTGGAATATTATAATTCAAATTTACAAAATAGAGTGAAATGTTCTGTAAGGTTATAAAGGAGGCTATTGGCTAGCATATTGTTGTTTCCTTCATTTCTTCTCTACCTATTCTTATCTAGCATAGGATAGGTAATCTTGGTCAATTTGGCTAAATTCTAGGATCATAGGCTAGAATAAGTTAGGTGTTTCTTGAAAGAGCCTCTCATGTTTTGTGAGTACTAGCCTCAGTACTTATTCAATGGCTTTTGCTCTATCCAGCCTCTGATTGGCAAATACCATTATATTCATCACCATAGTAGTTATATTTCTAATAGTTATGTCATGTTCAAATTTTTTAATGAACACCTTCATTTGGGCCCTAAATTCCAAGTCATCCATGAATGTAACATCAAGTTTTGTCTCATTTTTACCATGACATCCTTCAACAAGAGGGAAATCTTAAACTCTATCTTCTCTAAGGATGTAGTTGCATCCTTGACCTAGTCCAACCATCTCTTCAATATCCTTATCTTATTCATCAAAATGGTTTATGAAGGGATGATATCCTCAAGTGGAAACACCTTGAGGTTTAGGAACTTGTTACTTCTTAAAAATATATCCAAGTTTGCCAACTTAACATCATAGAGTGCAATTTTTGGTCAAATTTGATGACCACATTGAATTTTAGGGTCCCATCTTCCTACCTCCTCTTCATGAATTTTTATATATTTAATACATTAATAACTTCATTGATTACTAAAACATTAGTTTTATCTAGTATTGTAGGTAATGATTGCTCTTTCAATTTTTTAACTCTTATTGCATCCCCTTCATCAAGGATTTTTTGAATTTTACCTATGCTTAAACTATGAACATAGGGTCCTCTGCATATTCCTCCACCTCTCTAGGGAAGACCTTTCTCTTTATTTTAAAAGTGGAGAGTGACTATTCACTCTCATGGCAACCACTGAGATGGATTGTGGCCTCTAAACCTACCTCCTTATGACCCTCTTCATTATACTTATGGTAGTATCAAACTTCATCATAATTTGAGGTGTAGAGAGGACCACATCAAGCCTCTCTTACATTGTTACTTTTATGATATATTTGACCCAATTTGGGGTAGAAACATGTGTTGGATGTGTTAGAGGTGGTTATAATGTAGGTGTTTAGGTAGAGGAAGGGACAATGTTATAGTAGGGATGTGGAAGCCTACTAGGTCTATTTGATCAAATGTGTCAAATATTATTTTTGTAGGGCCCATACCAAGAGAAAATAAAGGAAATTTAGGAGGCATACTCACCTTTACAATTGTAGTGATATTAATTAGATTTTTTAACGTGAATAGATTTTAAATGGGCCTCAGTGGACTCATAGCTATAGGAGAATATATAGAAAGTGAGGCACATGTTGTGGTTACCTGGGAAGAAAAAATATGTGTAGTGGCATGAGCAATAAAATGGGGGAAGGTAAATCCAAAGGAGGCACTATCTTGGCTCATGTAAGTGTCAATTGAGGACTGAGTGGTGGTGGTAGATGTAGTGGAAGTGATTATTAATGGGGGAGAAAATGGGGAAACAATGGTGGGTGGAAAAAATGTAGAAGCAAAAGTAGAAAGTGAATCATATGTTATTGGGAAAGAAGGTGGTGGAAGAGTAATTAAATTAAGATCTTGAGGTGAGATGCTAGAAATAATAGTCTCTTGAAAAGCTAATGGAGGGGTTACTACTCCTCTAATTGTAGTCTTAGGATCCCTCTTCCTCTTATATACCTTTTCAATGTTCCTCCTAACTAGTGCCTATAATTCCTCCATATATAGCTCAATTCCCTATTTTAATTCACCAAGGTTAATGTTGGTCATGTTTGGTTGGTCTAAGATTTAGAGAAAAACTCCCATGGTAGATGAAAAGATTAATATAGGCTCTTGGGAAGGGTCAGGTTGATTTTTAGATACTCTTTGCTAAAAACATGGAGGCAGGTCTTAACTACTTAAAGTATCAAGAAGTGGAGGTCTACATGGTTTATTCTTGATAAGAGTAACATTGTCTTCTTTCTCCTCTTCTTTTCCCTCATCATAATTAGAATCTAACATGTTTCCATGTATTGGTACTGGTTGATACTTTATAATGTCTTTTTTGTTCTTCTCTTTGTCTGGTCTCATTTCAAGATTGATGTTATTTCTTATAGTATTCTTGAACACCACCTCATAATTCATATCATCTCTATATATCCATTCATGTAGTTATTCTTGATGCTTATACTCCATTGCCAAATACTTATTGAACTTGAACAAATTCTTGGAAATGATGTTGTTAGGGTCTTAAGGTTTGAATTCATCCTTAGGGAATATGTAAGACTCACTATGCCTAACAACCATAATAATATCATGCCATTTGATAATTTTGGTCCTCCCTAATTTTTGTGGGAATTTATGAGAGGGTATCTTATTTTTATTTTTAAATACTCCATAAAATACATGTATCAATTGATAGACCATATCTTCCTTGGCCAACTTCATAGGCACATATCTTAACAACCTAAGGGGAACCGCCATCACCCATTCTACTCTGATTACTATGTAATTTGGGTACAACAAATGTTACCCATGTCCCTTAGAGTTTGTCTAACCTCTAGGGGAACCTTCAATATCTTGTACTTAATGATTGATCTATAAAAAATAAAGTGTAATTATTTTGTAATCACCCTATTGTTGTGCCTAAACTAGTGAATGTACATCATAGAGAAGAGTTAAAGCACAACATCCTATCATTTAAGAGACCATGAATTATATCCTAGTTGGGAAGTTATGTAGATAACATCCAACAAGTAACTCATCATGAAGAATAGGGAGCCATTATTGCAATTGTCATTCATACCATAAACTATGTTTTTACTGATGATCTCCCCAAGTGGAGGAATATGTTGATCCTCCAAGATGATCTATAATAATAGAAGAGTCCTTATATCCACATAGCCAATATGTGGGTTGCCAAATATTCTATTTAATAGGGCCAATCCAATCCTAACTCCTTTATTTAATTTTTGAATAGGCAAGTTCCCTTGGTCATCCATGAAGATAGGTCTAGTTGGGTTAGTTACCCATGAAGCTAAGACCTTTTCTAGTGAGTGCACCTCATACCAGTTGTCAATGATGACCTAACTATACTCAATCTATGAGGAGGGGAGGTCATAATATTTATCAAAGCTTAGCCCTACTATGAAGGTAATAGGGATCCCTTAAGATGTATTTGAGTATAATCTCCTCACACCTTGACCTCCCAAAGATTCCATAAACTAGGTCAGCATATGGCATGACCTATGGATTGGTCAAGGCCTTATGGAGACTGACTGCATTGATGGAGAGGATGTCTGAAACTAGTCAAATTATATGAGGCATTTTTCAGCGTCATCAATGACCCTAACTACTTCCAAATTGAAGTAAATTCTATTGTAGTGTATGTCTCTAAATGCTATGGCCTTAGGGATGAGTTTGGTATCCTTGAAAATAACGAAATTACCCTACTAAAATAAGAAGTCATCATTTCTAAAATAACTTGTCTTAGCTATAGTGGATGGACCTATTTGTGCCATCTCTTCCAATACTCTAGGTAGTATTTAATATCCTTTTAATATCCTCCTATAACTTTCAAGCTTTAATAATGGTGGTCTAGAATGCAACTTGAAAACCACTTGAGCTTTTATCGTATTGGTAAAGTGTAGATATAGAGAGTTAAAATGTGTATAGATTAAAATGAAAATAGAAATATCTTAATTGAGTATCCTTTTGAAATATCAACTTAATTAATGCAAATTTGATGGTGATTATAGTTTGTCATATTAATGGTGAACTCGTCAACTTTTCATATACTTGAAACAATCTTTGAACTATTACTTTTATCATTTAATTATAATAGAATATAATTTAGTTTTAATTTTAATTTAATTTTACATCAATTTTATCTTCAAATCTAAATATTTCCACCTTTGACATGTGCCTGCCACCTCAGATCTAGTTAGAAACTCATGGATCCTAAATATGATTAAGTTGCTTAGTCAACTTGTAGACTAGATACATGAAATATCTTGATTGATTCATATATTTTTGGAATACATATTTGTTCAATGGCTCTTTTCATCTCACCACGTGGCATCTTTAAATTTTTGGTGAGTTCTCGAGCAATGCCTTTTAGTTTTGATTGGGCAGGGGAGTGTCATGTGTCATTTTCATGGGTAATCAAGGATTTTATTCACCAAGTGTCTCTCATAGAAGGATCTCAGAGCTTCCCTTTGCTAGGTGTCACCTTAAAAAGGATATCATATCTTTGTTTATCTAAGTGTCTCCTTTGGAAGGTTTTTGGATAAATATCAACAACTTGGTTCTAATTGCATGGCTCAAGTGGAGACACACATCCTTATCAGAGGTAATCTAGTGGACATCAAATAGAATTACTACAAGAATGACATGAAACATCATCATGCAAGTCTAAAGGGGATAAAAATCACTCTCATGTGATTTCATTTGTTTTTATACCATGTGTCACTCTCATAAGGAGCCTAAAAAAACTATAGCTCATTGAGCCTTGATCGGATGGCCTAGGGAAACCTAGATGTTTTCCAAGCAAGTTATTAAATTTTTTGGATGGATGTAATGTGGTGTGGATATGTGGTAATATTGGATGAATCCTTGGTGGATACACATTACCTTAGAAGGTGACTCAATTTTGGCTAGTTGCGGTTGAGACAGATAGTGTCATATCATGAGCTTTTAATTTATAGTGAGACATATGGGGGATGCATGGTGGCTTGGATTTAGTGGTCTCACTTATAGGGGATTATATTATGATACGTATCCATAGATTTTAATTCCAATAGGTAGTATTCTTTTGAGATCTTTATATGACTCCATGTAGCTCACAAACTTAGTAGATTTTCTCTAGTTGTCTTGCATAGGATGTGATGAATCTTTAAGACATCATGAGGCCTTATGAGGTGGAAACCTATCCTTTTAAGTCACATTTTTAAATTTGATGTCCTATAAGGAATCATAAACCACTACTTTAATTTTGACATCCTATGAGGTCAAGCAAGAAACTGAGTTAGTTCTCTAAAGATGTCATAAGTGAATTTAAATAAGTTGAAACATAGAACTTCGCAACAAAATGATTTAAACACAACATAATGTTAGTTTAATAGGATCAAACAAAGCTTGATATGTTTATGATGATTGGAGAAATAGGTTAAACTACCTTAGTGAAAGTATATCTACATATTATTGAATAATCCATGGTTAATAATCCATTTCTTGAATGAAAATTGAAGAGAACTTACAATAATTTTGAGCATTTATAAGTACTAATACTTATTGTAAAATGAATGATTAACCAAAAATTATAGAATAACAAGTAATGGTATATTAAATAAAATCCATATGTAGTCAAATGATTTAGTAAGCTTGGCATCTTGGGTACTTTAAAATTTGAAGAAAGGAGGGTCCCCATTCTAGAAATAGGGTTAGTTGATTATCAACAAATGGAAACCTCTATGAGGAAAAATTTCAAAATGTTAGAATATAGATATTATGTTTAAACATGAATCCTAAATTAATTATCTCATTATTATTTTTATTCAATATCAAAACTATTTTTTAAAACTAATGAAATCATATAGGTTAAAAATAGAGATTAAAACTTCTATACGATCATAATATGTGTGTTCTCTGAGGTTCCTTGACCATTGTCATTAGGTTTAGAAATGATAAATTTTAAGATTTAAGAAATAAAACATGAAATGAATTAAGCATTCTTTAGATTTTATATAATTGTGCTTTTTTTAAGGATGGCTTGGGTATTGCTTTGCTTCTAGCCAGACATCTATAGCCCCAATAGAGATACCTTTGGCTCCACTTTAGACCTTACTCTATTGCCAACCAAGAATCCATAACCCTAGTAAAGATTGCCTAAATCATCATTTATGGAATCTAAATTATTTTATGATTTCAATTCATTGGTGTATCTTTTTTTACCTGCATTCATAAACTAAAATGGCTGAGAACCAGAACTAACCAAGTGTAAGGATTTTGTCAAGACGTAGTCTAGATGTAATTCACTTTTAGATATCAAGTTCTACCCTACCAATTTATTTAGTGACTTTAAGTGATAGTATGATGATCAACATAGATATAAAATCTTGTTCAATAAAATGTTCAATCATCTAGACTATATTATAGTCTTAAAATGACTTAGGATTTTCATGAGAGAACTAACTTCTAATTAACCCCACCTAGATTTTCTAAATTGAAACAATACTATAGGTTTATAAACATTAGATGACCAATTTTAAAAACCAAAAATCCCTTATTCCCTTTTTTAGGCCCAGACTTACACAAATTGATCTAACTAATTCTTGTCCAAAGGACTTATTACTAAGCTACAACACATAAAGAAAACAAACAACAAGCAGAAGGTGAAAAATAACACAATAGGAAAGCAAAGTGAGAAAGAAAACTACTCTACCCCTACCTAGTATAACACTAAAAAAGCTTAATGTCCTTTTAGAACTTGTGATAGAGTAGTAGATAAATAATGTTTTAGATATTGTCCATTGACTGGAAAGGTTAAGTCATTTCCTTGTAGGTATTTGAGTCTAATTGTATTTTCACCTAGTATTTTTACCACTTGATATGGTCCAATCCAAAAAGGAGTGAACTTTTCATGTTGTCCTTTCTTCATGTGGGAATTATCCCATTGTATGACCAAGTTTTATATTTGAAACACATTAACTTTAGCTTGCTTATAGAACCATCTCTTCACAACATCCTGATGCTTGCTAAAAAAATTCAATGCTTCATCTCTGGCATCTTCCATTTGGATGATGTTTAGTATTTAAGACTATACTCTCTTTTTATATTTCATATAATTATCCATAAATTCATAGGTGGGTAGCTTCAACATGATAGGAAAATAGGTTACTATCCATAAACAAGTAGAAATAGGGATGCCTTCATCATTTGTTTGTATCTTATTTTATTTACACATAGAACATACTTTAACAAGGACTACTATTATCTAGGTTTCATTTTTTTAGACTTATTTATGGTATTAATCAAGTTATTATTGGTATATTATGAAACTCCATTACCCTAAGGGTAGTAGTTTGAAGCATACTTGATGACTATTTGGTTGTCATATGCCCATCCAGTGAATTTAGTTAATGCAAAGTCTGGGACATTATTACATACTAAAGACAATGGCATCCCAAACTAAGTGATGATATTTTATTTTATAAACTTGATGACATTAATTACTCTACTATTCTTGATGGCTACTACTTCAGTCCACCTAGTGTAATAATCAATAGCAATGAGTATAAATTTATGTCCCACTAAGGAGTTAGGATTGATCACTCCTATGAAGTTGAGGCCCTATTGTTCAAATGGATTTACTTCAACCCCTATTTACAAAGGCATGGTAGCCTTTATCTCATGTTGATCAAATACTTGACATTGATGGAATATTAACACAAAAGAATTGGCATCTTTGAATATGGTTGGAAAATAATAGATAGCTCTCAATATATTTTATGTTGTGGTATACCCTAAAGGGTGACCACTTCCTCTCTAGAAACACATCTTAGAAAGATCCCCTCATAGTTATTTTTATAGAGGACTCCTCTTATGATCATAAAATGAGATGATCTCGACCTAAGGGATCTTCTTTGCTCTCTTTTAAGGTGTGGGGGACACGCTCCATACAGTAGGTAGTGAATAATATCCTTGTACTAATCACCTCTAGGTGCTCGATCTATTTTAATGTACAAAATATGAATGCATGGATTAGTATTTGCAATAAGCTAGATTAGACCTTGACCTATAAATAACTTAGTAAATTTTATTTTTAATTCATATTATTGGAGTTTGGTTATCCACTTCCATCTTCATTCTCCAAGTTTATTTTTTCCCAACATCAACTTAATAGCTGGATTAGACACTATGGCATATGTCTTATTCTTTAGGATGTAGTGTCTGAACTTCTTGATATCCTTTACTAGTGTGTAGGATTATTTATCCAAAATAGGATAATTAAGATCTATGTTTTTCAAATTGATTCTCATGAAGGCTATGGGGTGTTTTTTTTCACCCTCTTTCTATGTCAAGACAATGGCAATAGTGTGATAAGAAGTAAAAGAGTATAGATAAAAGTCTTTGCTAAAATAAGGACTTATCAAGACATGAGCTTGAATGATAGGATCCTTAATGTCTTGAAATGCCTTCTTCACTTCAAATTTCCATTCTATCTTCACATCTTTGTTTAGCATCACATTGAGTGGTCTCACAATCTCTACAAAATAAGAGATAAACTTTCTTAGAAAATTAATCTTTCCAAAGAAATATTTCAACTCTTTTTTGATGTTAGGGACTTCTATCTTTGAAATTTTATTTATCCTATTAGGGTCAATAAGCATACCTTCCTGGGTGATTACATGTCCTAAAATTTTTCCTTTAGTTACACAAAATATACTTTTCTTGGGGTTTAAGGAAATGCCATACCTTCTGCACTTCTTTATCACTTGTTTCAAATGAATTATGTGGTTGCCTCTATTTCTAGAGAAAAATGTTAGATCATCCATGTAAATAATGATGAACTTACCAATTAATTCATGGAATTCATGGTCCATTACTCATTGGAAAATTTTCTCTTGCATTGATCAATCCAAATGGAATTCATTTGTATGCAAGCATTCCCCACTTGGTGGTGAAGGTAGTTTTAATTTTATCATTCTTATTCACTAGGACTTGGTTGTATCTTCAAAAACCATTAAGGAATGACATCATTATAGACCCACTCACCAACTAAATGACCTAATCCATATATGGAAAGGGGAATTATCCTTCTCTGAGGATCTATTTAATTTTATGAAATTGACAAAAATTTTGATTTCTCTAATCTTCTTTTAGACTAACACAAGATTTAAAACACATGTCAAGTGTCATATGGGGAAGTTTATTCTTACATATAGTAATTTATTCACTTGTAAATCAGAAGTTTTAACACTAGATTCATTGGCCTCTATCTTTGCCTAAAGGGTTTACAAGTTTATTTCAAGGGGATAGTGTGAGTAATCACACTAGTATCAAATATCCTAAGATCATCATATGACCAAGCAATGACATCCTTAAACTTGGTTAAAAGGGTTATAGATTCCTTCAACTCTTCATCATTGCTAACTAAACCAATGTTGACATTTTATTTATTCACAAGATTTCCTAAGTTAACTTTATTATAATTATTTCCACTCACCTTAGGTTATTTATCTTTAGTTTAGTGTTTATTTGAGTCAAATATTCTTTCCAAGGAGATCATACCTTTGGGTATCTGATTCTCCTTGAGTTGGATCACTATATCCTCATTACACTTTAAACTTTGTACATAAATTTCATACTATTAATTGATGATGTGGGATTTAAATACGCCAACACTACACATGAAGTGAATTATCTACTTATTGTCAAAAAAATTAGAAGTGATTGATGTTATCTGGTACAGAGGGACATGAAAAAAATCTCCAAAATAAATTCATGTAAGTTTGAAGGCTTTGGAAGAACTAAATTTTCTATTGCTGAAGCTAGAGCATATTCTAATAGGTTTTGTTCCTTGGGCAATGAAAAAATATTGAATGAGTCTAAATACTCAATTAAAACCCAAACTCTAAATTTATACTTTATTAAATAATAAAGCTTATACTGATATCTACTCCTGACCTGATTAAAAACGAATTATAAATAACCATAGACTAATTGTTCTTTCACCTTATGTTTAATTACAAATTTAAGTCCTAAAATAAGAGATTCATATTCTACTAGATTATTGGTGCAAGAGAATCATAATCTATAAGAAGCTAGATACCATTTCCCTTTAGGATTTATTAAAAAAATTCTAATGTCAGAACCTTGCTTAGCTCACATACCATCAAGGTGTAATGTCTAGGGACCTTTGATTTCTTTTTTCACCTTGTCATCTACAAAAATGTTAGTGGCTTACAAAGTGTAAACACCTAATTTAGAGTATTGGTAATTTATCTTTTCATTCTTGGTATTATATTTAGTGATTGTGTATTTTATTTTGGGTTCTTGATCAATCTTGATCTAATTAGGGATCCCATACCAAGGTAACCACATGTGAGAATAATCAGTGGACATATATCCATTCAAGGATTTAGTCTATTGATGACTCAATAATAATCCATAAGACTCAGGTATGTCAATGACTTGAATGTCAATGAGCTCTTGGATTCAGGGTTCATGAGTGAGTTGCATATGAATATTTAACAATTCACCCACCACTTTCACTCTTGACTTGTCCATTTACACCACTAATTTATCCAATTTGACTAGGTTTAATCTTAATTTTTCATAGATTCTTAAAGGCATAATGTTATTTGAATCACAATAATCATGCAAGGAATTATGAATATTCTTACCAAAAATCCTTATAGTTAACAAAAATGGTGGAACTTTATGCTTACTACTATACATTACCACATTTGCATGAGCCAATTTAGATTTTATATAGATAGGATTTTCATTTAATGATTTTAGGAGAAAATAATTTTGTTCCATGATTTGGGTGAGTTCATGAAACACTATGTTTGCCTTGATCTTCTTCATATCTTCCACTATGTTATATCCACCTTTCAATTCTATATAGGGAGATTATGTTGCTGGTAACTTTCCTTACCTTTAGGGGGTGGAGGATTATTATTTATCCTATCATCAGAAGGTGTATCTAGTTTATTAGGTGGTGTGGAAGTTATCAGAGGTGGGTTCTAACCTTTACTTCTCAAGGCATAGTTACTCATTTGGTATTACTAGAAAGCATGTATTTCTTTGACATTATCTTTAGGCTCATTTTAATTTTGACTAGGAAAGTCATAGGTATCAACCATGAGGATAGTTTCTAAGGATCTAGAATCATCATTGTCATTATTATATCTTTTAACATTATTTTGATCGGTGGGGTTCAGTTCAAACTCCTCTATTTGGATATGAATGGCTTCAAATGCATGATAAAACTAAACATAGTCCATTTTTCCATGTTTGGCTATATTATGCACCCAACATCAGTTGGGCAAGGCCAACTCATAAATGTTGATATTAGGTATCTTGATCAAAGGAGTTTCCCTATTATTATTAGACCTATTGAATGGTATGTTATATCTATGGAAGTTATAATTTTTATTGGAAATCTCACCAGTGTTTCTTATCTATTTCTTGAGATCCCAGAAATCATTAGCAAGTTTTTGAATAGTTATTTGTGTTGAATCTAGTTCTCCCTTGGAGGTTTTGAGTTCTTGTTTTAGGTCATAGTTTGAATGTTGGTATTATTTATGGGTAACATTGTTTGATTGATATTGTTCTGGGGATGTGATCTAGCATTTGCTTAGTTGAATAATCCTAGCTACTGGTTGGGTGTAGTATGACTAAAGGCAACTAGTTAATCACTGGTAGTTGGTTCAATGCAAACATGTTCTGATTCATGTTGGGTATGACATTTATAGTAAGCATCATTGGGTCATTATTTGGAATATAAAATGAAGCATGCCCTTGTAGGTGCATTTGCTCATCAATATGAATGGCCTTAGCATATGCCAAAATCAATGTGTCAATATTCAAGGCCCTTCTCAAGAGGATAGATATCATTGGGTCTAAAGCATTCTTGTATATTTCTAAAGACAAATCATCTACTAGCTTATAGGGTATGGATGTTAGGGTATACATCTCTTAGAACCTTACATTGAATATTCTAATTGGTTCTTTTATGTCCATTTTAAGGGTGATAAACTATTGGTACACAACTCTTAGGATTACTAACCTACCAAATTAGGAAATATAAGTATCATTAAACTGACCCCATCTTGTGATGGAATCTTCCAACAAGTTGAGGAACCAATCATAAGCCACATCTTAGAATGTAGAGGGAAAGAGATGGCATGCCATATCATCATGGATAACATTAAGTAGCCTCAAAGATGATTTAATGGACTTTGTATGCTCTTTATCAATTACTCTATCAATGGGGGTAAAGATAGGCAAATACTTTTATGGGTTCTTTGGCAGATCATGCACAACTCTAAGGACATTGATGGATGAGCCAGCTAATCATGCCATGACTGGTAAAAGGGGTTGTAAATTTGGGTCAAATGGGGGATTTTTTTGGGTCCTAGACTTTCTACATTTACCTTTATTTTATCTAACCTTATTATGGGTTTCTAGGGATGTTAAAGGGACCCTAGGTTCAAATCAAGATTTGGTTATAATCCTAGGCAACTCCAAGATGTAGAACGGGTATTAAGAGCAAAGGAACTTCAAAAATAACTTCATAGGTGATAAATATTATAAATATCAGTTAATATTTTATATAAAAATCCTTCTATAAACTAGATCTAATAGTTTTACCTTGATCTTAGAGGATCTAAGCTTAGAAACCTTAAATTTCTCAATAACTTCACAAATATAGTTAGTCTTTCATGTTAATCGACAAATCTCAGTGTTAGACCAACATTTTAGATCATTTTTATGCTTAATTTAACAATTTGAGAGCATTCAGGCATTTCAAAATAACTTTAATCACAAATCTATGCCACGATTTACCGAATCTAAAAAAATTAGAGTAATTATGATCTTAAATGCCTAGATCTAGCCTAAGAGAGGTCTCAATGATCGATCTTTACACAGATTCTTGTAAATATCCTAGTTTGTTACCAAATTTATGTCAACCTTTACAAATATGATCAAAATAACCTTTAATATGCCTATATAATGGAATATTTCACCTATATTTGCATAAATTTAGACAAATATCAAGATTATTTACCAAATTTAGATGAATGAACAATAACTTTGATGAAATCCTTCAAAGAATGTAAAAATTCATATAAAAAATGCAAATATTTAGTGTTCTTTATCAATATTTGTGTACTTTGAAAAAATTAAGCATATATTCAATGAAGTACACTAAAATTCTATAAAGATGCATGAATATAATTGTGTAAATGGGCCCTCCTTCTAGTTCCAGTTTTCCCCTTCCCATTGATGCACTTAATGTGTTTCCTATGTTACTAGGGAACTAGGGGAAAGTAATGAACTCAATTTTAAGTCTTGGAAGACTTAGGGCTTGAGTTGTTAAAAAAAATACTAATGGAGATATAAAAATAGTAGAGATATAGCTACCACTAGTAAGTCTATAAATAGGCCCTACTATAGGGACAATAGATATTACATAGTGACACTTTATTCCTTACTAATCTTTGTGAAATCATCTTAAACTTTGCCAATTATTTCCCAAAATACAAATAAAAAATGAATATTTATAGAATGAGCTAAGCTAAAGTGAGTCATGGGTAGTTATAAAGATAAGTAGGGTAAAGCTGAAAAGAAGGTTTTCTTAAGATGATCAAAGGTGCGAATTCTTCCAACTTATATAATAAAAACACATAAAATTAATGTTTAAAAACTCTAGTGTATTATTTAAATATAAATAAACATAGTTAAGTCTTCAAAGGAAAGGAAATACATATATTCAAAAGCATATCTTGCATAAAATTACTCATTCATAATAAATTGTATAAGCACATTTAGTTGCAAATAAGATGAAAATAGAACACATATACTTATAGATTTGCTATCTTAGTGTGAACTCAAACTAACATATGCATATATTTAATATTATTTAAAAATTATCCATTAAGAAAGAAACCATTAGTCATCCAAAATAATGATAAGTAAAAATTATAGAACACATGTAATAAAGCACTCAGACAAACTCTTGAATTATTGGCTCTTTTGCATTAATTATTAAAACAACTATTCCTAATTACAATGAAGGTAATACCCATATATATAGGATTTAAAATTACCTATACAAGTTTAAGTGGGCCCATTAAAGTCCCCTAGATATAGCCAAGTGGAAAAAATGCCACATATATAGTGGAATATTTTAATTTAAATTTACAAAACAAAGGAAAATATTATCTAAGGTCCTAAAGGAGGCTATTGGCTAGCTTTTTGTTGTTTCCTTTATTTATTCTTTGCCTCTTTCTTTGTCCTAACTTATATGAAGGCTAGGTGATCTTGGTTAATATATCCAAAGTCTAGGATCTTGTGCTAGAATAAGTGAGGTGTTTCCTGAATGAGCCTCCCATGTTCTGGAGTACTAGCCTCAGTGATTCTTCAATATCCTATACTCTCTCCAACCTATGATTGAAAAATGCCACAATATTCATCACCTTGATAGATATCTTTGCAATAGATATGTCCTAATATAAATTTGTAATGAACACCTTCATTTGGGCCATAAATTCCAAGTCATCCATGAAGGTGCCATCAAGTTTGGTCACCCTAGTGTCTATGACATCTTTCAACATGAGGGAAATCTTAAACTCTGTCTTCTCTAAGGATGCAATTACATCCTTGACCTAGTCTAGCCATCTCTTCAATATCCTTATCTTATTCATCAGAATGGTCTATGTAGGGATGATATACTTAAGTGATAACACCTTGAGGTTTGGGAACTTGTTGTTTCTTGCAATTCTAGCCAAGTTTACCAACTTAACATCATACAGTGCAAGTTTCTATTCAAATTTGATGACCATAGTGAATTATTGGGTCCCATCTTCTTACCTACTCTTCATGACTTTATATAGATTGAAGACATTAATAATTATATTGATTACCTAAGAGTAGTGTTATTGAGAACTATAGGTAATGATTTCTATTTAATCCTTTTCAACTCTTGTTGCATCCCATTTATCAAGGCTATTATGGATTCTTTGTATGTGTGAACTATGAACGTAGGGTCCTCTACATATTCCTCCACCTCTTTAGGGTTGACCTTTCTCTTCTTTGTTAATGTGAAGAGGGACTTTTCATTCTCATGGTCCACCATTGAGTTGGATTGTGGTTTTTAAACCTACCTTGTCTTCATTTTACCTATGGTAACATCAAACCTCATCCTAATTTGACGTACACAGAGGACCACCTAAGGCCTCTCTTTCTTTGATACCTATATGATATCTCTAACCTAATTTGGGGCAACATTAGTTATTGGCTATGTTAGAATTAGATACAATGAAATTTCTTGGGTAGAGGAAAAGGCCAAAGCTATATCAAGGATATGCAAGACTATTGGGTCTATTTTCCCAAGTGTGCCAAATATAGTTTTTATAGGGCCCATATCAAGAACAAATGAAGTTAGTTTAGGAGGCACACTCACCTTTGTATCTATAGTGATATTAAGTGGATTTTATAAGGTTAATGTCTTTGAAATGGGCCTCAATGGCCTCAAAGGTATAGGGGAACTAATAGCAAATGAGTTACTTACTATGGTTACCTAAGAAGAGGTAATATGTGTAGTAGCATGAGAATTAAAATGGGGGAAGGTGAATCTAAAGGAAGCACTAGCTTGGCTCATGATAGTGTCATCTAAGGATTGAGTGGAGGTGGTAGTTGTAGTGAAAGTGTTTAATAATAGGGGAGCTAATGGGTAAATAATATTGGGTAGAGAAATTGTAGAAATAGAAGTAGAAGTAGATGTTATGGGAAATAATATAGTGAGAGAGTACTTACATCAAGAGCCTAAGGTGAGTTGGTGGAAGTATTAGTCTCTTAAGAAGATGATGGAGGGGTTATTGATCCTCTCATCATAGTCTTTGGCTCCATCTTCCTTTTGTAGACCTTTTCAATGTTCCTCCTATCTAGTGCCTATAATTCCTCCATATATAGCTCAATACCTTATAATAATTCACTAAGGTTAATGTTAATAGGGTCATACTAGTCCAAGGTTTGGATAATAGCTCCCATGGAAGATGTAGAGATCAATGTGGGCCCTTGGGAGAGGTCAAGATGATTATTATATCCTCCTTTCTCAAATCTTAGAGGTAGGTCTTGATTGCTTGAAGTATCAAGAAGTGGAAGTCTACATGGTTTGTTCTTGATAAGAGGAACATCATCTTCTTCTTCCTCATCTTGTCCATCTTGATAATCATCATTGAACATGATTCCATGATTTGGTGGTGGTTGAGACTTTATAATGTCTTCCTTCTTCTCTCTATCTAGTTCCATTTCAAGTTTGATGTTCATTCTTTTAGAAATCTTGAGCACCAACTCATCATTCATATAATTTCTATATATAATTTCATCAACTTCTTCTTAATGTTTATACTCCATTAACACATCCTTATTTAACTTTAAAAAATATTTATAAATGATGTTGTTAGTGTCCCAAGGTCTGAACTCATCCTTAGGCAATAGGTAACAATCCCTATGCCTAGCATCCATAATAACATCATGCCATTTGATAATTTTGGTCCTCCCCAATTTGTATGGGATTTTGTGGGGGGTTGTCTTATTTTTGCTTTTTAAGACTCCATCAACTCCATGTATCAATTAATGGGCCATATCTTCCTCATCCAACTTCATAAGAACATGTCTTGGAAACCAAAGAAGATCCACTATCACCCCTTCTACTCTAATTATCATGCAATTTAGGTTCAACCAATAGCTACCCATGTCCCTTAGAGTTTGTCTAACCTTGGGGGGAACCTTCAAGATCTCACACTTAGTGATTAATTTGTAAACAACTAGGTAGAATTATTCTATAATTACCCTTATGTTATTCTTGAATCGGTGAATGTGCATCGTAGAGAAGCACTAAGTCACAACCTCTTGTCACTCAGGAGACAATAAATTCTAGCCTAGTTGGGTAGTTTCATAGATGGCATCCATCAAGTAAGTCATCATGAAGAATGGGGCACCATTATTTCAAGTTTTATTTATATGATAAACTAGGTTGTTGTTGATGATTTCCCCAAGTGGGGGAATATGCTGATCCTTTAAGATTATTTGCATCAATGGAAGAGTCTTTCCAGATAGCCAATATGTGGGTTTCCATATATTCTATTTATTAGGGCTAAGATAATCCTAACTATTTTCCTAACTTGATGAATAGGATAGTTACCTTGGTCATCCATGAAGGCAAATCCAATTGGGTTAGTTACCTTTGAATCCAAGACCTTCTAGGGAGTGCACCTTGTACTAGTTATCAATGACATTTTGGTTGTACTCAATCTATGGGGAGGGGAGGTCATGATATTTATCAAATATTAGATCTTATATGAAGGAAATAGGGATCCTTTGACACATGGATTTCAGATGCCCATCCTCACACCTTGACCTTTTGAAGATTCCATAAACTAGGTTAGTGCATGGCATGACCTCTAGCTTGGCCATGTCCTTATGGGAGCTAGATGCATTGATGGTGAGGATGTTTGAAGATAGTTTAATTATATGAGGCATTGTTTTAGCCTCATCAATGACCCTAGTTGCTTATATATTGAATTAAATTTTGTTTTATTGTATGTTGTAAGATGTTATGGCCTTAGGGATGAATTTAGTGTCCTTGAAAATAATTGAATTACCATAATAGAACATGAAGTCATAAATTTAGAAAGAAATGCTCTTACCCATAATATAGGGACCTACTTGTGCCATCTCTTCCAATACTCTAAGTAGAAATCAACTTCCTTCTAGTATCCTTATATAACTTTCAAGCTTCAATAATGGTGGTTTAGAGTGTAGCTTGAAAACTGCATAGCTTTTCTCATATTAGGATAGCACAAATACAAAGAGAGCAAATGCATATAGCTTTAAATTCAAATAAAAATATCTTAGTTGAGTAACCTTTTGAAATATCACTCTGATTAATTCAATGGTAATGGTGATTTTGGTTCATGTTGTATTAATGGTGAGCTTGTAAACTTTACATATACTTGACACAATCTTCAAACTATTGCTTTTGGTAATTAATTGAACTAGAATTCAATTTAGTTTGAATTTGAATTTGATAGACCATTAATTTTAGATTTAAAACTAAATATTGACACCTTTTGACACATATATGCCACCTTAGATCTATCTAGGCACTCGTGGGGCCTGAATATAACTAAGCTACTTAGTTGGATCGAAGTCTAAACATATGGCATCTCTTAATTGTTTCATCTATCCTTAGAATGTAACTTTGTTCAATGGTTATGTGCATATTTACTTATAGTTTATTTTAATTCATGGTAAGATCTTGGGTGATGCCTTTTAGTTTTTATTGGTTTTAGGAGTGTCATGCATCACTTTTATAGTCAATCAAGGCTTTTCTTTGTCAAGTGTCTCTCAAAAGGCTCTCAGAGCTTCCCTTTACTAGATGTCATCTTTAAAAGTCTATCATGGTTTTGGTTATATAGGTGTTTACTTCAGAAGGTTTTTGGATAACTATTATAAACTTCATTCTAATCACGTGTCTCAGGTGGAGATACACATCCTTTTCAAAGGTGATCTAGTGGATCTTAAATATAATTAGTGTGGGAATGACATATGGCATCATTATATAGGTCCAAACAAGACACACATAAATATCATGAGATTTTGTTTGTTATTTTACCATGTGTCACTCTTAGAATTATCCTTGAATAGCTATACAACATTGAGACTTGATCAGATGACTTGGGGCACCCTATATTTCTTCCTTATGAGCTCTTTTGAGATTTAAATGGATGTAATGAGGAAAAAACACACAGTGACCTTGGATTAACCCTTGGGGGATGTGTGTTGCCTTAAAAGGCTACTCAGGTCTAGCTATTTGTGGTTGAGAGATGTGGTGACATATCTTGATATTCTAATTTATAGCAGGATATGTGGGGGATGCATGGTATTGTGGATTGAATGGTGTTTCTTAAAGGGGCTAAGATTATGACATGTAGACCCAAGATTTGAATTCTAATGGCTAGTCTTCTCATGAGCACTTCAGATGATACCACATAGCTTGAAAAATTGGTATATTTACTCCATGTATCATGCATATAATGTGATGAATATTTAAGGCATCGAGAGGCCTTGTGAGGTGGACACCTATCCTTTCAAGTAACAGTCCAAACTTTGATGTCCCATGAGGCATCATAAACCACTAATTTAATTTTCAAATCCTATGAGGTCAAGAGAGAGTCTAAGTTAGTTCTCAAAAGACATCATAAGTTAATTTAAACAAGTTTAAATGTAAAACTTCCCAACCAAATGATTCAAACACATAGTAATGTTAGTTCAATAAGATCCAATGAAGCTCATTATGTTTATGTCAATTGGAAAAATAGGTTGAACTATATTATCAAAAGTCTATCTACATACTATCAAATAATCCATGGTTAATAGTCCATTTCTTGAGTGAAAATTGAAGATAACTCACAATAATTTTGAACATTTCTAAGTACTAATCCTTATTTCAAAATAGATGATTAACCATAAGATATAGTACATATAATGGTAAATTAAAACTAATACATATGTAGTCAAATCATTTAGAAAGCTTGAAATCTTGGGAAATTTTAAACTGGAAAGAGGTCCCCCATTCTAATAAAGGGGTAGTTGATCATCATAGACATTATCAATAATCCCTATTAACCAAATTTGACTTCTAGGTCAAATTTAGACCCCTATAGGTAAAACATTGGTTTTTAAATGTTTTAAGGGTCTAATATTTTATCATAGGGTATGTTAAAATTATTTTTATGTAATTTAATGCCAGTTTAGCCTTGATCATGGTATAATTAATCTATGTGTCACTTTGAGTCATTTATAAGACTTTTAGAGGTCATAAATGCAAGTCACACAGTTTTCAAAGTGCCCAAGTGTCCTTATTTCCTTTAAAATGTCTAATAAGTTATATTCCCTATCAATAATGTTAGATAATCTAAATTCTTATATTTTTGAAAGGAAATAAGGACACTTTTGCACCTTGACAACTGTGCCACTTGAATTTATGACCCCTAAAAGCCTTTTAAATGATTAAAAGTGACATATAGATTAATTAGACCATGATCAATGTTAAAGTGGTATTAAATTACATAAATACTTTTATGAAACCCTATGATAAAATATTAGACCCATAAAACATTTTAAAACCATGTTTTTACCTATAGGGATCTAAATTTGATCTTGACATCAAATTTGGTCAATAAATTGGTGACACATAGGGGTAGTATGCCTGTTATACTAAATATCAATAGCCTTATCCTATCCATTGGATAAGGGAGTAAATGAGTTATTGAATAAAACTATAAATAAATTTCCTAAAACACACATAAAATAACCACCCCATACCAAACAACACAAAACAAAGCAAGACACTAATAAGACTCACACATGTGCATAAGCACCTAAGAAAAGTAAGGAAAAAAATAGCTATGTAAAAGGAGAGAGGAGAACCTTAGTATCAATGTTTAATATAGATCCCATTGACTGGGATATGAATCTCCTATCCATCTAACTTTGAGATTTGGAAAGCATTGTGTTGTTTGCATTGAGTGATGACATATGGGCCACTCCATAAAGCATCAAACTTTATGTGTTTTCTAGGCTTAGCCCTATCTTCATCTCACTTTAGAATAGTGTCCCCCTCTTGGAAGATTCATGGCATGCATTTATTATCAAATTATCTCTTTGTTTGATCTTGAAGGGATCTAATATTTTGCATAGCTTAGTCCCTTATTTCTTCAAGCTCCATCAACTCACATAATCTGACTTCCATTCTTTCATTTTCCATCAACTCTAACTAATAAGTGAGATCAAAGGCTGGTAACTCAAGTGAAATAGGTAATCTATCCTATTTTCCATAAATAAGTGTATATGGTGTGTTTCTAATAGCTCTTTTGGGTGTGATTCTGTCAACCCAAAGAGTTATCTTCAATTTGGAATGCTAAGTTCTTTGGTTTTCCTCCATTGTCCTCTTGATAATCCTAATTAGATTCTTATCAGTGGACTTATCTAGTCCATTCCCTTGTGGATAATAGTTGGAGGAAGTACTAAGATAAATACCATGTTTCAAATCCCACTCACTTGTCTTAATTCTAAGGAAAGCCAATGCATTGTCTGAAATTATTATTGAAGGAGCCCTAAATCTTGTAACTATGCCTTCATAAAAGTCTAAAAATAAACTTTAATTTATTTCCTTGAGATACAACCTCCACCCATATTTTAAATTAATATTTTGTAGTCAACACACACTTGTGACTAGCACTATAATGTGGGTTGACTAAGCCTATGAAATCTAGACCCCATTGTATAAAGGGTTAGTCTACTTGTATTGGATGAAGAGGTAAGGATGCAAGATTTTGCTTCCCATCAAAGAGAGTATATTTTTGACATTTCCTTACCCAATCATAGGTATCTTTAAATAAATGAGGCCAAAAATAGCCATCTCTCATAATCCTTGTAGCTGTGGTTCTTATATAAAAGTGACCACCAGTTGGTCCATCATGAAACTCAAATAATATATTCTTAACCTTATCTAATTTAAAACATATAAATATTACACTTGATAAATCTTTCCTAAGCAACACTTCATCAATAAGTATATAAGGAATAGATTATAATATGAAGTACCTTATTTTGGCTCTATCTAGGCCTTGTGGACACTCACCTATTTGAAAAAAAATGGATCATCTCTTATGTCGAACTCCTCATTGATAAAGATACAACTGTAGTAGGATCATCTTTAAGGGCTAAAATAACTTATTTTTGTTCCTTCAAATCTGAGGCAAGATGCTCACATAATCCTTTCCCTTTCACTAGCTTGATTGTCTATATTTCTTCATCATAATCCATTACTTTTGTAATCTAGCTAACCGTTTTTCACTCAAATCTCTACTCAGAAGGAAGTATTTGACACTCGGATGAGGTACCAATAAATGGATCTTGTTTTTAGATAACATGTGCCTAAACTTATTTATACTTATAACAATTGAATGCACTTGCTTCTCTACATAAGTGTATCTTACCTCATAGCTTTCCAATCCTTGACTAAATAAGGTAAGAGGTTACTCCAAGTTTTCTTATTTTGATTGAGTGAGCATGGTATAGATTAATTCTTCATTTCCAAAGGTATACAAGTTTAATTCCTTCATGAAATCAAGACTTACAAGAGTTGGATATTGAGAAATAGCTTGCTTGATCTCTCGAAAAATCTCCTTCCTTCTTGTTGTCCAAGTAAACACATCATATTTCCTTAGCATAGAGGTTAGAGGCTTGAATAAGTTAAAAAAAAAGAATAAACCTCCTTATGAAATTGATTTTCTAAAAAAACTTTTCAAACCTTTCTTGTGTTTGGGCAAATTCAATGCCAAGATTGCACTCACCCTTTTAGGATATATGGATAGGCTTTTATTTGAAAGAACGTGTCCCAAGAGCTTGCCTTCATGGATAAAAAACACACACTTATTTGGATTGAGAGAGATTTCAAACTCTCTAAATCTCTAAAAAAATCTTTCTAAGATGAGTCAAGTGATCCTTTGCATCCTTAGAGAAAATTATTATATCATCAAGATACACCAACACTATATCATTTATTAGACATTCAAAATCCATATCCTTTACATATTGAAAGGTTGAACCAAAATTATAAAAAATAAAAGGAATTTTACAATAACCATATTTGTACCATTTTGTAGTAAAGTCTATCTTGTATTTATGTCTTTCTTTCACCAAAATCTTATTATACCTTGAATATCCATCAAGGAGTGAGAAGCTTTCACTACCTACCACAACTTAAAATATCTAATCCATGGAAAGAAGAGGATAATGATCCTTCAATGAAACTCTATTCAAATCTCTAAAGTAAATACATAACCTAATTTACCCATTCTTATTCCTTACCAGGACTAATTTTGTCAACCAAGATAAATGTTTAATAGGAAAATGATCTCAGACTCAATCAACTCTGTAAGCTCCTTTATCATGAGAGGCTCAATATTAGGATTGATTGGCCTTTGCCTTTGCTTGATAGGCTTAGAATTCTCATATATATCTATGGTATGTTGATATAAGTTTGGATCAAAGCCCTTTAAATCACTATATTCCCATGCAAAGACATCAAAAAATTCCTTGCATAATTTAACGAAAGCATGTCTTTCTTCTCTCATACATACCTTCCCAAGAGTAATCAACTTATCTTTGAAGATTTTTAATCTCTCATAGTTTTCTTTCTTAGTAGACATGTTTACCTTTTCCTTCTTCAACTGATCATCATCATTGAAGATACTCTCAAGTGTGACTAAGCCCTTAGGGAGCTTGTTTGTCTTTGATTGTACAATCTACTTTTTATATTTTTTTTATAGTTTGGATTGATTCTTTAAGGAAAACTCATACTCCTCTTCTATAAAAATATATATTTGTTGGTCACTATCAAAACTTGATAATTAGTGACATTATCAAATATAGAGGGCCTTACAGTCACTTTGAGATGAGGTTGGTTCTTGTCCTCTCTTATCCCCTTTGCAACATCAAACTAAGCTCCAATTGTTACCAACCTATCAGTATGTTCATTATCCTATCTTAGTATATATTAAATTTTTAAGGCTTGGAAATCTTCCAAAATATCCCACACTCTATTCTTATAGGACTTAGAAAGGAGTTCTTGGTCATATTTTGACCTCTCACTTGATTCAAAACCAATTCACTATCACCAAAAACTTGTATCTCCTTCACACCTTTCCTCCTAACCCACTTAAGGCCATAAATGAGAGACTCATATTCTATCATATTACAAGTAAAATTGAAGTTAAATATGAAAGTAGAGTAATACCTCTCCTTGGATGGAGAAGCTAACATTGCTCCTCCACCTGATCCAAACTTGCTTCTTGATCCATCAAAGAATAGCTTCCACAAACCATCCATACTCTCATTTGGATTCATTAATTTTGGCATGAAAGAGCCTTATTCATGAAGGAAATAAACTTCAAGACTAGGTTACTCTATCAATTTGTAAGGATCATGTTCATAGTGTTCATCTCCCCATTCATCTAAATATAAATCAGAAACTCATTCAAGAGAAGAAGTTGAGGATTGATCCATGTGAATTTAATCCTCATAAAGAATAACATACTTAACATTTTTAAATTTATGCATATAGGGATATAAATTATTTTAATAAATAGGATCTAATTCAATCTTTACCTTGGTACTATACTTTGTCCTAAAAACCATATATGACCAATTTACTTCTAAGTATCCACCTATCTTGGCTATAAACTCTCTTGACAAACAAAGAGCAAAGTATGGGGGTAAATCCATAACAACCACATCATGAGGGATGTAAAAATTAGAAAAATCATGTAAAATCAAATTCAAATCCCTGACTACTCCCAAGGTACTTATTAGTGACCCATCTAATTGTAGAACTCTTTTAGCCATTGGTACATACTTGAGGACTAGTTTATCCACTATTGACTTGGGCATAACTGAAGTACTTTCCCCACTATCTATGATACAATTTTGAACTAAAAAATCACCAATGATGAATGATAGATAAAAATTAATCTTATCTTTTTTCTTCACTTGTCCATCAATGGGTTGAGTTCCATTCACCATAATAACATTTTCAGTCCTAGCTAATCCAACTTGTTTACCTAATCCAAAAAAATCTTTTTGAAGGATATATTTTTGTACCAATATTACCAATGAGTCATAATATTAAATATTTATTTTTAACTTCTTAATTTTATCGATAACATTTATATAAGTATTTTTCATCTTGAATTGCTCATTGGAATCACTAGTACCTTGTGGTGTGGCATGTGAAGATGGATGTGTAAGAGATATCCTTGCATTCTAAATTTTTTGATTTTCCTACATCTTAGGAGATAAGTTAGAACCTCATAATATTATGGTGATGGAGGAGTTAAAATATGTCTTTATTTTCCCCTTGTGCATCTTCAACACCCTCTTCTTAGATCTAGTGTTAGAAGATACACTAATATTCACATTATTTAAACTTCTTAGATGATTCATGTCATAAAATTCTCCCTCTAAATGATTCATAAGATTATAATTATATTTTTCTTGTCCATTTTACATTGTATTTTGCATTTAAACCTCAAAATTGGGATCTTGAGGTACTTGAATACCGTGCATTGTCATGGCTTGACAAGGTATTTCATTGGCATATACAACTTGGCCTTGATTTTGGTCATGGGAAGGGTTACATGGTTGTTCTTCAACAAAAAAATTTAAGTAGGAAAAAGAGATATATAAGATGATGGGGCATTAGGATTGAAACTTTATCAAGGTGCATCTTGAGTTATTTGACCTTGTCCTTGAGTATTACTTTGAAAAAGAGGCCTACTTGCTTGTCTAAACTAATTGTAAAGCTGATAAGGCCTATAATATTGAGCTTATTGTATTTTGAGAGAAACCAATTCAGTAGTAACACTTTTAATCAAAATATTGAATTCATGAATATAATTGGTAGTAATAATGGTAGACTTCTCTTGCCTATTAGGCAAAGGAGCCAAGGTAGGTAATGCAATTTGACTAGGAGGTTGCAAATTAAGGAATAATGGCATTGGTTATCTACAAGCAATCTTCCCTACTATGACAAGAAAATTCTTATCATTAATAGTTATCTTATAGGTAGTAGGTAGTGTATTCCTGCCCATTGATTGGATCATCATGTCTATATCACTATTCAATGCTTTTAGGTAATATAAAAATGCATAATTTGGAGTAGGTCTCACAAGGGATGGGATCCTATCCCATGTCTTTTAAAATATAGAGTTAAAATCTTGCATTAACTATTGAGGATCCCTATTGATAGTATTTAATTGCTTAGATAGTGATAAATAATCATTCTTATATTAAAACCTCTTAGACAATAGATTTTCTAGTTCATCCCATGAAGCAATGGAAACATGAGGTGTTAGAAGTACTATCATTAATGTCAAAGGTCTAGAATTATTGGTGATAAAGGCCCCATTGAATTTAATAATGTTTATAATACATATATCTTGGCTAATGTGTGTTAATATTTATTTGGTATTAATGAATATATTTTTGGTTGTATATTAGACAAAAGAAGGGCCCATGGAGAAGTAAAAGAGTCATGGGGTAAAGACAAAAGAAGAATGGGATGCATTTTCCCATGATGAGTCATCTTGGGGAATTCCAAGAGTCACCAAGTAAAGAGAAAAGATGAAGGGCACAATTTATCATGAAGGGACACTTTGAGGAATACAAAAAGTCACTAAGGTAAAGACAAAAGAGGGAAGGATGTTTTTGCTCATGAAGGGTCACCACATGACTTTTCAAAGGAAAGGATATGAATGGTCATACAAGTTTGGCACCATTTTATATGAGGATTGAAGGGTCACAAAGGGGGAAGGCTAAAGGTCATTTGGAAAGCTATAAATAAAGGCTTGAGAAGCCATTTGTAATATATGGAAGATAGAGTTTGATTTGATGTTATAATATCTAGCTTAGAATATCATTGTGAGAGATGAATAGGATTTGTATTTGTTATATCTAGCTTAGAAGAGCAGAGGTGAGAGAGGAAAGAGATGTATTAATGAAATATAATTTGTTAAGATAGAAAAATTGAGAGATATTTGTGTGGTATAGATAAAGGGGTTGGTGTTCACGAATTGTTGTTGTGTTGGTGCTCAGGAAAGGGGTTGGTGCTCTTGTGGGTTGGTGCTCAGTAAAGGGGTTGGTGCTCCTATGGGTTGGTGCTCATGAATTGTTGTTGTGTTGGTGCTCAGTAAAGGGGTTGGTTCTCTTGTGGGTTTATGCTCATGAATTATTGTTGTGTTAATGTTTAGCAAAGGGGTTAGTGCTCTTGTGGGTTAGTGCTCATGAATAGTTATTATGTTGGTGCCCAGCAAAGGGGTTGGTGCTCTTACAAGTTGGTGCTTGTGAATATTGTTTGAGTTGGTGCTCATTCATATACTTGAGATTATTCTCTGTGGTTTTTCCCACATTGGGTTTCCATGTTATATCTGGTGTCTCTCTCTATCTTGTGGTGTGTTTATTATTTTAGTTTTATTAGATATCTTGAATTTTTGGTTAAGTGGAATTTGATTAAGGTAAATTTTTATAAGATATATGATATACTGATTCACCCCCTTTTTAGTATATCCCATTCTTAACAATTGGTATCAGAGTAAGTTCCTTTTGAAAAAAATTTACAGCTTGAAGGTAGATCAGGAAATCATGATGGCTGGATCACATGAAGGATTTTCTATAAATAAGGTGCCTTTGTTTGATGGGATGAATTATGATTTTTGGATCATAAGAATGAGGACTTATTTGATAGCCCTTGGATTTGACATATGGCAAGCAGTGGTGGAGGAATATGAAGAGCCATAGACACTTGTAATTACTCCAGTAGAAAAGAAGGCAAGTGAATGTAATGCTAAAGCTTTAAATGCTATTTTATGTGGTTTATGTAAATCTAAATTTGTTAAAGTTATGTAATGTAAATCTGCTCATGAAATTTGGGTAAAAATTGAGAATATTTACAAAGGTGATGGAAAATTTTAGCAAGCTAAGCTTCAGACTTTTAGAAGATAGTTTGAAAGTTTGAAGATGGAAGAAGAAGAAGTTATAGAAAGTTATCTCTTATGAGTTGATCAAATAGTAAATTAGATTCAAGGTCTTGGATAAATGTTGGAAGAGTCAATGGTGGTACAAAATTTTTTTAGATCTCTACCAGTGAGACATGATGCAAAGGTTTCGACAATTGAGGAGATGAAGAATTTATCTAAGCTAAAGATGGATGAGCTTCATGGTATTCTCATGGCATATGAGATGCAGAATGAACAAGATAAAATGTCAAAGAGAGAATTAACTTTCAACACATCAAAGAAAGAGAAAGCTATGATCAAGAATCAAGTGATAGTTCCAGTGACGATGAATATGACAACGAAGCACTTTTCATATGCAATTCGAAAAGGGGAATAGGTAAATATCAAGGAAAATTACCTTTTAAATGTTTTAATTATGGAAAGATTGGACATTTTTCAGCTAAATTCTCAAATAAGGGTAAGACGATGAAGAAGAAAAGTATACATATAAGAATAATTTCAAAATAAAATCCAAGAAGGGATTTGAGAAAAAGAGCCTATATTCTAAGGATCCTAGCTCAGCCGAAGATAGTGGAGTCAGTGATTTAGAAGAAGAAGACATTCTATTCATGGCCATACATGAAGATGATCAAGAAGAAGAAGAGGAGGAAGTTGAAGTGAATATGGAAGGAGAACTCATTTGTGCCTTAGAAGAGTTAGAAGCTATTGAGAAGAAGAATCCAAAAATTGATGCACTGGATTGAGAAAAATGAAAAGGAGTCAAAGGAAATTATTGATGATCTAATAACACACTTGGAAGAATCCAAGAAGAATGAAGAAGACCTAACATCACAGTTGGAAATGGTAAGAAAATAATGTGAAAGGTATGTTATTGAAATTGCATCTTTAAAAGAAGATATTGAGAAAGCAGTCAATGATAAAGTAGTTAGTGATTAAAAATTTGAGGATAGCACTAACATGATAAATAAGATATTAAAAAGTCAAAAAGAAAATATAGAGGAAATTTCAAACTAATAAGGTTGGAGGGAACAAAGCTACAAAAGGTAATCAGGTTAGAGATATACAGATAAGTCTTATTTTTATGGCTATTGTTTTTATTGTAATGGATATGGTCACAAGAAATTAGAATGTGGAAAAAGAGTTAACAATTTCAAGTAGAGTCAAGCAGAAGCTATAACTCTTTTTCTCCTCTATCAAGCTTTGATGAAGAGACCATAGTATGTTATAAGTGCAACAACTTCAGACACATAGCTTAGTAATATAGAAGTGTGTTCGAGTTAGTTAAGAAGGATCAAAGTTTCAAAGCTTCATTCATCAAGAAGAAGGATCAGAGTTTCAAAGCTCCATTCATCAAGAAGGAAGCTCAGACTTGTTCATGGTAGAAGAAACAACCTAAAGATTCTATGATGGTTCAGACAGCTCTGCATGTAAGAAATAAAGATCAACCATGGTTAGTTGATAATGGATGTTTGAGGCATATGACAGGAGATAAAAGTAATTTCATAACTCTAAAGAAGATCAATGGTGGCACAGTGAGATTTGGAGATAAAACCACTACTAGGATAGTCAAAAAAGGTACTTTGAGTTTGGATTATGGTAAAACTAAGACTAAGAATGTTTTATAGGTAAAAGGTCTTAAGCATAATCTATTGAGTGTTATTCAAATATGTGATCAAGGATACACATTAAAGTTTCATGTAGAAGGTTGTGAGATTAGAAGAAAAGATTCAAATGAGTTGATTGCAGATGTTCAAAGGACAAAGAACAATTTTTATGTATTATCAGATATCTTCTCAAAGGCACAATCAAAGGACACATTCAAAGATCTGCAAGAGGAGTTGGGAGTAATTTCTATTACTTCTTACCATTGATGTTTAGCATCAGTTGAGGGGGAGCTAAGTGTTAGCTCCAGGTAGGCCCTTTGCCATTGATGTCAAAGGGGGAGAATAATAGGTATAGGTACAAGTGCAGAAATAGGTATAGGGAATAGGTACAGGTTACTATAGTAAGGGGAAGTTACTATATGTTTTTAGATGACAGGATGTGGTGGTTTCAATATTAAGGTTGCCATCAATGACAAAGGGGGAGATTGTTGGAAGTATTGTCATTGATGTCAAAGGTCTAGCATTATTGGTGATAAAGGCCCCATTACATTTAATAATGTTTATAATAGATATATCTTGGCTAATGTGTGTTAATATTTATTTAATATTAATGAATATATTTTTGGTTGCATATAAGACAAAAGAAGGGCCCATGGAGAAGTCAAAGAGTCATGGGGTAAAGGCAAAAGAAGAATGGGATGTATTCTCCCATGAAGAGTCATCTTGGGGAATTCCAAGAGTCACCAAGTGAAGACAAAAGAGGAAGGGCACAATTTCTCATGAAAGGACACTTTGAGGAATATGAAAAGTCACCAAGGTAAAGGCAAAAGAGGGAATGACGTTTTTGCTCATGAAGGGTCACCACATGACTTTTCAAAGGCAAGGATATGAAGGGTCATACAAGTTTGATACCATTTTCCATGAGGATTGAAGGGTCACAAAGGGGGAAGGCCAAAAGTCATTTGAAAAGCTATAAATAAAGGCTTGAGAAGCCATTTGTAATATACGGAAGATAGAGTTTGATTTGATATTATAATATCTAGCTTAGAATAACATTGTGAGAGATGAATATGATTGGTATTTGTTAGATCTAGCTTAGAAGAGCAAAGGTGAGAGAGGAAAGAGATGTTGTAATGAACTATCATTTGTTGAGATAGCAACATTAAGAGATAGTTGTGTGGTATACACAAAGGGTTTGGTGCTCCTATGGGTTGGTGGTCATGAATTTTTGCTGTGTTGGTGCTCAACAAAGGGGTTAGTGCTCTTGTGGGTTGGTGCTCACAAATTATTGTTGTGTTGGTGCTCAACAAAGGGGTTGGTGCTCCTATGGGTTGGTGCTCAACAAAGGGGTTGGTGCTCCTATGGGTTAGTTCTCATGAATAGTTATTGTGTTGGTGCTCAGCAAAGGGGTTGGTGCTCCTACAAGTTGGTGCTTGTGAATATTGTTTGAGTTGGTGCTCATTCATATAATCGAGATTTTTCCTCATAGTTTTTCCCACCTTGGATTCCACGTTATATCTAGTGTCTCTCTATCTTGTGGTGTGTTTATTGTTTCAACTTTATTGCATATCTTGAATGTTTGGTTAAGTGGAATTTTATTAAGGGAATGTTTTATAAGATATATGATATACTGATTCATCCCCCCTCTCAGTATATCTCATGCTTAACATGAGGTAGAGTTCCATTTAAAAGATAATGCTAATATCCTAATGGATACATTCTCTTGAGTTATATTATGGATGTTTTATAAGTTTTGCATGTTTCTAATGTGTTCAATGGGAGTAATAGGACCTTCTCCACTAAAATATGGAACACTTTTAAGAGCTAATCTAGGAATTTGGTCATATTGGGTAAGATTCAAAGGAGATGATCTGGTGAAGGATACAAAAGAAAGGTTTCTAGCTATATTGGAATGTATATTATGTGTATTATGGGTTTAACTAAGAATAAAATCAGCTTTTTAAACACCGACTCCCTTGAATAGGGATAAGTACTCACAAATATGAATCTTTTGATAGAATAACAAGGTAGTTACACAAAATTAGAAGGTATACCTTTAGCAATAGACTTAGTGGTCACCTTTGGTATGTAAAATAAGGATTGATCAGAAACCAAAGAGTTGAAAACTTGGTGGAGTTTCTAGGTACTTAATGTATATGTTATTTTAAATGCAAATATGCTAAGACCAACTCCAATCTTAGACAATCTTCTAGGATTCAGAGTCCCACTGAGCATGCCAAAAATTGTTTTCACTTGTATTTTGACCTACTGAGGAGATGTCTCAAATCTACTCATCTAAGAGGCATAATGGAAATATCTCACTTACTATGGGTAATCAATTGGTGAGATAAATATCTAGAAGGGATAGTTCCTTTGATGCACTCTTTGAAGTACTCTCTCCATCAACTTTGCATGAAAAGGTTTAAGAAGACAAACTTATAAAGATATAAGGTGGTGAAACAATATTTAATTTCCTCCTATTGATTAAACTTATACTACGTAGAGTAAATCAGATCTTCTTTCACTCTTAACTCATAACTCAAGATAAATATTTACATCAATGTTTCATGTGCTAGGTTCAAGAGGTATATTTGATGTTTAGGAGGGATAATGAATGATATTCTGGAGAATATAGTCATAAAACACTTATAAAACTCTAATACACTAATAAATAACACTAACCAAGACCTATAGCAATTATTCTTCTACATACTTGGTGGAAAATCAAAGATAACATGCTAGAAAAAAACATCTTTTACTAGACAAGATCAATAAGATTTGGAACCAAATTCAATTATGCAACATGTAAGTAGGAAAATTAAATAGTTTATTTCTTCAAGAGACATTAAAATACAAAATTGGATAAGGTTTCATCACTAACCAATGGATATTACTCAAAAGATCCCAAAAAGTCACTACCTATAGCATTTGGGAGAGGGGTGAGATAAGGGATGTCCAAAGGTCACTTAGACACTTGTAAATCTAATAAAAGAGGTTACATATGAATGATAAGAATATGTGAAATGTACCATGCAAGTTCAATAAGTACTATTGTCCATACAAGGCATGAAACTCTTGGAAAGTGGCATGAAATTCCTTATGTTAACTCAAAAAACTACCTTCATCATTTACACGTATTTGATCTTCCAAAACCTAAATAGGGGTAGATATAATTATTTGAATAAGGGGGAAAGATTTTATACATTCTTCCCCATGCATTTTTTGCATTCCTAGTCATCTGTAAACTTTTCAAAATGAGCCATCACCATCTTCATTCTAAGAAAACTCCTCCTCCACATAACTTACACACTTGGCTTCAAAACAACATTAGTTTTACATGAAAATTCATATAATGGAGTGGATTAAACTTTTAAATAATCTCCATGGCCTTAGAGGGTTCAGGCACACCTTAAAAAGACTTCCACTTGAAGTTTTAACCCTTCTCACTAACATGTTCACTATGCTAATTTTGATTAGCTAAGATAAGAGCTCTAGTAGGCACACTTAGGAGTTTTTTCAAGGAATTAAATGACCATAGTGAGTTATAATAATTCAATAGCTTCCTCTAGAAGAGGATTTCATTCTTATAAGGTCACTAGAACCTACACAATGCATAAAATAGTCAAACAAAGCCATTTTGTACCATGTTCATATAGAGAGGTAAAAAAACTAGATTGGGGGAATCCCTAAAGATTATTATACATCATCCAATAACTTTAATTATAATTTTGGCCCATTATAGTATATTTTCATGCTTATTTTCTCACTCAGGTCCTTATACAGGGTTTAGTAGGGTTTTAAGTCCATTTTATCCGTAAGCTTTGTTCATAAAGCCCTGACATTGGAAATAAAAAATAATTACACAAATATAATTTCAAGGCCCCTAATAAACTCTCCAAACTCCTTTTTCTCCCATGCACATCCTCATAAAAAAACATGAGCATTCAAAACTAGCCTATCGAGCTTGTTTCTCCATTTCTTGTAGGCTTAATGTGTCTTAAAGTCCAAAATTGAATTTTCCATGGATTTTAATACATAATAATGGCTCAAACATGTATAAATTCATCCCATTAACATGTTTCAATAATATATAAATCTCACCAAGAGATATAAGTGAAGTTGGACCCCCAATTGGCTCTAGGTCACTTCAAGGCCTAATCAACTTAGCATGCATCCTGCTAGTCTTGAATATTTGGATTTATCTCTCATGGATAGGATGGTGTTTGATTATTTTTAATAAATTATTGAATCTCATAAATTCATCACACAACTTATCAATCACTCTTTATTCTTTTTTCTCATTCACCAACTAGGCCTAATTGTAGCTTGATTGGTTGAGTTGTATGCACAAGTATTTTAACCATTTTGAGAGGTTTGAGATTTATTTAGTTTTTCCTAAATTACATTAAACTTAAATAAACCTCATAATATGTTCCTTGATGTTCCAAAATATTTATATTAATTTTCTTACCCATTTTGGTTTCATTTGCTTGTTTTGCCAAAAATTTGCTTTTCCTGACTAGTTGAACTTTGAGATAAAATAGTGAGATATATTCCACATATTTAAGGAAAATTAAAGGTTTTTAAATTTTTATTAGGTAATAATTAATATTTTTACAAAATTTTTAAGTCATAATCCCCCATTTAGGCACATAACCAACTCAATTTACCCAAAAAAGGCCTAAAAAAGACTATTTTCTGCATTTTTCACTTCCACCTAAGAATGACCTCTCAAGGCATAAAAATAATGTGATTATGTTTCTTAAAAATGTTATCCAAATTAAATTAATAATAAATAATCTTTTAATTCACCCATAAAAACTCTTCTCCCTTATATTCTTCATCCACACCCATTGAGCAACATGAGTCCCTTAGTACAATTGTACGGACTATCATCCTTGGGCTAGTATGAAGAGTAGATGGTCAACTTAGAAGGAATATTGTATCTTGTGAAAACACTTTATTAATATATAATTAACCATTTTCAATTTTCTTAAAAACCTTCCTTATCTTCCAAAGCATATTCATCTCTTTACCTTCATCAAGACTGAACACTCAATTATAGGTGCATATAGGGCCTTAAGAGGTCTATGTAAGCTTATTTCACATTGCCAAGAGATTATGGAGATCATAATGGTAAAAATTAATGTTATAATTGGTATATTTAATAATTTAAACTATAAATTAACTTTTACATTCACTTTAAGCTTGCCAAACTAAGTTCTCTCTCTTGACTATGATACTCTACTTCTTTGATTCTTGTAGGTGCACATTTACCTAATTAGACTTTCGTCATGATGTGTGAAGACCCTATTTGAATATTTAAAGTCACCTATAATATAATTATACCTGTATTCACCTTTTATTTGGTAAAACATCACCAAGACAGCATGTTTAGGTCATAGTCTACCTACTCAATTGTAGGTGAGCATTTTCCTATGATAGGACACCTATAGGTGTCCATGGAGCTTGAAACACTATACATCAACATCATCCTAATGATATTAATGAAAAAATTTACATAATTACATCAATAGGACCATTTTAACCGTGATATTAAGTTTTTTTTTCAACCTTGGGTGTCAATGGCCACTCAAAACTCAAATCTTGTAGATGTGAATGTAGGGTTTTAGTGATTTAAAAGGCATCTTTGAGGCCCCAAACAATCAGGCTCCATCAATACTCTTAGATTTATCCTTGGAATAAATCTTCTCCATGTTATATGATACGATATATTTCCATTATTATTCCCCAAAACTCTTTTTGACCTTGTTATAAGATATAAACAAAAGGGTTTGAATCTCTATGTTCACTTTTTGGGGAAAAGATCCCTGAATCTAGTCCTTGTATCTTCAAAAATGATTTACACCTTATTTTTACCTTTCAACACATAAAATAGGTTTTCCATGATCAAAAAACATTTTATGATTCAATCATAGGAATAACCATTTTCCAACCTTCCATACAAGTGACTTCATGACTCTATTGTACCACCTATAGGTGGGCAATTGCACATACACAAGTAGTAGATATAAATTTGGATAGTGAGCAAGAGAAACATATTAGTGATTATCCATAGGCCATTACCAATATTTCCAATGTACTCTTATGAATCTATGAGATTTAAACATCTATTATACTTTCCATCTCTGCATGACATCATTGTTTCTAACTATTTTTGCTTTTCCACATTCAAAAGAAATAAGAAACTAAAGTAATGGTCTAGGGTTAGATGATACTCGGATGAGGTCTGCACACCATATCCAGATGATTGAAGGGACTCCTCTTTGGCTATGGAGGATGACACCTATAGAATAAAGAGACTTAAACAAGAAGATTGTTAAATGGACGTAAGGTGGACTGCCAAGCAAAAGCTTGATCCTAGAAGTGCAAAGACTTCCTAGAAGGGTGACAGTCCACTGATTGATAAAAAGTAGAATGTTGCTAGAAAGGGGAATGATAAAAGACTAAACAAAATAAATAGAAACAAATTCATACCTATATGTGGCAATCTATCTTCCACAGTCACCGATGTCAGTGGTTCTGCCAGCGTCGGTTGGTTAAGGTCTCCAGCGTCAGTTAGTCTGCCGACGTTGATAGGGGCAATGGGCTTGGTGGCTAGCATCGGTTGGGGAAATAAGGCTTTGGATGAGTTTTAGGTCTATTTGTGGTTAGCAAAGTAGTTTGGGGTGTCTGTGGGAGTTTTAGTGGTTAGTTCTACGTCAACAGGACAGAGAGTATGGTCTGAAAGAGGGACAAGATGGAAGATAGGGGCAAAAGGGAGATAAGGGTGAGAGAAGGCTTTTTAGCCTCTCCGGGAAGAATAGATAAGGTTGTGTCAAGAATTCTTGGAAATGGGTAGTAAACTAATTACTAATGTATCTAAAAGAATACTAAAATAAAACTAGTAGAAATACTTAGCTGTGGGTGTAGACGCAGAAGTGCAGGAGGTCTGTTTTCATTGTGGCTGATACTGGAGATGTCGTGCAACCTTTAATCTAGTGTAGAATGACTGGAGCAAAACCTTTGAGCCTGGAGAGTGCTATTGAAACACTGATACTTGTAAGAAGTTGAGGAGTGAGAAAGCTTGAAGTCTGAAGCAAGAGGATTCACATTCATAAGAGATCGACAACGGAAGTAGAAAATGTAGTTTTAAAGGAACTATCGTCAGTAAAACCACTGATGACAGCCAAATAATGACTGATGTCGATAGCTGAAGAATGGGAAAAGAGGCTATTTTTAGCCTTTTTGCTCATTCTTCCAACTGCCAGGGCTAACTGTCATTGGAAAATGGTACAAGGTAGATTAAAGGAATGTGAGAGGCTAATGGGAGGGTTAAAATGGGGTTTAAGTAATTAATATTTGGCATGGGGTGAGGTGTCAAGGGGGTTATTAATTTAAAATAGTTAATTTATTTTAAATTCATAAGTGTGTGGGTTAGGAATGTTTAAGGGGTGGACTAAGGAGACCAAGGGGGAGGATGACCAAGGGATAGGCATGATTTCAGTGTCTACATTTGCCCCTTTTTGTCTTATTGGTTGTTTTGATGAACTGCAAGACAAAAATAGGAGTAAGTTGCCCCAGGTATGGGATGAAGTGTTCCCCCCTCAAAGTGAGAGTTGAGGGAAGGGAACCTGAGATTGGGTGTCAATTTGATAGAGAGGCGATGGAAAGGGTGAAGGTTAGGGTGTGAATGCTGTAAAAGGTGGGAGTGCGCATATGCCACACCACACAATAGGTAGGTCAAATTGTCATGGTTAAAGGTCGAGGAGTGCTAAAATCAAAATAACCAAGCCCCAACATTTAGTCGTAGCTGATTGGGTTAAATGATCCAAGTTGTAGCTCTAATGGTTATCATGTGCCAAGTATCTTGGGCTCAAGAAGTGCTCTTGGAAAACACAAAAAAGGCCACAAGTAGTGGGGATCAACTGGAGCACGATCCAATACTTGTGGGGGTCGTGGACAATTTGCTAACTAGTCGTGAGGTAGCAAGGGCAAAAACAACCAAGGCAAAGTTGTCTTGGAAGTGGTCATGGTCTGAGGAGATAATCACGATCTCCAAGGTTAGTGGTCGAGGACGAACAAAGGAATGGCCGAGCTAACCTCAGAAGACTCCATGTCAACTGAGTGTTGCCTACATATCCCCTGTGGTTAGGGGCCTCAGGCCAATGTAGTTCTCCCACAAAGGGAGGAAGGGGGTTGGTTATGGATGGGTTAGATGAGGTTAAGTCATGGTCAAAGGTGAAATGGTTTGTCCATCAAGTAGACGAACAGATGGATGTGGTTGAGCTAACCCCAGAAGACGTCATGTCATCTGAGTGTTACCTACATAGCCCTTGTTGGAAGGGCCTTAGACCAATGTAGTTTAGGTTGATTGAGTCAAAGTGGTCGACAGGTGGTTTGGTTATGAGAATAGCATCCCATATGTCTAATGGTTCCTGCTTGAAATGATGAGGGGTAAGAAGATGCTACAATCTTTGCCATATTGTGCAATGGTGTATTCTGTAACATTGGTCAGGTTTTTTTTCATCCCTAACAATTGTCCATAGTAGGCTAAAAATGAAATGAGTCTGTTTATGTTTCAGCAAGTAATGGTTTATGCTTGACATAAATTGTGTGGTCGATAGCTTCCATGTGTATTGGTGTCCATAGAAACTAGTGTGAATAGGCTATGATAATATGAGTGGTCTGAAAAAGGTTGGGTTGGGTTGGATGACAAATGATTTGGTTGAAGTGTTTGTGATCAAAGTGCATGAAGGAAGTGAAAGGCATTGTGCCCTTTCATTGACAAGAACCATAATGATAGCATAGGTAGGGGGTTTTTAGAAACAAAAGCCCCATTCATGCATCACGTCATTGACCATTGGTTGTGTTAGAGAAGTAATCGAATTACTTTGACACTAAAATGAGCTCGAGATCCCTTGAGTAAGTGATGGGATATGGTAGGATAGGGTAACCCCTTTTAGTACGGATAACTTTGCCCCTTTTTATAGGAGAACCTGAGAATGACTATAAGTCAAGTCCATGACTTTTTTTTTTGAGAGTAGACTGATCAATGTGGAAAGTCTGTGAGAGGATGTCATTTTGTTATGTGGTCATTTGTGAAGCTGATCAATGCGGGAAGCTTCTAAGAGAGTGCTATTTGTAGCAAGAGTTTAGTCATAGCCATCCTTCGAGAGAGTGGTCTATATTTTTGCTTTATATATATTTGAGGGCTTTGAATAGCTATCCTTCAAGGGAGTAGTTTGTTAGCTATAGCAATGATTGTACAGCTGTCCTTCGAGGGAGAAGTCTACCTTTAGAGTTTGTGACCTTTTGATATTTTTGATAGAATTTTGAGTCATGGACAAGACTATAGAAGTTCAAGGGCTCCCTTTTATTAGGACAAAGCATCCATACTTTATAAAAGGGTTACATAGGGTTTGTTTTAGGGAAATAGGGTTGAAAGGAATGAGGATTAAGAGGACTGGGATTGCTCAAGGGATGAACTCAAGTTAAATGTCAAGCGAATGAGTACTTGACTAATAGTAGAATGGTCACAGATGCAAGGCATTAAGGGGCTTAGGTTTTCGTTGGCCTTCAAGAGAAGATAGATGATAAGTCCCTGATCCATACCTGTGCATGATGATGTAAGGTCTGAGCCAATTAAAAGCAAATTTGCCTCGTTTACTTCATTCCATATTGGTCACATGTTGATCAATGTTGGACATGAAGTTGGTTGATATGTTGTTGGATTGTTTGGCTGATTGATGTTTGGTCATAGTTCAGTTGGTTGATGTGTGGTCGGTGCTTGGTTGGTTGTTGTTTGGTCAATGCTGGGTTGATGTCTGGTTAATGTTTGGTCAATGTCTGATAGTCAGTATAAAGTCAAACTCCCCCCAGTCATTTTGTGGTAGGGAGAATGTCTAACACCCAGTGCAGATGATTAATGGGTTGGATGAATGAGGTGGAGAGAAGACGAGAAGGAGAGACCTGGGTACCCCACCTAGTTGATAAGTCAGGGGTTCCAAGTGAATGGCATTTAGGTATTGAAAAAGCTAGGAGGGATGGAAACCACCAACTCCATAGGTGAAGATGGGAGAATAGGCAAGTTTGGTAGAGATTGGTCTATGATGGGTTTAGGGCAAAGGTCTACAGAGGCCTCGATAGGTTCTTGGAAACCTAGACCATATTGTTTCTTGGCATTGTCATTATTTAGTGGTTTGATGGGCTGATGAGAGCCTTGTTCGTAGCACCTGAAGCCAAAACCCTTCCATGCACACCTATAGAGATAGGTATGAGCAAAGGTGGGGGTTGCCAAGAAAAGAGAAGTCAGATGTGAATGGTTGAGGTGAGGAGAGAGGATTCCCATCAGTAGGAGCTCGATCTATCCCCCCATAGATGAGGTTGGTTCGAAGGTTAGGAGGACCATAAAGGATGACCATTCTAATCTGATGGTCATAACTAAGACTATGGTAAAGCTGCCCATACTCTTACAGAGTTTGGAACATGTCTAAGGTACGTAAGCGATACTCCCCAAGTGAAAGTCATTGGAAGATATCTTCAATGGGGTCTTTGGTTGTTGCTTGAGAAGGTGATGTGAGGGTGACCATCATTTGTGAACTAGTTGAAGCTTCTGTGGATGGAGGCGGCATTTGGGTTGATGTCTTGAGAGGAATGAGAATGTCATTTAGTCGATAGGTCATGTTACATGTCTTGAAAGGGGATGGGTCAGTGGGAATGACATGGACTTGCCCATCATGTTCAAATTTGACACAACGGTGAAGTGTAGAAGGAACACAAGCCATGGCATGGATCCAAGGTCATCTTAGTAGCATGTTATATTAGAACTCTCCCTCGATGATGTAGAAGAGCTCTGGGACTATGCGCAGGCTGACACGAATATGGAGGATGACGGTGCCAATGGTGGTAGCAATGGTGTCATTAAAGGATCAAAAGATTGCATCGATTTTTGATACACAATTCTTAGGGAGGGATAATTGATCAAAGGCATGGGTAGAAATGATATTAATGCTGACACCTCCATCAATCATGACTCACTTAATGTAGGTGTGATCAACATAGGCTATGATGAAAAGAGCAGCGTCATGATCTTCTGAATTAGAGGTAGGAATTTTAGAATCGCTAAAAGTGATAGAGGTGATGGGGGATAACGAGTGGACCAGGGCACCTAGTGGTTGGGGGTCTTTGGGTTGGACCTCTACTGCCTGTAAGGCTCTGATTAGAGCTTGATGATGTTGGGGTGAGCTTTAGATGAGGTCATACAAGGTCATCTTCACGGGCATTTAGTGATGCTATTTTAACATAGAGTCATGGATTGCCCCTAAAGAAGAGGGTTGGGATGCACCCAAGATGGAAATCTTGGGCTTTGGTGGTTGAGGTGGCTGGACAAAAGGGTAGGTCTAAGGAATATTAGCTTTTTCTTTTGCCTTATCCTTTTGTGACCTAGTGGTTACGTGGATGGCATTAATTTCAAAGAGAGGGGGTAAAAGAGGTGAAGGGACCATAGTCTGTTGATGAGACGTCGATTACGATGAAGAGGTTTGAGAGATACGGGAAGGTGTCAGAGGTCTATCGATAGTATCCTCAAGGAGAAGGGTGTCTTTTTCTATGTATTGGCGAATGACAACCTTGAGGGCACAACAATTCTCAGTACCATGTCTTGGCGTGTGATGATATAGACAAATCTTAATATCATCAAACTAGGATGGCTTTGACCTGAGAGGTTGGAATGGTTTGATAGGTGGAAGGGTTATGCTAGAGGTTTGTAAAAGTCAACACAATATCAAAGCGTATGAATTCACTAAAGGGTCCATGCTTGTTGATGCATGAGGTGTCGATGACTTCTGCTTGTGAGGTGTTGAAGGAGGCTTCCATACCACCTTTTGGGTTGGTGGTGTGGGCACATGTGTAGATGACACTCTCTTTGTGAGAGGTGCCAAATTTTCCAGAGGAGGTAAGCTTGTGGTAGGTAAAGGAAGTAGTGGAGGTAACTTGTTTTGGTTAGGGGTTGGAGTAGGGACCACTCTTATTAGGGTAGAAGGATGAGGGCCCAAAATGGAGGGCAATGATGATGGTGACAGTCAAGGAGGAGTTTGCTGCCATGGTTTAGTAGTCGTCTTTGGTTTGGTTTTAGGACCACTATTGGGTGAGACAAGGTTCAAGTCTACCTTCACTTGTGGGTGAGTGAGGTTAGTGATGGGGTGAACTCTAAGGGATTTGATCAGTTTTGATGTGGTGGATAAGGGTTTAGGTTCTGATGTGGATGGTTGAGGTTTAGAAGTAGAAGTCTGGTTCATGTTGGAGACTTTGGGGGATTTTGTCACGGGTGGGTCAATAGCACGAGTTGAGACAGGTTGGGCAGGATGAGGAGCTTTGAGTCACTCCCATAATACCTGATGCTCCAATTTCCTGGATTGGAGAAGTCCTAGTTTCTCTAATAATCGAGAGAATGGATGGGAAGATGTCAGATGAGGCTTTGATCCTTCAGAAGATGTGGATGGTTGTGGGGCCAAAAATGTGTTAGGTGTAGCAATCTCAGACCCAAGGTGTGGGGGAGTCATAATTAGATCGTCTTTGGTTGAAGAAGGTGGAGAGATAGGTTCTTCTCTTGGTGGAGAATGAACTAGAGAATGTGGCTTCTCAAGAGGGTAGAGGCTAGGGATGATTGTGCCTTCTACTTGTGGTTGAGGAGTAGGAAGGGTAGGGTCCTCCATTGGTAGCAGGAAGGATGAAGGTGGGACTGGTGGTGCTGGTATAGTCGAGGCATCCTCCAATATAAGGGAAGTTGATGGAGAACTAATAGGAGAAGAAGGTTCATCCACATGTTATGGACTGATGGATTGACTAGCGTCTTGAGACTATGAGAGAGGTTGGTCAGGGATGAGAGGTGAGACAGTGTTGACTGTGCGTATATTATGTTCTTGGGAGTTATCAGCCATGGTCTGCACATTGTTTTGGCTAGGAGGATGGTTGGGAAAAGGTTGTTTAAAGATGTCTATGCTTTGATTGGGTGGCACATTTGGTTGTCCAAGATGAGGTCACCTTTATCTAGCATGTCCTGAATGATGTTCTTGAGAGTCTTACAGTTGTCCGTGTCATGGCCTTTGACACGGTGATAATTGTAGAAGTCGTTCTCCCTATACCATGCAGGGATGGCACATGAGGGATCAAATTGAGGTGGTGATCAAATTTGGGGGAGATTGAGGACTCCCTATTTGACTAGTTTATCCAACACAGATGCATAAGATTCTCCTAGTGGAGTATACTGACGTTGCACATACTATTGTTGGAATTTTTTGGTGATGTAGTCTGACGTGGAAGGCTAAGATTGGTTGGTTGTTGTTGAAGATGATGGTCTAATGACTACAACATTTGTTGATGCCTTAGATTTGGAATTAGAAGAAGAAGGTTTAGAGGAAGAGTCATTGGACTTGGTGTTGGGGTTTTTACTCTGCAACTTGACTTTGTTTTCCTTGACGGCATGTAGTTCAAGCTTCTTAGCCATCATGAAAGCTTTGTCAAAGGTGCAGAATGTTTGGACCCATAGGGTAGAGGAAATATGTTTGGCACACGCCTAGGAAAAGAGTTTGATGAGTTCGGGTTGAGGCAAAGAGAAGGAGAGCTGATTGATTAAGCCTCTCCAACGGGCAACAAAATTGGCTATTTATTCATCATCAAACTATCTGATAGAGTATAGATCTATGATGGATACCTTTTTGGTGATATTGATCAAGAAGTGGTCAAGGAAGCGTTGGGCTAATTGGGTGAATGTGAAAAGAGAGTGTCTAGTGAGAGAGCGATACCAATCGAGGGCAGCACTAGAAAGCAACATGGGGAATGTCCATAAAAGTAATGCATCATCATGTGCTATCAGGTAACAAGCATTTCTAAATGCTCGTAGGTGCTACTGTGGGTCTTCCTTACTCTAGAAGCGAGTAAACTTAGGAAGTTCCCACTAACTGGGATACGACCAGATTGGGACGAAGGGATGGATGGGTTCATTACAAATTTGGTCATATGAAAGGACATTTCTTGAGCCTAAAATAGAGGTCTCAAGATTAGACATTTTGTCCATTAGCATTTTGATTAGATCAGCTGATGGATTGGCAGATGGGGTGCCCCCTAGGTTGTAAGGTGCTTAGAAGGTGTTAGAAGGGGCATATGACGTAGTTAGTTGCGCTTGTATAGGCACAACATATTGATAACTAGTCATTGGGATAGATGTGGAGACCAAGGGTGGTTGTGTCATGAAGGTAAAAGGCACGACTAGGATTGATGTTACCAGAGGTGGTTGGATTGTGGCAACATTAGCCAAAGGATGAGTAGCCACCCTAGTGTTGATGGGGGCAAGAGTAGGCGGGATGGAGACAACTAGATTTTGGAAAGGTGTAGAGGTTTGTTGAATAGTCTGTGGTTGATGGGGGGTCGAAACCCTAATGGAAGTGGGTCCAGAGATAGAAGGAGAAGCCACACTTAGAAGATTAGTCATGGTCTGGTTATTAGTCGAGGTAATGGCCTGGGTGTCTATGGGTTGGATTACAGACGCTGTGGATATGGCTACTGTCTCAACTAAAGAGGTTGGCATCCCATAAATTGGGTTGCCTAAGGAGTATCACATTCAAATTCATGTGAGATAATGTTGAAGGGCCTTGACATTGAGGTCAAGGGACCTTTTGAAGTCTTGGTCCCCCTTAAGGACAATGGGAGGCTAAGTCAGGGTCGATTGGGTAGGATTTCATTCGGTCTCTGAATGATACTCCATTAGAGGACTGGTTATAGAAGGCAAAGGCGGGAACGATTATTGCCTCATGTGGTCAACAAGAGTCTTGGTTTGACTACATGTCAAACCATTTAAGGCACAAAGGGTTAGGTTCCAAAAACTATGTTTTTTAGCCTCAAAAAACCAGAATGGGTGTTGGACAGCAAGAAAGTCAGGTTTTAAGCCTGTTGTTTTGGAAGAAAGATTGTAACAGTGACCGACATCAGTTGAAAAACCGATGTCAGTGAAAACAAGTGGTGGACATCGGTCAGATAACCGATGTTGGTGGAACAAGTTGCTGAGGTCGGTTAGATAACCGATGACGGTGAATAAAGGTTACCGGCATCGATTGGAAAACTAATGTCGGTTACTGTGTGGTTGGGAAAGAAAAAAGAAAAAAAAGGTTCTGAGTTGTTTGAAGCTCAAAAAAATGCATCCTCACCAGCTCAAAAACTCAGATAAAGGCAAAAAAGAAGATGAAGACAAGCAGACCCTAACGTTAATTCCTAAGAATAAGTTTTAGAGTCTTGTTGGCTTATGCCTTAGAGTATGTTTGAGAAGTTGGCTTGTAGAACAGGTCTTAGAAGAAGTAGTCTAAGGTTGGTTTTAGGTTAGTTTCAGTGCTCAAGATCTGTATTAAGTTCTGTACATGGCCTGGTGCTAAGAGCTTTCTCCCCTCACTTCACAAACCTAGAGCTGAGCTAGGCCACTTAGCTAGTATATACTTCCCCTAGAGTTTATCCTCTACTAGAGAATAGAGTGGGCTTTCCCCTTGGTAGTGAAGTCCAAGTGGGATTGCCGGGATGGGTAAGGTATCTGCTAGGTGATGAAATCCTAGTCGAACCTTGTCTCAAGTATGTTTAGATGTTTGAGTTTGTGCAAGTGGTTTGGATGTGTAACATGAGTGGCCTACGCTTTATTCATGATGCATTTTTAATTACTAGATGTGAGAGCTAAGTATGCATTTAGGAAGAAATGAAATACAATGTATTTTAAGCCCAAATTGAAATGTGTGTTTGTATGCAGACAAGTGAGAAGAGGTTGAAGAGTATGATTTTGACTAGTCTAAGATGCAAGAAAGAAAGAAGGGTTCTTTTTAACCTTGCTAATAGTGTCTTTTGGAAGAGATAGAGGAAAAGGATGCAAGAAGAGACCTAATGCACCTATATGAAAAGTTTGCTTTTAGAAGAAAAAGTATGAACCCAAGGAAAGCTCCTAGGGTCCCACCGGGTGTGCCAGAATGTTTCTAACTATTTTTGTTTTTCCACATTCAAAAGAAATAAGAAACTAAAGTAATGGTCTAGGGTTAGATGATACCCGAATGAGGTCTGCACACCATATCCAGATGATTGAAGGGACTCCTCTTTGGCTGTGGAGGATGACACCTATAGAAGAAATAGACTTAAACAAGAAGATTGTTAAATAGACGTAAGGTGGACTGCCAAGCAAAAGATTGATCTTAGAAGTGTAAAGACTTCCTAAAAGGGTGACAGTCCACTGATTGATAAAAAGTAGAATGTTGCTAGAAAAGGAAATGATAAAGGATTGAACAAAAGAAATAGAAACAAATGCATACATGTATGTGGCAATCTGTCTTCCACAGTCACTAGCATTGGTGGTTCTGCCAGTGCCAGTTGGTTAAGGTCTTCGGCGTTGGTTAGTCTACTGACGTTAGTAGGGGCAATGGGCCTGGTGGCCAGCGTCGGTCGGGGCAATAAGGCTTTGGATGAGTTTTAGGTCTGTTTGTGGTCAACAAAGTAGTTTGGGGTGTCTATGTGAGTTTTAGTGGTTGGTTTTGGGTCAACAAGACAGAGAGTATGGTCTGAAAGAGGGACAAGATGGAAGATAGGGGCAAAAGGGAGATAAGGGTGAGAGAAGGCTTTTCAGCCTCTCTGGGAAGAATAGATAAGGTTGTGTCAAGAATGCTTGGAAATGGGTAGTAAATTGATTGCTAATGTATTTAAAAGAATACTAAAATAAAACTAGTAGAAATACTTAGCTGTGGGTGTAGACGTAGAAGTGCAGGAGGTCTGTTTCTATTGTGGTTGATACTGGAGATGTCGTGCAACCTTCAATCTAGTGTAGAATGATTGGAGTAGAACCTCTGAGCCTGGAGAGTGCTATTGAAATGTTAATACCTACAAGAAGTTGAGGAGTGAGAAAGCTTGAAGTCTGGAGCAAGAGGATTCACGTTCGCAAGAGACCAGCAACGGAAGCGAAAAATGTAGTTTTAAAGGAACTGTCATCAGCAAAACTGCTGATGTCAGCTGAATAATGACTGATGTCGATAGCTGAAGAATGGGAAAAAAGGCTATTTTTAGCCTTTTTGCCTGTTCTTCTAACTACCAAGGCTAACTGTCATTGGAAAATAGTCCAAGGTAGATTAAAGGAACACGAGAGGCTAATGGGAGGGTTAAAATGGGGTTTAAGTAATTAAGATTTGGCATGGGGTGAGGTGTCAAGGGGGTTATTAATTTAAAATAGTTAATTTATTTTAAATTAATAAGTGTGTGGGTTAGGAATGCTTAGGGGGTGGACCAAGGAGACCAAGGGGGAAGATGACCAAGGGATAGACACGATTTCGGTGTCTACAATCATAAAGGAGGCTCTTATAGGTGTGAATGCGCTATATGCAGGTAATAAGCATGGAATGAAGTAAAATATATGGATGGATGGCCTAATGAACAAATATAATTAATTTTTAAATCCATATAATTTATGATTACATCAATTATATATTAATAAAATCTCTAAAATATCCATTCCAAAGTGAAAACCTCTGGCAAACACATGTTACATAGCATACAAGGATAACTAGTGACTTTTTGGTGTGATGAATGAGCTTGAAACTAACCTTTCACTATCCCAAAACATACAAATGAAATCTATTAAGATATTATTAACGTGTAAAAACTAATAAAACGTCATTATAGTTCCATGAACAAGCTAGACAAGTCTCATACATGTGATTACAAATGGGATTGAGTGAAGAGTTGACTATGAGGAATGGTAAGACTGAAAGTTACTCAAAGCATGGTGTGATGAAATCAACATGTAAATAGGTGATAATATGTAATTTATATATATATATATATAACACCATATTATATTCACATGATACCTCTATAGAATACCAACATTCTATGATAAGGAAGACCCTGATTGAAGCATCACAATGGTGACACCTTCCTACAACATGAGATAACTTAATCATCAAAACACCATGAAACATGAAACTAAACATGGATATAATATGATAATATATATAACATCCTTTAGATTCATAATCACAAACTAGATTGTATAAACCTATCCAAAATATAGAAAAACCTATAGGGTGCAGGAAATAGTGAGCAAATATACATAGTCAACTTGTTAAAAATGTTTCATAAAGCATGGTTGACCAATAATTGGAATATTTTTATGGAAATTAATCTATTATATTTTAATTTCACCTCCCAAAGTTTTTTTACCTATAATTTCTCCTCCTAAAGTTTTTTTACCTAGAATTTCTCCAACTGTTCATACCAAGCATAAACATGCTAACTAGTTTTCTGTGTTTAGAAGGGTAAAAAATGAACATAATGGTTTTAGATTGAATTTAGCACTTAAAAAGAAATTAAATCATGGAAATGAGTTTTAATAATATTAATATATGTTCCATGGCCTTATCCCATGTTTCAAATTCCATAATGGGCCATACAAGTGCCAAACTCCACTTTTTCAGTTGATTACTTGATCTTCAGTTAGATAGCTTGAAAATTTTAGATAATATGGGCATTATTGATAAAGAATCTAACTTATTGGACATTTTAAAGGAAATAAGGACACTTGGGCACCTTGAAAACTATGCCAATTGAATTTATGAGCCATAAAAGCCTTCTAAATGACTCAAAGTGACATATAGATTATTTATACCATGATCAAGGCTAAAGTGGCATAAAATCAAATCAAAATACTTGTATCATACCCTATGACAAAATATTTGACCCCTAAAACATTTAAAAACTAATTTTTTACCTATAGGGGTCAAAATTTGACCTTTAAATCAAATTTGGTGAATAAATTGGTGACTCATAGGTGTAGTATGCCTATTATACTAAAGATCAGTAGCTTTATCCTATCCATGGGATAAGGGAGTCAATTAATTATAGAAGACAACGAGAAAGAAATTGCCTAAAACACACATAAAAAAACCACACCACACCAGACAATATAAAACAAAGTAAGACACCAAAAATACACACATGTGCATAAGCACTTAAGGAAAGTAAGGAAAACAACAACTATGTACAAGGAGAGAGGAAAACCTTAGTAGCAATGTTTAAGATAAATACCATTGATTGGGATATGAAGCTCCTCTCTATCTAAATTTGAGAGTTGGAAAGTATTGTGTTAATTTAATTGAGTTATGAAATAATTTCCAATCTATAAAGCATCAAATTTTGTGTGTTTTCTAGGCTTATCCCTATCTTCATCCCACATTAAAATAATGTCCCCTTCTTGGAAGCTTCTTGGCATGATTTTCTTATCAAAATATCTCTTTGTTTGATCTTAATGGGCTCTCATAGTTTACATATATTGGTGCCTTGTTTTTTAAATATCCATAAAATCACATAATTTAACTTCCATTCTTGAATTTTCCATAAACTCTAGCTGATAAGTGAGATCTAAGGCTGGTAACTCAAGTGAAATAGGCAATCTAGCCTCTCTTCCATAAACAATTGTATACAGTGATTTTCTAATGGCTCTTTTTGTGGTGATTCTATCAGCCCAAAGATATGTATTAAATTTTTATTTCCAATTTATTTATTTTTCCTCCATCATACTATTGATAATCCTAATTAGATTCTTGGCAATGTGAAACAAGCTTACATAGACCTCGTAAGGCCCTACATGCACCTACAATTGAGTGTTTAGTCTTGATGAAGGTAAAGAGATGAATATGATTAGGAAGAGAATGAATATTTTCAAGAAACTTGAAAATTTTTCATGATATATTATTAAAGTGTTTTCACAATATCCAAGACTCCTTCCAAGTTGACCATCTACTCTTCATATTATCCCAAGGATGACAGTTCGTACAGTTGTACTAAGGGACTAGTGTTGCTCTATGGGTGGGGATGAAGAATATAAGTAATAAGAGTGGTTTGGGGTGAATTAAAAGATTATTTCTCATTAATTTAATGTGGATAAAATTTTGAAGAAACCTAAGCACATTGTTTTTATGCCTTGAGAGGTTATTCTTATGTGGAAGTGAAAAATGCAGAAAATGGTCCTTAAAATTGAGTTGGTTATGTGCCTAAATATGGGAGTATGACTTATCTATTTGGTAAAAATATTAATAAATACTTAATACAACTTCTCAAAAATTAAATTTTCCTTCAATAGGAGGGTTATATCTCATTGTTTTGTCTCAGAGGTTAGCCAGTCAGGAAAATCAGAGTTTTGACAAAATAAGTAAATGAAGCCAAAATGGGTAAGAAACTTGATATAAATATTTGGGAAAATAAAGGAAAATATTTTGAGTTTTATTTAAGGTGATTTGATTCTATGAAACACTAAATAAATCTCAGACCTCTCAAAATGGTCAAAACACTTGTCATACAGCTCAACCAAGCATGCTATAATTAGGCCTAGTTGGTGAATGAGAAGAAAGAAAAAGGACTGATTAGGAAGTTGTGTGATGAATTTTGGAGCTTTAATGAGGTATGAAAAATCATTATAAACCATATTATCCATTATAAATCAATCAAAATAGTCAAAACTAGCAGGATGCATGCTAAGCATATTAGGCCTTGAAGTGACCTAGAGCCAATTGGGGGTCCAACTTCACTTCTAGATCTTGGTGAGATTTATATCTGATTGGAAAATGTTAATGGGATGAGTTTAGACATGTATAATCCATTATGATTTAGGTAAATCCATGGAAAGGTCAATTTTGGACTTTAAGACAAATTAAACCTATAGGAAATGGAGAAACAAGCTTGATAGGCTAGTTTTCAATGCTCATATTTTATTTGAGGATGTGCATGGAGGAAAAAGGAGTTTGTATATGTTATTAGAGGTCATTTAAATCATGATTGTGTGATTTTTTTATAGTTAAAACATTAGGGCTTTATGATCAAAGCTTAAGGATAAAATGGACTTAAAACCCTACTAAACCCTAGATAAGGACCTAAATGAGATAATAAGCATGGAAAGATACTATAATGGGAAAAAATGACAATTAAAGTGATTGGATGATGTATAATAATCTTCAAGGCTTCCCCCCATAAATTTTTGTGTTGACCTATATGTACAGACATGGTACATAATGACTTTATTTAACTATTTTGTGCATTATATAGGTTCTAGGGACCTTCAAAGAATGAAATAAACTTTGGGATTAATATATATATAATTATTATAACTTAATATGGTAAAATCATAAGTGTTCCTACTAGATCTCTCATCTTAGCCAATCAAAATTGCCATAGTGAACATGATAGTGAGAAGGGTGAAAAATTCAAGTGGAAGTCTTTTTAAGGTGTTTTTAATGCCTCTAATTCCATGGAGAGTTTTTAAAAGTTTCAAAAAGTCCCTTTTATTAATTTTCATGGAAAATTTATGCATTTTTGAATCCAGGTATGTAAGGTGTGTGGAAGAGGAGTTTTCTTATGCTATAGATGGTGATGGCTCATTTCCAAAAGTTTCCAGATGACAAGGAATGCAACCAATACATGGGAAATAATGTATTAAATTATTCCCCTTACTAAAATAATTATATATACCCATAGTAAAATTTGGTATGTTCAAATAGGTGTGAATGATGAAGGTAGTTTTTTGAGCCAACATAAGAATTTCATGTCACTTTCTAAGAGTTCCATGCATTGTATGAACACTTGTACCTATTAACCCTACATGGTCCATTTAACATCTTATTATCATCCATATTTATCCCATTTTTTTTTATCTTGACAAGTGTCCAACTGACCTTTGGACTTCCTTTATCTCAGCCCTCTCCCAAATGCTATAAGTAGTGAATTTTTGGGATCTTTTGAGTAGCCTCCATTGGTTAATGGTGAAGCCCTAGCCAATTTTGTATTTAAATGTATATTGAAGAAATAAAAAAGTCCTACTTAAAAGCTACATAATTGAGTTTGGTTCTAAATATTATTTATATTGTCTAGTAAAAGATGGTCTTTTCTAGCATGTTATCTTTGATTATCCACCAAGTATGTAGAAGAGTAATTATTATAGGTATTTGTTAGTGTTATTTCTTAGTGAATGAGAGTTTTATAAGTGTTTTATGACTGTATTCTCCAAATTATCATTTAGTATCCCTCTTAAACATAAAATAAACCTCTTAACCTATCACATGAAACATTGATGTAAAAATCTATCTTGAGTTATGAGTTATGTTTGAAAGAATCTTTGATTTTCTCTAAGTATTATAATTTTAGTAAATAGGAGGAAAATAAATATTGATGCATCACCTTTTAGCTTTCTAAGTTTGTCTTCTTAACCCTTTTCATGCAAAATTGATAAATTAGAGAGTGACTCAAAGAGTGAATCAATGGAACTAGCCCTTCTAGAGATTCATCTCACTAATTACCTATTAAAAGTGAGATGTTTCCATTTTACCACTTGGATTAGGAGAGCTGAGACATCTCCTTAAGTGTGAAAATACAAGTGACAATAGTTTTTAGCATGCCTAGTGAGACTCTAAGTCCTAGAAGATTATCTAGGATTGGTGCTGGTTTTGGCATATTTATAGTTAAAATAACATCTACATTTAGTACCTAGTTAGTCCACTAAGTTTTAAACTCTTTGGTTACTCATAACTCCTTATTTTCCATGCCAAAGGTGACCACTAAGTATGCTACTACAGGTATACCTTTTGAGTTTGTGCAATTGCCTTATTATTCTATCAAAAGATTCAGATTTGTGAATACTCATCCTTATTCAAGGGAGTTGGTGTTAAAAGGTCCAAGTTTATTATTATTTCAACCCCTAATACACATAATATACATTATAATATGTCTATAAACCTTCCTTTTATAGCCTTCACCAAATCATATCATTTGAATCTTGCCTAATATGACCAATTTCTTAGATCAACCCTTAAGAGTGTTCCATATTTTAGTGGAAAAGGTCCTATTACTCCAATTACAGACATTATAAACATGGAAAAATTCTAAAAAATCCATAATATCACTCAAAAAAATGTATCCATCAGGATATTAACATTGTCTTTGAAAGGGAAAGCTTTAGATTGGTATGGAACTCTATCTCATACTTCCATTACTTCATGGGATGAGCTAAGAAATCTATTGTCTAAGAGGTTTGAATAGAAGAGTGATTATTTGTCACTAATTGATAAATTGATACTATAAATAGGGATCATAAATATTTTATGTAATATTTTAACTCTAGATTTCAAAAGACATGGGATAGGATCCCAACCCTTATGAGACCTACTCCAAATTATGCTTTCTTGTATTACCTAAAAGCATTGAATAGTGATATAGCCATAATGATCCAATCCATGGATGGTAATACACTAAATACTACCTATGAGATATCTATTAATGTTGAGAATTATCTTTTTCAAGTAAGGAAGATTGCTCCTAGACAACCAATGTCATTATTCCTTGATATGCAGCTTCCTAGTCAAATTGCATTACCTACCTTGCCTCATTTTCCTAATAATCAAGAGAAGTATTCCCTTGCTCCTACCAATGACATTAATGAAGTAAATATTTTTATTCAAAGTGTTACTAATGAATTATTTTCTCTCAAAAGACAACAAGCTCAAAATTATAGGCCTTATCAGCCCTATAATTAGTTTGGACAAGTATTCTTCCTTTTCAAGATAATGTTAAATGATGAGGTCAAATAAATCAAGGTAGACCTTACCAAAGTTTCAATCCTAATATTATTATATATATGTTTTTCCTACTCAAAATATTTTTGTTTAAGAAAAACCATGATACCCTTCACATGACCAAAATCAAGGCCAAGGTGCATATGCCAATGAAATGCCTAGTCAAGCCATGACAATATAAGGTTGTCAAGTACCTCAAGTTACCAATTTTAAGGTGCTAATGGAAAATTGAAAATAATAATATAATTATACTCTTAAAAATCATTTAGAGGGAGAATTTTGTGCCATGAATCATTTGGGAAGTTCAAAAAATGTGAATACTAGTGAATCTTCTAACACTAGATCTAAGATAAGGGTTGTTGTAGAGGCACAAGGGGAAACTCAAGGACCTATTTTGATTCCTCCATCACCAAAAATAGTATTAGGGTCTAACTCAGCTCCTAAGATGTAGTAAAATTAATATTTTTATAATTCAATGCTAGATCTTACACATCTATCTTCACATGCTACACCACAAGGTATTAGTCCTTCCAAAGAGCAATTCAAGATGACTAATATTTATATAAATTTTGTGGATCAAATGAATAAGTTACACGTGAATATTTCATTATGGGACTCATTGTAAATAATATGAAAAAATATATCCTTCAAAATAATTGCTTGGAATAGGTAAACAAGTTGGATCAACTAGAATTGAAAATGTTGTTTTTGTGAATGAAACTCAGTCCATTGATGGACACATGAATAAAATTGATAAGACTCATTTTTATCTATCATTGATCATTGGTGATTTTTAGTTTAGAATTATATCATAGATATTGGGGCTAGTACTTTAGTTATTCCCAAGTCAATAGCAAATAAACTAGGCCTTAAGTATGAACCAATGGCTAAAGGAGTTCTACAATTAGATGGATCACCAGTAAAAACCTTGGGAGTAGTCAAGGATTTTACTTTGATTTTACATTATTGTATTAATTTTTCCATCCCTCATGATGTGATTATTTTATATTTACCCCCATACTTTTCTCTTTATTTGTCAACAGAGTTTACATCTAATATAGGTGGATACTTTGCAACAAATTGGTCATATATAGTTTTTAGGACAAAGTATGGTACCAAGGTAAAGAATAATTCAGAGCCTATTCAACAAAATCATTCAGATCCCTACATTCCTAAAGTTTCAAATGTCAATTATGTTATTCTTGATGAAGAGGAAATTCACATGGATCAATCCCCAAATTCTTCTCTTGAAGGAGTTTTTGATTTGTATTTAGATGAATGGGGATTTGAACACTATGAACATGATCCTTACAAATTCATAGAGGAATCTAGTCCTAGAATGTATTACCTTCATGAAAAAGGCTCTTTCATCCCAAACTTGATGAATCCAAATGAGAGTATGGATGGTTTGTGGTAGCTATTCTTTTATGGATCAAGAAGAAACGTTGGATCAGGTGGTGGAGTAATGTTAGTTTCTCCATCCAAGTAAAGGTCTTACTCTACTTTCATATTTCACTTCAATTATAATTTTAATGTGGAGGAATAAAAATCCCTCATTCATGGCCTTGAGTGGGCTAGTAAGATAGATGTGAAAGAGTTACATGTTTTTGGTGATAGTGAATTGGTTGTGAATCAAGTGAGAGGTCAAAATATGAATAAGAACTCCTTCATTAAGTCTTATAAGCATAGAGTGTGGGATATTGTGGAAGTTTTCCAATCCTTCAACATTTAATCTATACCAAGAAAGGATAATAAACATGTTGATATGTTGATATAAATTGGAGCTTAGTTTGATGTTCCAATGGGTATAAGAGATGGCAAGAAATAGCCTCATCTCAAAGTGATTGTAAGGCCTTTTATACCTAATAATGTCACTAATTGCAAAGTGTTTGATAGTGACCAACAAATAGCTCTTTTTATACAATAGGAGGTTGAGTTTTCCTCAAAGAATAATCCAAAATACAATATCAATATGGAAGGTAGATCATAAAATTGAAGACAAACAAGATCCCTAAGGTCTTAGTCACACTTGAAAGTATCTTCAATGATGATGATTAGTTGAAAAAGGAAAAGGTAAGCATGTCTACTAAGAAATAAAACTATGAGAGAGTAAAAATATTAAAATATAAGTTTATTTCTCTTGGGAAGGTATGTATTAGAGAATAAAGACATGATTTTATTGAATTATGCAATGATTTTTCTAGTGTCTTTGCATGGGAATATAGAGATTTAAAAATATTTGATCCAAACTTATCTCAACATACCATAGAGATAGATGAAAATTCTATGCCTATCAAGCAAAATCAAAGGTCAATCAATCCTAAGATTGAGCTACTCATGAGAAAGGATCTTTTAAAGTTGATTGAGTCTAAGATTGTTTTTCCTATTAAGCATGCATCTTGGTTGGAAAACTTAGTCCCAGTAAGGATTAAGAATGGGTAAATAATGTTATGTGTTAAATTTAGATATTTGAATAGAGTTTACTTGAAGTATCATTATCATCTTCTTTCCATGGATCAAATTTTTCAAGTTTTTATAGGTAGTGAAAGTTCTCACTCCTTCATAGATATTCAAGGTATAATTAGATTTTGGTGAAATAAGGAGATCAATACAAGACAACCTATAATACCAAATGGGGCACATATGCTTATAAAAAAATGACTTTTGGTTTGTATAATTTTGGTGCAACCTTTCAACATAGAATGGATATGTATTTTCAAGGTCTAATAAATGATATAGTGTTGGTGTATCATGATGATATCATAATTTTCCTTAAGGATGCAAAGGACAACATGACTCATCTTAGGAAGATTTTTGATAATTGTAGATAGTTTGGAATTTCTCTAAATACAAAGAAATGTGTGTTTATTATCCATGAAGGAAAACTCTTGGGACACATTGTTTCAAATCAAGGGATATCCATAGATCTTGAAAGGGTGAGTGCAATCTTGGCATTGACTTTGCTCAAACACAAGAAAGGTTTGCAAAGTTTCTTTGGAAAAATAAATTTCATAAGGAGGTTTATTCCTTATTTTTATAACTTATTCAATCCTCTCACCTATATGTTGATTAAAATGAGGTGTTTACTTGGACAAGAAGAAGGAAAGAGAATTTTTAATAGATTAAGTAAACTATTACTCAAGATCTAACTCTTGCAAGCCCTCATTTCTCAAAGTAATTCAACTTGTATACCTTTGGAAATGAAGAAGTAATGTCTACCATGCTCACTCAATCAAATGAAGAAAACTTGGAGAAACTTATTGCCTTCTTTAGTTAGGGATTCAAAAGCTATGAGGTAAGATACACTTATGTATAGAAACAAGTACTTTAAATTGTTATAATTCTAAATAAGCTTAGGCACATGTTAGCTAAAAACACAATCCATATATTGGTACCTCATCCTAGTGTCAAATCCTTCCTTTTGAGTGGAGATTTGAATGAAAAAAAGGCTGGTTGGATTACAAAAGTAATGAAGTGTGATGTACAAATCAAAACAACCAAGCTAGTAAAAGGAAAAAGATTATGTGAGCACCTTTCCTTAGATTTGAAAAAAAAAAAGACGTTGTTTTATCCCTTCAAGATGATCCTATGATAGTTTAATCTTCATCAATGAGGAGTTGGACACAAGATATTATCCATTTTCTTCAAATGGGTGAGTGTCCACAAGGCCTAGATAGAGCCATAAGAAGGTACTTCATATTACAATTGATTCCTTATGTACTTGTTGATGGATTATTTTTTAGGAAATATTTCTCAATTGTACTATTGATATGTGTTGAATTGGATCATGTTGATAAGATATTGTTTGATTTTCATGATGGACCAGCTGGTGGTTACTTTTCTGTAAGAACCACAGCTGAAAGGAATATGAAAGCTAGATTTTTTTGGCTTAGTTTGTTTAAAGATACCTATGATTGGGTAAGAAAATGTCAAAAATGTGCTCTCTTTGATGGGAAGAAAAATCTTGTAGCCTTACCTCTTCATCCAATACAAGTAGACCAACCCTTTATGCAATGGGGTATAGATTTAATAGGCTTAATCAACCCACCTTCTAGTGCTACTCACAAGTGGGTGTTGAATACCACAAATTACTTTAAAATGTGGTTGGAGGTTGTATCTTTCAAGGAAGAAAATGATATTTTTAGTTTTAGACTTCTATAAAGGCATAGTTAAAATATTTGGGGATCCTTCAATAATAATTTTAGATAATGCATTAGCTTTCCTTGGAATGAAGACAATTGAGTGGGATTTGAAATATGGTATTTATACTAGTACTTCCTACAAATATTATCCACAAGGGAATGGTTTTTTTAAGTACACTAATAAGAATCTAATTAAGATTATCAAGAGGACAATGGAGGAAAACCAAATAACTTGGCATTCGAAATTGAAGACAACTCTTTGGGCTGACAGAGTGACACCCAAAGAGCCATTGGAAAATCACCATATACACTTATTTATGGAAGAGAGGATAGATTACCAATTTAACTTAAGTTACCAACCTTGGATCTCACTTGTCAATTGTATTTGATATAAAATGAAAGCATGAAATTCAGATTATATGAGTTGATGGATCTTGAAGAAACAAGGGACCAAGTTATGGAAACTATGAGATCCCATCAAGATCAAACAAAGACATAGTTTGATAAGAAATCCATACCAAGAGTCTTCAAACATGGGGATATTTTTATAAAGTGGGATGAAGATAGGGCTAAGCCTAAAAAACACACAAAGTTTGATGTTTTGTGGAGTGTCCCTTATGCCATCACTCAATGCAAGCAACACAATGCTTTCAAACTATCAAAGATGGATGGAGAGGACCTTCATATCCTAATTAATGGGATATATCTTAAACATTAGTACTAAGTTTCTCCTCTCTCCTCATACATAATTGATGTTTTCATTGCTTTCCTTAAGTGTTGATGCATATGTGTTAGTGTTGTTAGTGTCTTGATTTATTTTGTGTTATTTTGTGTTGTGTGTGTTTTAGGCAATTCCTTTCTAGTTGTATTCAAGAATTAATTGACTCCCTTATCCCATGGATAGGATAAGGATACTAATATTTAGTATAATAGGCATACTACCCCTATGAGTCACCAATTTGTTGACCAAATTTGACTTTAAGGTCAAATTTGGACCCTTATAGGTAAAAAATTAGATTTTAAATACTTTTAAGATATAATATTTTTTCATAGGGTATTTTAAAATTATATTTATGTAATTTAATTCCACTTTATCCTTGATCATTATCTAATTAATCTATATGTCACTTTGAGTCATTTAGAAGGCTTTTATGGGTCATAAATGCAAGTGGCATGGTTTTAAAGGTGCCCAAGTGTCCTTATTTCATTTCAAACATACAATAAGTCAGATTCCATATCAATAATTTTAGTCTCATCTGAAACTTGTAGGTTATATAATCGAAGATCAAGTAATCAACTAAAAAAGGGGAGTTTGGTACTTGTACAACCCATGAGGGAAGGTAACACATTAGATAAATCCATGGAACATATATTAATATTCCTTAGAATTATTTTAAAGTTCCAATTTTTTGATAAAACCATTTTGTTCCTTCTTTGCCCTTCTAGACACATAGAACTAGTCAACACGATTATGCTTGGTATAGACAGTTGGAGAACTTCTAGGTCAAACAAATTTGGGAGGTGAAATTAAAATTATATATATTAATTTCCATAAAAATATCATAATTATTGGTTAATAATTATTTATGAACCATCTCTAACAAGTTGACTATTTTTTTTACTCACTTGTTCCTACACCCTATATGTTTTACCCCATTTTGAATAGGTCCATACATTCTAGTTAGTGGTGTTGACTCCAAATGATTTTTTATCTCTTTTTAGATGATGTCCAAGTTTATTTTCATGTTTAATGGTGTTTTTATGAACAAATTATCTCATATTATAAGAAGGTGTCACCATTATCAAGCTTTATTTAGGTTATTCCTTGTTTCAAAATGTTGGTCTTCTATAGACGTGCCATGTGAATATAAGATGGTGTTCCATAGGTACAAAGTCCATATGATAACCTCTTTCCATGTTTGGTTTAATCACACCATTATTTTAGTAACTTTAAGTCTTACCATTCCTCATAGTTAACTCTTCACTCAATCCCACTTACAGTCACATGTATGAGAGTTATGTAGCTTGTTTATGGAACTGTAATGAGGGTGTATCAATTTTTCCAAGTCATCAAGAGATGAAGAGAGCTCATTTTGATGTTTTTTAAAATTTAAAGGTTAGTTTCAAGCTCATTCATCACACTAAACACTCACCAGCTATCCATGTCTGCTCTATAATAGGTGTTTATAAGAGGTTTTCACATTGGAATGGATGTTTTGGAGATTATATTAAGATATCCTTAATAGAATCATAAATTAGATGGATCTACAAATGATTTTGAGTTATTTATGAGGAAATACATCCACATATTTTCCTCCATTCCATGCTTACTACCTGCATATAGATCATTCACACCTACAGGAGGTTCTTTGATGACATCATGTTGAGATGGAAAGTCTAATAGTTATTTCAATATCCTATATTGATAAGAGTATATTGGAAAGATTTGTAAGGGCCTAGTATTTATCACTGATATTCATCTCTTGTTCACTATCCAAATTTGTATCTATTGGCTGCGTATGTGTAAATGCCCACCTATAGGTGGTACCACAGAGCCATAAAGGCATGTGTACAAAAGGTTGGAACATGGTAAGGCATCTTATTGAATCTTAACATGTTGTTTGATCATGAAAAATCTATTTTAGGTGTCAAAATGTAAAAATAAGGTGTAAATAATTTTTTAAGAAACAAGGACTAGATTCAAGGATCTTTTCCCCAAAAAATGAAAATAGAGATCCAAACTCTTTTATTGATATCTTATAACAAGGTCAAAAAGAGTTTTGAGGCATCATAATGGCCATATCTTGTATCCTATATCATAGAGAAGATCTATGCCAAGGATGAATACAATATTATTGTTTGATCTTGATTGTTTGGGGCCTCAAAGATGCCTTTTAAATCACTAAAACCCTACAATCACATCTACATGATTTACATTTTGAGTGGCCATTGACACCAAAGGTTACAAATAAAACTTACTCTCATGGTTAAAATGGTCCTATTGATTGAATTATGTAAAAATTAGAATTAATATCATTATGATGATGTTGATGTATAGTTTCTCAAGCCCCATGGACACCTACAAGTATCCCATCATAGGAAAATGCTCACTTATAGCTGAGTAGGTAGACTATGACCTAAATATGGTGTCTTGGTGATTTTTTAGCCCATCCAAGGTAAGTATAGGTATAATTAGATGATATGTGAATTTAAATATTCAAATAGGGTTTTCACACATCATGACCAAAGTCCAATCAGGTAAATGTGTACTTATAAGAATCAAAGAAGTAGGGTATCATAGTCAAGAAAGAGAACTCAATTTGGTGAGCTTAAAGTGCATGTAAAGTTTAAGGGAGAGTTTAAATGATGAAATAGACCTATTATCACCTTCATTAGGACCATTATGATCTCCATAATCTCTTGGAAATGTTAAATGAGATTACATAGACCTCTTAAGGCCCTATATGCACCTACAACTAAGTGTTTAGTCTTGATGAAGGTAAAGAGATGAATATGCTTAGGAAGATAAGGAAGGTTTGAAAAAAAGTTGAAAATTGTTCAATATAGATTAATAAATTATTTTATTAAGATCCAAGACTCCTTCCAAGTTAACCATATACTATTCATACTATCCCAAGGATGATAGTTTGTACCGTTACACTCAGGGACTCATATTGCTCAATGGGTAAGGATGAAGAATATAAGGCAAACGAGTGGTTTTGGGTGAATGATAAGAATATTGAGCATGAATTTAATGTGGATAATTTTTTTAATAAACCTAATCACAATGGTTTTATGCCTTGAAAGGTCATTCTTAGGTGGAAGTGAAAAATGTAAAAAATAGTCCTTTTTAGAGACCTTTTTTGGGCAAATTGAGTTGGTTAGGTGTCTAAATGACGGATTATAGCTTAAATATTTGGTAAAAAAAATTAATTATTACATAATAAAACTTAAAAAATCTTCACTTTACCTTGAATAGGAGGGATATATCTCAATATTTTATCTTAGAGATTAGCTAGTAGGAAAATCAAAGTTTTGGCAAAACAAGCAAATGAAAACAAAATGGGTAAGAAAATTGATATAAAGATTTTAGAGCTTATAATAACATATTTTGAGGTGTATGTAATGTTAATGGATTATATTAAATACTAAATAAATCTAAGACCTCTAAAAATGGTCAAAATACTTGTGTATACAACTCAACCAAGCAAGCTACAATTAAGCATAGTTGGTGCATGAGAAGAAAGATTAAGAAGGATATCTTGGAAATTTGTGTGATGAAATTATGATATTTAATGAGGTATGAATAAGAATGAGACAACATACCATCCATGAGAGATCAATCCAAATATAAAAAACTAGTAGGATACATACTAAGCCTATTAGGCCTTGAAGTGACCTAGAGCTAATTGGGGGTGTAACTTCATTTATATATCTTGGTGAGATTTATATATAATTGGAAAAAAAATTATGGGATGAATTTATAATTTTTTTATCCATTAGGATGTAAAGAAATCCATGGAAAATTCAATTTTGGACATTATGACACATTAAGCCTATAGGAAATGGAGAAACAAACTCGATAGGCTAGTTTTGAATGCTCATATTTTCTCCAAGGATGTGCATGAAGGACAAAGGAGTTTGGAGAAGTTATTAGGGGTCCTTGAAATAATTTTTGTGTAATTTTTTGGCAGTTCTAACATCAGATCTTTATGAACAAAGCTTAAGGACAAAATAGACTTAAAACCCTACTTAATCCTAGATAAGAACCCAAGTGATAAAATAATAATGAAACTAATATAATGGGATGGAATTATAATTAAATTTATTTTATGATGTATAATAATATTCAGGTATTCCCCCAATCAAGTTTTGTGCTAACCTATCTATACAAACATGGTATGGAATGGCTTTCTTTAACTATTTTGTTAATTGTGTAGGTTCTAGGGACCTTCAAAGGAATGAAATAAACTTCTGTAGGAATATATTAACCTATTATAACTCAATATTTTCATTTAATTCCTTGAAAAAACTCCTAAGTGTGCCTACTAGAGTTCTCATCTCAGCTAGTCAAAACTAGCATAGTGAACATGATAGTGAGAAGGGTGAAAACTTCAAGTGGAAGTATTTTTAAGGTGTGCCTAATGACTCTAAGGCCATAGAGAGTATTTAAAAGTGTCATAAACTCCCTTTAATGAATTTTCATGGAAAATTTATTCCTTTTGGAATCCAAGTGTGCAAGGTGTGTTAAAAAGTAGTTTTCTTAGATTGTAGATGGTGATGGCTCATTTCCAAAAGTTTCTAGATGATTAGGAATACAACCAATGCATGGGGAAGCACGTTTTCAACCCTTCCCCCATAGTAAAATAATTATATTCTCCCCTATATATTTTTGGGACGTTTAAATAGGTGTGAATGATGAAGGTAATTTTCTAAGCCAACACAAGGAATTTCATGCCACTTTTAAAGAGTTTTGTGCCTTATATAGACACTTTTACTTCCTAAAATTTCATGGTCAATTTCAAATATTATTATAATGAATATTTAACCTATTTTATTATCTTTAAAAGTGTCCAAGTGACCTTTGAACTTCCCTTGTCTTATCCCTCTCCTAATGGCTATAAGTAGTGACGTTTTGGGCTCTTTTAAGTAGCCTCCATTGGTTAATGGTGAAAACCTAGCCAAATTTGTATTTTAATGTCTCTTGAATAAATAATAAAGTTAATTTTCATACTTACATGCTACATAATTGAGTTAGTTCCAAATCTTATTGATCTTGTCTAGTAAAAGATGGTCTTTTCTAGCATGTTGTCTTTGCTTATCCACCAAGTATGTAGAAGATTAATTATTATAGGTATTTGTTAGTGTTATTTATTAGTGTATGATATTTTTATAAGTGGTTTATGAATTTATTCTCAAAATTAACAGCAATTATCCATCCTAAACATCAAATATACCTCTTTAACCTAACACATGAAACATTGATGTAACGATCTATCTTGAGTTGTGAGTTATGTGTGAAAAAAGCTTTAATTTTATATAATTAGTATAAGTTTAGTAAATAAGAGGAAATTAAATATTTGTTCTTCATTTTTTATCTTTATAAGTTTTTCTTCTTAACCCTTTTCATGTAAAGTAGATAAGCAAGAGAGTGATTAAAATAGTGCATCAAGGGAACTAGCCCTTCTAGAGATTCATCTCACCAATTGATTACGCAAAAAAAGTGATATGTTTCCATTATGTCACTTGGATGAGGATATCTAATACATTTCCTAAAGGGGTGAAAATTCAAGTGACAATAGTTTTTGGCATGCTCGATGGGATCCTAAGTCCGAAAAGATTATTTAAGATTGGTGTCAATCTTATCATATTTATAGTTGAAAGAACATCTACATTAAATACCTAGTTAATCCAATAAGTTTTAAATTATTTTGTTTCTTATCAATCCTTATTTTCCATGCCAAAGGTGACCACTAGGTATGCTACTAAAGGTATACCTTTTGAGTTTGTGCAATTTCCTTATTATTCTATCAAAAGATTTAAGTTTGTGAATACTCATCCTTATTCAATGGAGTTGGTGTTTAAAAATTCCAAGTTTCCTCTTATTTCAACCCCTAATACACATAATATACATTCCAATATGTATATAAACCTTCCTTTTGTATCCTTCACCAAATAATCTCATTTGAATCTTGCCCAATATGACCAATTTCCTAGATCAGCCCTTAAGAGTGTTCCATATTTTAGTGGAGAAAGTCCTATTACTCCAATTAAAGACATTAGAAACATAGAAAAATTCTAAAACATCCATAATATCACTCAAGATAATGTATCCATTAGGCTATTGGCATTGTCTTTCAAATAGAAAGCTTTAGATTGGTATGAAACTCTACCTCATGCTTCCATTGCTTCATGGGATGAAATAGGAAATATATTTTCTAAGAGGTTTGAATAGAAGTGTGATTATTTATCACTCATTAGGAAATTTACTACAATAAAGAGGTATCATCAAGAGTTAATGAAATATTTTAACTCCAGATTTGAAAAGACATGGGATAGGATCCCAGCCCTTATGAGACCTACTGCAAATTATGCCTTCTTATATTACCTAAAAGCATTGAATAGTGATATATCCATAATGATGAAATACATGGATGAGAATACAATACATGTTTACCTATGAGATATCTATTAATCTTAAGAATTATCTTGTTTAAGCAGGGAAGATTGGTCCTAGACAACTAATGTTGTTATTCCCTAATATACAACCTCCTAGTCAAATTGCATTACCTAACTTGGCTCCTTTGCCTAATAGTTAAGAGAAGTCTTCCCTTTCTCCTAAAAATTATATTCATGAAGTAAATATTTTTATTCAAAGTGTTAATAATGAATTGGTTACTCGAAAAAGACAACAAGCTCCTAATTATAGGCCTTATCAGCCCTATACTTAGTTTGGACAAGCAAGTAGGCCTCCTTTTCAAGGTAATGCTCTGGGACAAGCAAATAACTCAAGGTAGACCTTACCAAATTTTAAATCCTAATTCCCCATCCTATTATAGATCTCTTTTTCCTATTTTGTACTCAAAATAATTTTGTTCAATAACAACCATGCTACCCTTCCTATGACCAAAATCAAGGCCATGTTGCATATGCCAATGAAATGCTTAGTCAAGCCATGACAATGCAAGGTAGTCAGGTACCTCAAGTTCCCACTTTTTTAGTTAAAATTCAAAAAGGAATGGAAAATGGACAAGAACAATCTAATTATACTCCTATTAATCCTTTAGAGGGAGAATTGTGTGCCATGAATCATTTAAGAAGTTCAAATAATGTGAATACTAGTGTATCTTCTAACACTAGATCTAAGAATAGGGTTGTTGAAGAGGAACAAAGGGAAATTAAAGGACATATTTTTAATACCCCATAACCCCAAGTATTATGGGGGTATAACTCAACTCCTACGCTATAGGAAGATCACAAGTTTTAGAATGCAAAGACAGCTCTTACACATCCATCTTCACATGCTACACCACAAGGTACTAGTCCTTCCAAAGATAAATTCAATATGAACAATCCTCATATCAATATTATGGATCAAATGAATAATTTACACATGAATATTTAATTTTTTGGATCATTGGTAATATCGGGGAAAAAATATATCCTTCAAAAAGAATTGTTTGGACTAAGTAAACAAGTTGGACGAGCTAGGATTGAAAATGTTGTTTTGGTGAATGAAACTCAACCCATTGATATAAAAGTGAATAAAAATAATAATAATCCTCTTTTTTATATATATTTGATCATTATTTATTGTTTATTTCATAATTTTATCATAGATAGTGGGGCCAATACTTCAATTATGCCCAATTCAATAGCAGATAACTAGGCCTCAAGTATGTGCCAATGGCTAAATGAGTTCTATAATTAGATGGGTCACCAGAAAAGACCTTGGGAGTAATCAAGGATTTCAATTTTATTTTACATTATTTTCATAGTTTTTTCATCCCTCATGATGTCATTATTATATATTTACCCCCATACCTTGCTCTTTATTTGTCAAGAGAGTTTACGACCAAGATAGGTCGATACTGAGAAAAAATTGGTTATATATGGTTTTTAGGAAAAAGTATGGTACCAAGGTAAAAATTCAATTATATCCTATTCATCACAATAATTTAAATCCCTACATGCTTAAAGTTACAAATTTCAATTGTGTTATTCTTGATGAGGATGAACTTCACATGGATTAGTCTCCAACTTCTTCTCTTGAAAGAGTTTATGATTTGTATTTAGATGAATGGGGAGCTAAATGATATGAAAATGATCCTTAAAAATTCATATAAGAAGTTGGTCTTGGAGTGTATTACCTTAATGAATAAGGATCTTTCATGCTAAATTTGATGAAGATAAATAAGAGTATGGATGGTTTGTGGTAGCTATTCTTTGATGGATCAAGAAGCAAGGTTGGATCAAGTGGTGGAGTGATGTTAGTTTATCCATCCAAGGAAAGGTATTACTTTACTTAAAAATTTAACTTTAGTTGTACTTGTAATGTGGTATAATATAAGTCCCTCATTCATGGACTTGAGTGGGATAGAAATAGAGGTGTCAAGAAGTTTCAACTTTTTGGTGATAGTGATTTAGTTGTGAATCAATTGAGAGGTCAAAATATGACTAAGAACTCCTTGATTGAGTCCTATGAGCATAGAGTGTGGGATATTATGGAATATTTCCAAGCCTTTAACATTTAAATACCAATAAAGGATTAAAAACATAGTGATAGGTTAGAAATAATTACAACTTAGTTTGATGTTCCAAAGGGGATAACAGAGGACAAGAACTAGCCTCATCTTAAAGTGACTATAAGGCCCTCTATCCCTGATATTGTCACTAATTCTCAAGTTTTTGATAGTGAAAAACAAATATATATTTTTCTACAATAGGAGGCTGAGTCTCTATCAAAGAAATAATCCAAACTATAACAACAATATGGAGGGTAGATTGTAAAATTGAAGACAAAAAAGCTCCTTAAGGATTTAGTCACACTTTAGAGTATCTTCAATCACAATGATTAGTTGAAGAAGGAAAAGGTAAGAATGTCTACTAATCAAGAAAACTATGAGAGAGTACAAATCTTAAAAGATAAGTTTCTTGCTCTTGGGAAGGTATGTACTAGAGAATAAAGACATGCTTTCATTGAATTATGCAAGGAATATTTTGATGTCTTTACATGGGAATATGGTTATTTAAAAGGATTTGATACAAACTTAGCTCAAAATACCATAGAGATAGATGATAATTCTAATCCTATCAAGCAAAGACAAAGGCTAATCAATCCTAAGATGAGCCTCTCATGAGAAATGATCTTACAAAGTTGATTGAGTCTAAGTTCATTTTTCCTATTAAGAATTCATCTTGGTTGGAAAACTTAGTCATGGTAAGGAAGAAAAATGGTGAAACTATGTTATGTGTTGACTTTAGAGATTTGAATAGAGTTTCTTTTAAGGATCATTATCCTCTTCCTTCCATGGAGAATATTTTGCAAGTTGTGTCAAGTAGTGAAAGGTTCTCACTCCTTGGTGGATATTTAAGGTATAATCAAATTTTGGTGAAGGAAAGAGATCAATACAAGAGATACTTTACTATTAAATGGGTCACATATGGTTATTGGAAAATTATTTTTGATTTGTCTAATTTTGGTGAAACCTTTCAACATGCATTGGATATGGATTTTTAAGGTCTAATAAATAATATAGTGTTGGTGTATATTTATTATATCATAGTTTTATCCAAGGATAAAAAGGATCACTTGAATCATATTAGAAAGATTTTTGAGATATGTAGAGATTTTGAAGTATCTCTAAATCCAAAAAAGTGTGTGTTTTCTATCTATGAAGGAAAAATCTTGGGACGCATTGTTTCAAATAAATCCCTATCCATAGATCCTCAAAAGGGTGAGTGCAATCTTGGAATTGACTTTGCCCAAACACAAGAGAGGTTTTCAAAGTTTATTTGTAAAAATAAATTTCATAAGGAGGTTTATTCCTAATTTTGATAACTTAGTCAAGCCTCTAACCTATATACTAAGGAAATATGAGGTGTTTACTTGTACAGGAAGAAGGAAGGAGATTTTTTAAGAGATCAATCAATATAATGGTCAAGATACAACTCTTTCAAGTCATAATTTATCAAAGGTATTTAACTTTTATACATTTTAAAATGAATAAGTAATATTTTCCATGCTCACTCAATCAAATTAAGAAAACATGGAGAAAACTATTTCCTTCTTTAGTCAAGGATTGGAAGGCTATGATGCAAGATGCACTTCTATAGAGAAGCAAGTACTTTCAACTGTTATAAGTCTAAAAAAGTTTAAGAATGTGTTATTTAACAACAACATCCATATATTATTACCTTATCTTAATGTCAAATACTTCATTTTGAGTATATATTTTAATGAAAAAATGGTTGGTTAGATTACAAAAGTAATGGAGTATGATGTACAAATCAAGACAACCAAGATAGTGAAAGTGAAAGCATTATGTGAATACCTTGCCTTAGATTTTAAGGAAAAAGAGAAGTTTTTTTATCACTTAAATATGATCCTATGATAGTTTCATCTTCATAAATGAGGAGTTGGACACAAGACATCATCCATTTACTTCAAATGGGTGAGTTTTCATAAGGCCTAGATAGAGCCAAAAGAAGGCAACTTTAGATTACAATCTATTCCTTATGTACTTGTAGATGGAGTACTATTTAATAAATATTTCTCAAGGGTAATATTGAGATGTGTTGAATCAAATAAGGTTGAGAATATATTTTTTGAGTTTCATGATGGACTAGTTAGTGGTCAATTTTCTCCAAGAACCACATCTGTAAGGATTATGAGAGCTGGCTATTTTTAGCCTAGTTTGTTTAAAGATACATATGATTGGGTAAGTAAATGTTAAAAATGTGATCTCTTTGATGGGAATAAAAATATTGCATCCTTTTTCTTCATCTAATACAAGTAGACCAACCCTTTATGCAATAGGGTCTAGATTTCATAGGCTTAATCAACCCACCTTCTAGTTCTGGTCACAAGTGGGTATTGACTACCATAAAATACTTTACAAGATGGGTGGAGGTTGTATCTCTCAAGGAAGAAAATTAAAGTTTAGTTTTAGACTTCTATGAAGGCATAGTGACAAGATTTTGGACTCTTTTAATAATAATTTTAGAAAATGAATTAGCTTTCCTTGGAATGAAGACAAGTGAGTGGGTTTTTAAACATGGCATTTTTATTAGTACTTCCTCCAACTATTATCCAAAATGGAATGGACTAGATGAGTCCACTAATAAGAATATAATTAATATTATCAAGAGGAAAATGGAGGAAAACCAAATAACTTGGAATTCTAAATTGAAGACAACTCTTTGGGATGATAGTATCACCCCCAAAAGAGCCATTAAAAACTCACCATATACACTTGTTTATGGAAGAGAGGATATATTGCCTATTTCACTTGAGTTACCAACCTTTGATCTCACTTATAAACTATAATTGATGGAAAATGAAAGCATGGAAGTTAGATTATGTGAGTTGATGGAGATTAGAGAAATAAGGGACCAAACTATGAAAACTATGAGAGCCTATCAAGATTAAATAAATAAATAATTTGATAATAAATCTATGCCAAGAATATTACAAGAGGAGAAATTATTCTAAAGTGGGATGAAGATAGGGATAAGCCTGGAAAACACATGAAGTTTAATGCTTTATAGAGTGGCCCTTATGTCATCACTCAATTCAAGTAACACAATGTTTTCCAACTCTCAAATTTGGATCGAGAGGAGATTCATATCCTAGTCAATGGAATATATCTTAAACATTTATGCTAAGGTTCTTATCTCTCCTTGTACATATCTATTATTTTCCTTGCTTTCCCTAAGTGCTTATGCATATGTGTGAGTCTTGTTAGTATTTTTATTTATCTGGTTTTAAAGGTACCCAAGTGTCTTTATTTCATTTAAAATGTCCAAGAATTTATATTCCTTGTTAGGAATGTCTGTCTCATATAAAACATGTAGGTTATTTAATGAAAGATCAAGTAATCAACTGAAAAAAGGGGAGTTTGGCACTTGTATAACCCATAAGGGAAGGTGACACATGGGATAAGGTGATGGAATGTATATTCATATTCCAAACAATCATTTACACACTTGAAATTATCTAAAAGTTCCTAATTAAAGCTAAAACCATTCTACTCTTTCTTTTCCCTTCTAAACACATAAAATTGGTTAGTAGGTTTATACTTGGTACAAATAGTTGGAGAAATTATAGCTCAAACACATTTGGGAAGTGAAATTAAACTTAGAGAGATTAATTTCCATAAAAATATTGAAAGGATTGGTCAACCATGATTTATTAACCATCTCTAACAATTCGACTATGTTTTTTGGCTCATTATTTCTTGCATCTTATAGGTTTTGCTCCATTTTAGATAGGTCTATACAATCCATTTGGTAATGTTAACTCTAGAGGATGTTGGATATATTCTCATATGATATCCATGTTTATTTTCATGTTTCATGGTGTTTTATGAGTAAGTTATCTCATGTTGTAGGAAGGTGTCACCATTGTGAAGCTTTAATCAGGTTCTTCCTTGTTGTAAAATGTTGGTCTTCTACATAGGTCTCTTGTGAATAGTAGATGGTTTTACATAGGTCTCAATTCCATATGATCACATATTTTCATGTTTGGTTTCATCACACCATGATTTGAACAACTTTTAGTCTTACCATTCCCCATAGTCAGATTTTCATTCAATCCCACTTGCAGTCACATGTATGAGACTTGTCTATCTTGTTCATGAAACTATAATAAGGGTTTATAAATTTTTATAGGTCATCAATATTTGAATATAGTTCATTTAGATGTTTTGGGAAATTTTAAGGTTAGTTTCAAGCTCATTTATCACACCAACTAGTCAATAGATATCCCTGTCTGCTCTATAATAGGTGTTTACAAGAGGTTGTCATATTGGAATGGATGTTTTGGAGCTTGTATTAAGATATTATTAATTGAATAATACATTATAGGGATTGAAAAATGATTTGGAATTGTTCATGAGGCCATATATCCACATATTTTTCTCCATTACATGCCCACTACTTGCATATAACTCATTCATAGCTACAAGAGACTCCTTAATGAAATCATGTTGAGATGGAAATTCTGATAGATGTTTCAATATCCTATATTTATAAGATTACATTGGAAATATTTGTAAGGACCTAGGATTGACCATTGATATGTATCTGTTTATCTCTATGAAAATTTGTATTCACTTCTTATATATGTGCAAATGTCGACCTATCGGTGGTACCACAAAGCCATGAAGGCACTTGTACATAAGGTTGGAACATGGTAAGGTCTCATATTTGATCCTAACATGTTGGTTGATCATTAAAAACATGTTTTAGATGTCAACAGTTTAAAATATGGTGTAAATCATTTTGGATGAAATAAGGACTGGATTTAGGGATCTTTTCCCCAAAAAGTGAAAACAAAGATCTAAGCCCTTTTATTGATATCTTGTAAAAATATCAAAAAGAGTTTTGAGGAATCATAATGGTCATATATTATATCATCTATAATGAATAATATATATGCCAAATATTAAACCAAGATTATTTATGGATCCTAATTATTTGGGGCCTCAAAGATGCCTTTTAAAGTACTAAAAGCCTATATTCACATCTATAGGATTTGAGTTTTGAGTGTCCATTGACACCCAAGGTTACAAACAAAAAATAATCTCATGGTTCTAATGGTAATATTTATGTAATGATGTAAAAATTATCATTAATATAATTAGGATGATGTTGATGTATAGTTTTTCAAACCCCATGGACACATATAGGTGTCCCTTCAAAGGAAAATGCTCACCTATAGTTGAGTAGGTAGATAGTGACCTAAACATGGTGTCTTGGTAATGTTTTATCCCATAAAATGGTGAATAAAAGTAAAATAAGATAATTTGTGACTTTAAATCTTCAATTAGCATCTTCAAACATCATGACCAAAGTCCAATTAGTTAAATGTGCACCTACAAGAATTAAATAAGCAGGGTATCACAGTCAAGAGATAAAAATTAGTTTGGTGAACTCAAAGTGCATGTAAAACTTAAGGGAGAGTTTAAATGATGAAATATACATATTAACACATTAATTATGACCATCATTATCTCCATAATCTCTTGGAAATTTGAAACAAGATTACATAGACCTCTTAAGGCCCTATATGCACCTACAACTGAGTGTTCAGTCTTGATGAAGGTAAAGAGATGAATATGCTTAAGAAGAGAAGTAAGGTTTTAAGAAAACTTAAAAATGGTCCATTATATGTTAATAAATTGTTTTCAAAATCTCCAAGACTCATTCCAAATTGACCATCTACTCTTCATACTAGCCTAAGGATGACAGTCTGTATAGTTGCACTAAGGGACTCATGTTGCTTAATGGGTAAGGATGAAGAATATAAGGGAGAAGAGTGGTTTTTGGTGAATTATAATATTATTTATAATTAATTTAAGGTTTATATAATTTTTAATTAACCTAATCACATTTTTCTAATGCTTTGAGAGGTCATTCTTAGGTGGAATTGAAAAATACAAAAAATAATCCTTTTTAGAGGCCATATTTGGGCAAATTGAGTTAGTTAGGTGCCTAAATGTGGGAGTATGACTTATCCATTTGGTAAAATTATTAATTATGACATAATAAAAATTATAAAACCTTCAATTTTCATTTAATAGTAGATCTATATCTCACTATTTTGTCTCAGAGGTTAGTTAGTTAGGAAAATCAAAGTTTTGGCAAAACAAGTAAATGAAGCCAAAAAGGGTAAAAAACTTGATATAGATATTTGGAAACATTAAGTAACATATATTGATGTGTATTTAAGGTTAATTAATTATATAAAAAAATAAATAGATCTCATACATCTCAAAATTTTCAAAACACTTGTGCATATAACTCAACTAAGTCAGCGACAATTAGGCCTAGTTGGTGAATGCAAAGAAAGAATGAGAAGTGATTCAGAAGTTATGTGATGACTTTTTGAGCTTTAATGAGGTATGAAAAATAATTATACACCATAATATCGATGATATATCAGTCCAAATATTCAAAACTAGCAGGATGCATACTAAGCCTATTAGGCCTTGAAGTGACCTAGAGCCAATTAGGGGTCCAAATTCACTTATATCTCTTGATGAGATTTATATCTGATTTAAAAATGCTAATGGGATGAATTTGGACATTTTTTAAAAATTATTATGTAGTTAAATCCATGGAAAATTATATTTTGGACTTTAAGACACATTAAGCATATAGGAAATGGAGAAAGAAGATCGATAGGCTAGTTTTGAATGTTCATATTTTATCTGAGGATGTGCATGGATGAAAAAGGAGTTTTTAAAGGTTATTATGAGTCATTTAAATATTTTTTGTGAAATTTTTTTGTAGTTCTAATGTTAGGGATTTATTAATAAAGCTTAAGGACAAAATGGACCTAAAACACTACTAAACCTTAGATAAGGACCTGAGTGAGAAAATAAGCATGGAAAGCTATAATAATTGGCAATAATGAAAATTAAAGTGATTTAATTATGTATAAGACTCTTTATATATTACCCCCATCAAGTTTTTTTCTGACCTATAATTATGAACATGGTATATAATGGATTGTTTTGACTATTTTATGCATTGTGTAGATTATACAGACCTGCAATAAATGAAATCAAATTTGGGAGGAATATATGGAAATATAATAACTAAATATGTTCATTTAATTCCCTGAAAAAAATCCTAAGTTTTCCTACCATAGTTCTCATCTCAACTACTTAAAATTGGCATAGTGAACATGATAGTGAGAAGGGTGAAAACTTCAAGTGGAAGTTTTTTAAGATGTGAATGATGCTTCTAATGCCATGGAGAGTCTTTAAAAGTGGAATAAACTATATTTTATGAATTTATATGGAAAATTAATGTCTTTTGGAAGCCAAGTGTGCAATTTTTATGGAAGAAGAGTTTTCTTAGACTATAAATGGTGATGGCTCATTTTTAGAAGTTTCCATATGACTAGGAATGCAATAAATGCATGGGAAATCATGTATGAAACATTACCCATTAGTAAAATCATTATATATTCCCCTAGTCATATTTTGAACATTCAAATAGGTTTGAATGTTGAAGGCAATTTTTTTAGCCAACATAAGGAATTTCATGCCACTTTCCAAGAGTTTCATGCCTTTTATGGAGAATTTTAGTTCATAACCTTACATGGTAAATTTCACATATTATTATAATTAATATTTAACCTATTTTATTATCTTGAAAAGTTTCCAAGTGACCTTTATACTTCCCTTGTCTTACCCCTCTCCTAAATACTATAATTAGTGACTTTTTGGGCTATTTTGAGAAGCCTCCATTGGTTAATGGTGAAACCATAGATAATTTTATATTTTAATGTCTCTTAAATCAATAAAAAAGTTAATTTTAATACTTAAATTTTTCATATTTTATTTTGGTTCCAAATCTTATTGATCTTGTCTAGTAAAAGATGGTCTTTTCTAGCATGTTATCTTTGATTGCCCACTAAGTATGCATAAGATTAATTGTTAAAGTTCTTTGTTAGTGTCATTTATTAGTGTATGAGATTCATATAAGTGTTTTATAGCTTTATTATCCAAAGTATCATTCATTATCCATCCTAAACATCAAATATACCTCTTGAACATAACACATGAAACATTGATGTAACAATCTATCTTGAGTTGTGAGTTATGTGTGAAAGAAGATTTGATTTGATCTAAGTAGAATAAGTTTAGTAAATTAGAGGAAATTAAATAGTGTTGCATCACATTTTAGCTTTCTAAGTTTTTCCTTAACCCTTTCATGAAAAGGTGATAAGTGAGAGTGTTTCGAAGAGTGCATCAAGGGAACTAGTATGCCTAAAGATTCATCTCACCAATTGATTACCCACATCAATTAATATTTTTCCATTATGCCATTCAGATGAGGATAGATGATACATATCCTTAATGGGTGAAAATAAAAGTGAAAATGATACCAATACTATCAAAACCACTAGCACCACTACCACTAGCACCAATACCAATACCACCAACACCACTAGAGCCACTAGCACTAATACCTTTACCACTACTAGACATATCATTACCTATAGGCTTAGTAAAATTATTAGATTAATACATACCATTGTCAATCATAAATTATGTCATAATCATAACCAACTCAAGGGTGTCCATTTGTATGGTACCATGCAAAATTTTAGGGCTAGATGCATGTGTTATTAGCCTTCTATTTTTTCAAACTCACTTAAGACAATTTTGGTCTCACTTGATAGAAGGTCTATCAAATTAAGATCCACCTCCCCTACCTTGTGAGGCCTTAATTTCAAAATAATTTGAAATTTATATAAGGATAAACTCAAAAGTTGTCTTTCATCCCCTCATAAACACACCAATCAATACTAATATGTTTTCAATTCATTGATGGTGTTTTTTTGGTTCTGGGCTTAAAAAATAAAGTGCACACATCTTTTGTTATTTTTTTATTAACATTTTAATATTACAATCTATTAGGATAAAATTATCTTAGGAACTCTCTTTGGTGAAACATTGCATCAAGTGGTGAATTTACATTTCTCACTTCATTAGAACTAGTCTTTAGTGTCTTGGAAAGTGAATTGAGTGCACTATCAGTTGATGAGTGATGCAAACCATTGATGATTATTTGTAAATGTTTAAATTTTTCACTATATTTTTCATATAATTCAACTTATTCTCGTGTAAAATCAAATTATTCAGGGTCTTTTTCTACATTTTATTCACATAATGGGTCCATCATTTAATTGTGTACCTAAAATTATTGAAATACTTATTTTTCATGCAATGCAAGAAATAAAAATATAATTTTAAAACCATATATGCATAATAAATTTAAATTTATATATCAACTTACCTGATATAATAACCAAAATACCAAATCCCATTGGTTGGATTGAAATCTGAAGCACACACATGGACTATGAGCAAATGCAAAAAATTCTTCCAAACCTATATAAAAGTGTCATAGGTTTCTAAAAATATAGAATCAATTTAAAAATAACAAAGGGCATATGCCATTCAGGCTCGAGCATAAGCATGAGCCTAGAAAATTAAAAAAAGGGTGTATGCCATTTGCAAAGTAGGTGAATTCCACCTTCCCCCCCCCCCCCCCCCCCCCCCCCCCCCCCCCCCCCCCCCCCCCCCCCCCCAACTTTGTGCATCAAACTTAATGCTATGAAATAAAATATGTGGACTAGTGTTTATTCAAAAAATAACCTAAATAAATCTAGTAGTATAAATCTAGGGTTTCAACTTGCAACCAATATTTTTCAAAAATAACAAGAACCCTTAATACAATATGTGAAGCCATATCCCTAGACCATTTTAACAAATAATAATGAACTTCCATAAAAATAAAACTATATCTTCTCAACATACACACAAATAAACTTTTATCTACATGCCGTGGCAAAGGCCGTATGGATTTAAAAATAATTTTGTTAAAACAAAAACCCATATTCAAATTCAAACCCTATAGGGTTTTAATCATGCCAAAAAAAAAACTATAACACTATATTTGTCATGCCATAGAATAATACAATGATTGTATCCAATTTAAACTGAAAACTCATATAATAAAATCAAGGCCAAACTATAAACCCACTTAAAAATTTAAATGCATTACTTGAAAAAATAGTCAAAATAATTCAAAGGATGCTAAATTTACTTTATTTTCCTTGAATCTAAAAGCTTTCATATGTTTCCATGATAAATGAAAAATACTATTCAAAACCATAAATCTAATTCAAACCACTATAAAACTCTACAAAAACTCCCACATGGCCAACAAGACAAATGACATGATAATTCAAGTTCTAATCAAAACTCATGCAAATAATTTTACTTTTATTTTGCTTAACCACCATGTTAAGATTATGGTAGAGTTTCCAAAAACATAGAGCTTCCAACGTGCATGAAAAAATGATCAAAAAGATCCATAATAGGGTTGAGAAGAGTCTCAATGCATTTTTACTTGAAAGGTGATCCAATGCCATCAAACTAAAGTCACAAACAAAACAACCACTTCAAATAATGCCAAACCCATGTAGGTCATGACCCTCATGACCTATCCAAATCTAAGATAAGACTTGGTCCAATTAAATAATGCATGTAACAAGAGTCCCATACCATAACAAATACCTTTAATAAAATTAAACAATAATGACAAGATGAATTCAAAACTTTTAAAATGCCTTTAAATCATAACAATGAAATAAAAATAAAAACCAATAACACTCAACACTTTATAACATTCATATCAAAAAATGAATTAAAACATTCATAACAGTCAAACCTCAATTTTACATTTTAATTCCACTTTTTATTTTCATTCACTTTCTCAGCCTAACCTGACTGCCCAAAGTCACATCCAACCTAACTCATATCTAGTACCTGTAGTCATAATAAACCATCAAAAATATCTATACTATATAATATTAATAATTATAATAACAAAATTAACTTGTAATAATATAAATGAAATGAATAATTAATTAGTAACTCATTAAGAATAAATATCCAATGTTGTAATGAAGAAAATATAAAATAATTATCTAAACAATAATCCATGAGGTATCAAACATAGATCAAATAACTATATCACAATATTAATCCAAAAAAATATGTCTGAAATAGTTCATAACTAAACCATAAAAACAAATGAAATAAATACAATCTAATAGGGTCATGAAAATAATACAAATAACTAACTCAGAATCAATGTGAACATACAATATTATCCATAGAGATAACTAATGAAAAGTAAACACTTATCACCTTCATAGAACACCATTATAATTAAATTTATTTAATCACTCAAGAGTGTAAGTATGTGTGTGCATGTTTAGTTTCACTCTTTCTATCCCAATGCTGATATCTAGATCCTTCTCTCTTATGATACTCTACCTCTTTTCCACTTTGTGATGATGGGATAGTCCTGTAAACACCTCAATCAATAAAAGGTTAGTTAGTCTAAGCTTGGAATAGAATAATATATGATTCATAATGTATACACATCTATGAGTTTCAAATCAACTCTATAAGTGAAATTACATCCATATAGAATTTCAACACATAAAAATATAGTATGCTTCCAAATGAACATATGAGTATAATCTAATAATAAATAAACATGAAATAAAATAGTACAGTTGTCAATTATACATCATACATGTCTAAATGTAACATAAAAATTAGAAACTATTGATCATTAGTTTCACTTCTATTACTAATGCTAATGTAGTTTTTTAAGAGTGGGATAAGACGTGACATCTTTCCCCCATAAAATAGGTCATCATCCTAGTTAATTTTATTTCAAACAAAAGTTATGAAATTAAATAATAATCTTCAATGGAAAATTATTCAAATATATGAGGAAACAACCTATATAATTCCTCATAACCCTCCTATGTGACACTATCTTTAGAATATTGGTCCCATTAGACCTTGCATTATGATACTTCATTATTAAACAAGATAATATTTAAATTATCAATTATTTTGATTGGTTCTAGTGTGACCAACCATAGGTCTAGAACCTATAACACATTCTAGTCCAAAACATGAGAAGGATTAGATATTTATTTCTTGAGATAAGATACATGAAAAACATTAGACATTTTTGGTAAATTTAATGGCAAATCAAGTCTATATACTACAATATTTATCACTTATATAACCTTAAATGGTATCACATATCTTGGTTATAATTTCACTAATTTCCCAAACTTAATATAACTCTTTTGGGGTTTAACCAATACAAAAACCTTATCTCTAATTGAGAATGCCTTGTTGTCCTTTTTAGATCAATGTAGATTTTTTACTTATCATTGGATTCAACAATATCTACCTTATTAGATTCATTTTCTCCTCCATTTCAATAAGCATAGCATGTCCAAATACCACTCTATCCTCTAACTTATCCCATCTAATTGGTGTTGTACACCTCCTACCATATAATGCTTTAAAAGGAGCCATCTTCTAAGCTAATTGGAATGAGTTTTTATAATAAAATTCAACCAACGGTAAGTATTATTATCATTTATATTGTTGTTCCATGTAATACATCTTCAAAATATCCTCTAATATCTAATTTACTATCTCTATTTGTCCATCTATTTCTATATGATAAGCTATACTAAATTTTAGCTATGTACCTAAGGTTGCATTGAGGGTTTTCAAAAACCTTGAGGTCATCCTAAGCTCCCTATATAAAATGATATTTTAAATAAACCCATGCAATATATACACCTCATTTACCAACCTTTTTTAATTGAATGGCTGAAATTTGCCTTAGTTTAAATTCTCTCTTTTCCCCTTGAATTTGGATTTGATTTCTAAAATCATCTAAGTATTCTACTCTCTTAATAAATAATCAACCTTGACTTATGATTAGAGAGCCAAATAACTTCTAGGATCACATTATATGATCCTATTAGTTCTTCATAAATATCAACTACTATAGTGAATTTTAGAAACTTTACCTTAGCCTCAATAATACACATGTCAACCTTGACCCTAGATTAATTATCATACTAAATTACTGAACATTTTATATAAAACCAAATTTATTAGATAATTTACTAGACATTATAGGAGAGATAAAACATTCAGTGGATCTTGTGTTTATATAAATGAAAATATAATGCCCAAAAAAGGTACTTAATACTTCAATCAGAGAAGTTTAAAATTTATCTTGATGATTTTCAATTACTACATGAATACACTATTGAAAGGTTCCCTATTACAATGTAGAAGTGGATTCATTTTTATTTCTACCATATATATTCCACTAAGGATAGTTTGTAGTATAATTGTCTCTCCCACATGTAAATCATCTTCTAGGTGGCCCCTTCCTCTCAAATTGATTGCCTTACTTGAATCCTTATTTTAAATCACTTCCAAGTTTCATGTTTCTTGATGCATTACTAAAACTTACATTCTAACTATTGAATCTATTCTTTGAATTCCCATTATGTTTCCAGTTCTTTTCTTGAAGGTTGTCTTTGAGATTCCAAATGCATTTTTAAAATTTTCCTTGACCTTAGCAAGTGATTCCAACTTTTTCTCCTACTTAATTACTTTCTCAAAGAACTAGTCCATGGTGGATAGCCAATGAAAAACCACTTCACATCTAATTTGGGTTTTTAAACTCATGATGAACTTCTTTATCTCAAAAAATTCATCAATTTGATACTATGGAACAAATTTTAGATCTTTGTGAATTAATCCCAATACTCATTTACTGATAGATCCCCTTATTTTAGATTTTTTAAATCTATTAATTTATGATCAAACTATAATTACCCTATCCACTGAGCTCTAAACAAGGTTAAAAATTACTCCCAAGTAGTGGTGTTAAAATCAAGTCCCATCTCTAATTTTTATTGGTCCACCAAGTTATTGCTTCTCTAAATAGATGGTAGGATCCCTAAATATCATTGGTTACCTCATAATAATTTTGAATCTTGAAAGTTTTTTCCATCTCTATAATCTAGGCTTTAGCTCCATCACCTAACATTGTTCCATAAAATTTGGGTGGGTTCACTTTATTCATATCTCACACAAGTTCTATAAATAATTAAACTCTTTATATTTACTATCACTCATCATGCCCCTAATCCTGATGTTCTTCTTGACTACCTAGTTCTTCCTCTATAGCTTCTTGGTCATTTTCCTCCTCTGATCCATGAAATTATTTCTATAGGGTTGTTAAGCTATCTCTATTTTCATTCATGACAATAAGTATGTGATAAAGTTTTGTAGATTTTTTGGCTACTAGTTGATTATGATCATCTATAGGGTTCATATTATAGGTCCCATCAATGTTTTATCTATCTCACACCATTAACCTTACTAAAAATAGGAGAAATAAGTTAATGTTAGTGGACCAAGCATTTAAAACTTTGATCTAATAACACAATGTTAATACCCCATTGGGTTACATATTAAGTTACACAATGTTTTTTAAAACATACTTATCTCAAATTCATTTTCAATAACTATCATTATGTTTCACTATTTGAATGCTAAATGCATATATATTAGTAATTACATAAAATATAATTAACCCACTAGTGAAGATGCAATCCATTTGGTCTTTCAAACATAATATAAAAATAAAATATATGATTACACATATAACTCATAGTAGAGTGAATGATACATAGGTACATATAAATAATCCACATTTACATCTATACAAAAACATACAAACTTTAGTGTTTTTAACACTTATAAGTATGTACAAGATATATAACCACTTCTAGATTGAATAATCATAAATCCAATTGTAGAATTTATTATAATTCATCACTAAATTTAAAATCACGCATGATAGGATTAAAAAACTACATTTGAGCCTCATAAGACAACTCAATAATAAGTATAAATAACTATAAGTATGATTCCTAGATGGTTGATCAATTAAAGAGAGGGAGAGCTCATTGAGGTGTTTTTACTCCAACCATAGATTTTTAGTCTCTCGCACACCTACCCATAGGGAGTTGACATTCCCTTCATGGAGGGGTAAAAAAAGGGAAGATAAAAGTACTACAAATATCAATAATTAAGCTAAAACCTATGTTGTATAATCAATAATACATGCAATAGTCACATGGACCATGAAAAACCATCCTCTATCTAATATGACATCACACTTACACATGTAAAATATATAATATAGTAGAATGACAATGTCTTAGCTATAAAATTACTTTAGCCAAAGTTTTCATTATATAATTTAGATCTCTCATAGATCTGAGTTAATTCCCCACACACATACTCTCTGCTAATGGATCTAAATCTAGCATATGATACCACATGATAGATATATAAATTTTCATGACAATAACATCATATACCTATCACATGATATTAAATGAAACATGCATGATAAAATATCATAAAATACTTTCAATTATAATAAATATAATTTTGTAGCATATAACCACTCATCAAATCAAAATAGATCTTTGCTTATTCAACTCAGTACAAGGTTAAAAAATCCATTTAATATGGATAAATCACATTTTTTTCCATTAAGCAACTATTATTGACACATCTTAAGATTTTAGGTTCATATCAATAAATAGAATTCAAAATTTATAATACAAGCATATCATATTCCTACTTTATAAAATTCCAAGTGATAAATACATTATTATCATCTCAATGAATCTCACACCTTTCATTTCTTTTTAAAATTATAAAAATCATGTATTAAAACTAATAGAACACAAAATGGCTCATTTACATGTACCCAAGAATTACTTATTAATACAAGACATGATATTAATATTCATGTTTACTTTTAGACCAACTTTAAACCTTTATTTCCTTTTTTTAATACTTCCATAATTAGGTAAATATTATATTTTGACTATTAAAAATGCACTATTCACAGTCATAAAAATCATATGCACACTTTTGACACAACTTTATAGCTTTCAAAAGAATATTTATAATGAAATATACATAATTGAAAGTATGTTTTAGTGTATAAAAGCCATTCAAGTTTTCTTAACACTTTAAATCATTTACAACTAAAAAACCTTCAATAAAGCTATCCATTTGTTCCATGTGTGTGTGTGTGTGTGTGTGTGTGTGTGTGTGTGTGTGTGTGTGTGTGTGTGTGTGTGTGTGTGTGTGTGTGTGTGTGTGTGTGTGTGTGTGTGTGTGTGTGTACATGAATGAAATATAGCAACAAAAGTGCATTTTGAATTAAGGCTTGAATACATATGCAAGAGGTTGTATACACAAAACAAGAACAACTATAGGCTATAAAAATATATATGAGATTGCAAAAATCAATTTAGAAAATAATTAGATGGTTTACTCATGCATATATACATATGCATTTGTATCATTATTTTCATAATATATAGATATAACTAGGATGAGTTTGAAAATACATACAAATTCCAATTTGTATTCTGAGTTATACCATTCAATTTCATATCACATGGTGTTAGGTTGTGGAGCTAAAAGCTTCACCAAGATGCAAACAGGAGAAGTCACAAAGCTTACAGAGAGTTGCAGAATGAGTTGTAGGGCAACCGACATCGGTCTGATCAGCCGACACTGGTCAGACAGTAGTGAAGAAGCAACCGACGTCGGTCACCAGTCGGCCGACATCGGTCATGGAGGAGCTGACGTCGGCAGCCTGTACGTGAACATGCAGTTTGCATGTTGATTCTGGAGAGTCTATTTTTGGACTGTTAGTTTCCATGTTAAAGGCTAGTCATAGTCTTGAGTTGCACATCTAATTATTGTAATTAAGATAGTCTAATTATTGTAAGCATGAGATCTATATATGGACTCATGGGCTGTATTGTAAACTTGTAACTAGAGAGTAAGAGAGAAAATAAGCTCTTTCTAAGAGAAGAGAGTAATGGTGTGTTCCTCCTAGTGCCACAGTACCAAGTGTGGGTGCTGGATTAGAGAATCATAAGGGTTCTTTGTATTTATATGATCTTAGTCAGCAGGTGAGCATGGCTTCTTTTAGAGATCTACAATGGTGAGTAAGGTCTAGTTATTTACAGGTAGCAACAGAGAGCAAGAGATCTACTTAGAGTACGGTTGTGTACTTGGTGTACTGGCAGCGTGTTACTGACTGGTTGGAGAGGTGAACATCAATTCTGTATTGGAGTTGATTTTTGGGACTGAGAGAGAGAGGGAAGAAGGTCTTGAGGTGTGGAGAGCCTTTGAGGTGGAAGAAGAAGTGGCATCTTCTTTATTGTATATTCTTCTGAGTGATCATTAATACAATTGTGTATTATCTCTCATATTCCTGTGTTGTTTCATATTTCTAGTTACTTATTAATTCTAGTTAAATTCTGTGTTTAGTTGCTAATACAAGAAGTAATCATATGTGCTCTATTGTTGGAGCAAGATCTTGACAAGTGGTATCAGATCCTTGGTTGTAGGTTCAAGAGCTGATACCATCAAGTGGTATCAGAGCTTTTGGTTGGGTTGACTAATAGGTGGTTTTAGATCTGGTAGTGTTTTTGATTACAAGTCACTCATAGGGATTTCAGAGTGAGTGGGAGTATAGCAATGGCAGAAGAAAGTAAGCTACGAATGGAGAAACTGAATAGCACAAATGGTCTGATTGATGGAAAGAAAGAGTAGGTAAAAGGAGATTGTTGGTCGGTAGAAGATCAGCGTGTAGAAGCATATGTTGTAGGTGATGTTGCACAGGATGTTCTGGATAAAGTAGAATCTTTTTTTACAAATTCTTTTGCCTCTTTCCATGCAGCCCAAAATAGAGCATCTTTTCATGGGTATGTCTTTGGAGACTTTGGAGAGATTTATTTAGGGGTTGGAGAGCCTTGTCAGATGATTGACAAAGGGGAAGTGAAGCTGAAATTGCAAGTGGATAACACATGAGTGGTGAAGGAAGTCATGTAGGTGCCAGTCTTGGAGATTAGTCTAATTTCTTCAAGAAATTTGGGTATGAGAGATGCACTGTAACTCTCATATCGGATACACTTGAATTAGATGGTGGTAAGAAAGTAGGTATCCTTTATCTATCTACTTATATTACTGATCCACCTTTTGTTACAGAGATGTGGCTTTATAGGCTTGGTCACATATGTAGGAGGGGAATGCATGTTCTTAAGTGGAAGATAAATGTTTTTGACAAGCTAAAGAACTGGAAAGCCTTGGTGTTCATGGAGGAGATGACAGACATAGATCAGGTGAGGAGATTAAATTATTCTGAGCAGAGTTGTGTAGATTTGAACAGGATTTTGATCCATGGAGAGCTCGCAGGTAAAAATTTTATCACTCATAGGTGAACACAGGTACCAGCATCAATCAGATAGTAACCAATGTCGGCAGAAGAAAGACTGACGTCAGTCATGAAGGAACTAACATCGGTAGGAGGGACACTAGTGTTGACTAGGGAAATGACATCGGTAGTCAGGGTCAGTGCAGGGAACCGACATCGGTCAGGGGCGAGCAGACTGGGAGATGGCCGAGACCGGTCACTACAACGGATATTGGGCAGACAGCAAGCTGTCAACAAGTCTCAAATGCTCATATGGAGGTTAGAAAGGGTAAGTGAACCTCATATTCATTATTCACCTTCTTTATATTGCTAATTGATGGTCAAGAACCAGGAAGATGCAAAGAGGCAATGCAGGTAGAATCCAGATACAGTGGGAGCTTGGCATGGATGAGGAGTGTGAGTCCTTGGAGAAGAACCAAATAGCTGTTTGTTGGTAGAGTTCTCAGCTGGAAGTAAGCACTGAGAGATGGAATGGATTCCCAAGTTAAAGAAGAGAGTGGATGGATATGTGAGACAGAAGGCCAAGGTATATGGTCTTGAGGAAGCTACAGGTATAGAGCTGATAGGTGGTACTAGGGAGATGACAAAGCAGAGCTTCTATCAATGTCAGAATAACTATTGTTTTTATCTTACCAGGTGGATGATGGTCACAACATTATCTTGTTACTGTATGTGGAGGATGAGCTTGGAGCAAGTTTGTACATACATGTTTTTGTTGAGCTAAAGGTAAGGTTAGTTCAGAGGTATGTCATGGAGAATTTGGAGCAGTGAAATTCTTTGGCATAAGAGACATGGATATTTTATCTCCAGTGGGAGCTGGTGTGAAGACGGTGTTGGTGGGGTTCATGATGCAGGATACAGAATCAGAAAGCACACCAAGGGCTGGACAATTCAAGCTTAGCTTAGAATAGGGTTTGAAATCACATGAGGTCTAATGTAGACCTGAGTTTTCCCAAGCATTGGGGTTTGTTAGAAAGTATGGAGCCAATTTGGGGAAGGAGTACTGGAGGGCAGTTCAGTGGGACTAGCAGCAGGTTAACATGTTATACAGGGTCAAGGTCTTCACTACATGGAGTTGTAGGTTTGGATGTGTTAAGGTGTGGAGCTAAAAGCTTCAACTATTTGCAGACACAAGAGAGGATGTTGAAGAACCAGAGGAACCGGCATCGACAGTATGATTGACGTCGATCACAGACAGTGGAGAAGGAAACTGGCGATGATAGACAGTCGGCTGACGTTGGCAGCACTAGACTAGCAGGGACCGGCGTCGGTCGCATGTGTATTTCCAGAACTGCTGTTGACGAACATTCAGTTAAGTGAAGCGAGTGTTTGAATGTCAAGTGACTAATTATAGTCACGAGCTACGTGTCTAATTATTGTAACTAGAGTTCTATTTTTGTAAGCATGGGATCCTATTTAAAGACCCATAAGGCATGTATTGTAATGTATCAAGAAGGCAAGTAAAAGCATTGAAGTTAGCAAGGTCAAGTAGATCAGTTGAATCATTCAAGGAGGGATAATAACTCAGGCTTTAGAGTTGTTGTGTTGAGCAAGAGAGAGAGGGAAGAAGGTCTTGAGGTGTGACAAGCCTTTGAGGTGGAGGAAGAAGTGGCATCTTCCTTATTGTATTTTCTTCTAGTAGTATTTAATACAAGAGTGTCTATTGTCTCTCAAATTCTTTGTTGTCTCAAGTTTTTAGCTACTTTATCATTCTGGTATAATTTTGTGTTTAATTGCATATAAGAAAGTAATCAATTGTGCTCTAATTGGTAGAGCTAGAGATCCCCTGACAAGTGGTATCAGAGCTATGGTTTGCAGGAAGTAGGGTATTGTTTTTTGATTATAGGTCATTCACATGGTTTTATGATTGAGTGGGAGTTCAGCAATGGTAGAAGAAAGTAGACTACGAATGGAGAAGTTTAACGGTAAGAATTATCAATATTGGAGGATGCATATTGAGGACTATCTGTATCAGAAGGATTTATACTTACCATTGGGTGGGGTTGCATGCAAGCCCACAGATATGAAGGATGAAGAATGGAGCGTTCTTGATTGAAAGGCTCTTGGTTCCATAAGGTTGAGCCTTGCATCGTTTGTGATTTCCAGCTTATCACAGTGCAAGACAACGGAGGAGTTGATAAAGTCCTTGGCAAATTTATACGAAAAGCCCTCAACTTCTAATAAGGTATATCTTATGAAGCAGCTATTTACTCTGCAAATGCAGGAAGGTGGATCGGTACATACTCATCTCAGTGATTTCCATGGTTTGGTAAACCAACTAGCTTCAGTCAATATTGTTTTTGATGATGAGGTAAAGGCTCTCTTGATTTTATGTTCTTTGCCTAAAAGTTGGGATGGTATGGTTATGGCAGTAAGTAATTCTGCATCTGCTTCTAAAATCTTAAAAGTTGATGATGTTGTGAGTGTGATCTTGAATGAAGAAATACGTAGGAGAAGCACAGGTGAATCATCAAGGAATGCTCTAAGTGTAAAAAGCAGAGAAAGGCAAAGGGAGAAGGTTGAGCAAGGAAAATCAAGGTCGGGAAGGAGATCCGAGTCCAAAGGTATTACTTACTGGTTTTGTGGAAAGAAAGGACATACAAAGAAGGAGTGTTGGTTGAGAGATAAAGAGAATCAACATGCAGGTATGGAAGAAGCAAAGGATGCAAATATTGTGATGCAGGATGCTCTCATACTTTCTTCAGATAGTCAGGTATGATCATGGATTTTGGATTCTGGTTCATCTTTTCATGCATCCCTAAACAAAGATTTGTTCTATGAGTATGAATAGGGAGATTTTGGAGTGCTCTATTTAGGGGATGGTACGCCTTGTTAGATAGTTGGCAAAGGGAAAGTGTAGCTGAGATTGCAGATTGACAACACATGGGTGTTGAAAAAGGTCATGCATGTTCCAATTCTGAAGCAGAGTCTAATTTCTATAGGAAAGTTGGGAGATGAGGGATGCACTATAACCCTCACAACAGATTCTTGGAAGGTTACCAAGGGAGCACTTGTTCTAGCAAGAGGTAAGAAAGTAGATACTCTTTATCTATCTACTTGTATTACTGATTCTACTTCTGGTGTAGATTCGAAGATGTGGCCTAATAGGCTTGGTCACAAGAATAGGAAGGGAATGGAAGTTCTTGATTCAAAAAGTATGTGTTCAAATTTGGAAAGCATAGATAGAGTTCATTGTAAAAAGAGAAAATTTGATGCTTTTGATAGGAACAAAGAAGCCTTGGTGTTTATGGAGGAGATGAAGGACAAAGATCAGTCATAGGGGCTGAATAAATCTGAGCAAGGCATCATGAATAGAGGTTTGATCCAAGAAGAGCTCACAGATGAAAATTTCATCACTTACAAGAACATACAGACACTGATGTTAGTAGCTTGGCACCGACGTCAGTCATCCAGATACTGACATCGGTCATTTACAGACCAGTAGGGTCGGTAGGTTGGACTGGAGAAGTCTGACATTGGTCATAAGGACCAACGTCGGCAGGAGGGACACCGGCATCGGCCAGGTAAATGACGTCAGCAGTCAGGGTCAGTGCAGGGAACCGACATCGGTTGGGAGCAGACTGGGAGATGGCTGATATCGGTCACTAGAATGGATGTTGGGTGGATCTATAAGTCTCAAACACCCATGTGGAGGTGACGAAAGGTATGTGAACCTCATATTCATTGTTCACCTTCTTTATATTGCTTACTAATAGTCATGAACTAGGAAGATGGAAGAAGCAATGCAGGTAGAATCCAAAAATAGTGGGAGCTTGGCATGGATGAGGAGTATGAGCCCTTGGAGAACCAAATAGGTATTTATTGGTAGTGTTGTCAGCTGGAAGGAAGCACTGGTTAGAGGGATGGATTCCTGTTTTAGAGAAGAGAGTGGATGGACACATGAGACAGAAGGCTATGGTATATGGTCTTGATTATGCTGCAGAACAATGGAGGTTTGACCATTGTATTTTATCTTTACCAGGTTGGATAATATTAGCTACATTATCCTGTTATTGTATTGTGTTACTTGTTGCAGTGTTTCATATACAAGGAGTTTTTTGAGCTAAGGGTAGAGTTGGTTTAGAAGTATGTCATGGAGAATTTAGGAGCAGCAAAATTCTTGTGGCATAAGATACAGGTATTGCATCATAGGTTTGCATGGTGGTTGGTCTTCAAGAGTGACATTGAAGAGGGATACAGAGCCTAAGGAACAAAATAGATGGTGTACAGGTACAGGTACAAGTTGCAGCTGTTTATCTCCAAGTGGGAGATTTTTAAGGTGTGGATCTAAAAGCTTCAACTATTTGTAGACACAAGAGAGGATGTTAAAGAACCAGAGGAACCAGCATCGGCAGTATGACCGACGTCGGTCACAGACAGTGGATAAGGAGACCGGCGATGGTAGACAGTCGGCCGATGTCGACAGCACCAGACTAGCAGGGATCGGTGTCAGTTGCCTATGTATTTCTAAAACTGTTGTTAACGAACAATCAGTTAAGTGAAGCGAGTGTTTGCATGTCAAGCGACTAATTATAGTCACGAGCTGCTTGTCTAATTATTGTAACTAGAGATCTATTTTTGTAAGCATGGGATCCTATTTAAAGACCCATAAGGCATGTATTGTAATGTATCAAAAAGGCAAGTAAAAGCATTGAAGTTAGCAAGGTCAAGGAGATCAGCTAAAGCATTCAAGGAGGGATAATAACTCAGGCTTTAGAGTTGTTGTGTTGAGCAAGAGAGAGAGGGAAGAAGGTCTTGAGGTGTGGCAAGCCTTTGAGGTGGAGGAAGAAGTGGCATCTTCCTTATTGTATTTTCTTCTAGTAGTATTTAATACAAGAGTGTGTATTGTCTCTCAAATTCTTTGTTGTCTCAAGTTTCTAGCTACTTTATCATTCTGGTATAATTCCATGTTTAATTGCATATAAGAAAGTAATCAATTGTGCTCTAATTGGTAGAGCTAGAGATCCCCTGACAGGATGTGGTAGGTTACTTGGATGACAAGTGTAGCATCACAGGATATGTGGTGGTTAGTCTTCAGGGTTGATCTTGAAGAGGGTTACAAGCCAGGGAATAATTTAGACAGTGTATAGGGATAGGTACAGGTGCAACTATTTATCTCCAAGTGGGAGATTGTTAGGTTGTGGATGTAAAAGCTTCACCAGGATGCAAATAAGAGAAGTCACAGAGCTTGCAGAGGTTGTAGAGAGTTGCAAAATTAGTTGCAGGGCAACCGATGTCAGTCTGATCAGCCAACGTCGGTTAGACAGTAGTGAAGAAGCAATCGACATCAGTCACCAGTCGGCCGACATCTGTCATGGAGGAGCCGACGTCGATAGCCTGTACGTGAACATGTAGTTTACATGTTGATTCTGGAGAGTCTATTTTTGGACTGTTAGTTTGCATGTTAATGGCTAGTCATAGTCTTGAGTTGCGCATCTAATTATTGTAATTAAGATAGTCTAATTATTGTAAGCATGAGATCTATATATGGACTCATGGGCTATATTGTAAACTTGTAACCAGAGAGTAAGAGAGCAAATAAGCTCCTTCTAAGAGAAGAAAGTAATGGTGTGTTCCTCTTAGTGCCATAGTACCAAGTGTGGGTGCTGGATTGGAGAATCAGAAGGGTTCTTCGTATTTGTATGATCTTAGTCAGTAGGTGAGCATGGCTTCTTTTGGAGATCTATAATGGTGAGTAAGGTCTAGTGATTTGCAGATAACAATAGAGAGCAGGAGATCTACTTGGAGTACGATTGTGTACTTGGTATACTGGCAGCGTGTTACTGACTGGTTGGAGATGTGAACATCAATTGTGTAATTGAGTTGATTTTTGGGACCGAGAGAGAGAGGGAAGAAGGTCTTGAGGTGTGGCGAGCCTTTGAGGTGGAAGAAGAAGTGGCATCTTCTTTATTGTATATTCTTTTGAGTGATCATTAATACAATTGTGTATTATCTCTCATATTCCTATGTTGTTTCATATTTCTAGTTACTTATTGATTCTGGTTAAATTCTGTGTTTAGTTGCTAATACAAGAAGTAATCATATGTGCTCTATTGTTGGAGCAAGATCCTGACACATGGGTTTATTCAAAGTTTTATTATTAAATATGCATTGCTACTTGTGCAACATAACTATGGTTGTATATAACTATTTATTACACAACAAATTAACCTATAATTTCTATGTAAGATAAATACCTTTAGGTAATAACATTAAAATAAGAGCATCCTTGGTTATTTAATAATCCCCAACTCTTAATCAAAGGAAATTGCTTCCTAAGTTTCAAACCATCAAGGGCATATTTTATTTTTAAATGGAATAAATAAGCCATATAGATGCAAAGAGTATATTTCAAAATGCCTCTTATATCATTTTTATAGGACTATAGATGGAACCAAGTTCCATCCCAATGTTTATAAATATGAAACCCTAATTTTTATGCAAGGATATAAAACGTAAAAATTAAGACATGATATAACCTAACCTAGGTAAGAAAACATTAATTATTTTGATCCCCAAATGTAAACTAAATCTACAAAGTAAAATCCCATACATTTTTCATTTACTAATTTAAAGATATACTTGCCTAGTTATTACTTGTTGGTTGAATATTTTGTTGATCAGTGTACTAATAAACAAAATAGGTCTGATCAGCCAAAGTAGGAAGATTAGTAATCAAAATGTGTAGGTTTACCACATCCAAAGGACATTGATCTCTCCTCTCATCAAGGGGAGGTTCCCTATATATATATATATATATATATATATAAAATACTCAAGGGTAGGACAAACCATCCATCTCTCTTTCTTCAGAGATGATGTATGCAAATCAAAGGAAAACCTCAAGGGAAATGATAGACAACACTCCTCTTCTTTTAGAAGTATTATTCAGAAAACCATAAGAATACTCTTAGTATTAACAACAAAATGTAGCAAAGGATGTAGTAACTAGCAAATTGAGATGCAGCACAAAGTCTCCACCTGAATTGCTCAAGAGTAAGATATGAAGGACAATGAGAGCACAAAGTCTTCCCAAAGTCCTTTACATAGAAATGAAAAGAAAACACACTGAAAGGCAATTATGGGGGCACAAAGTCTCTCCACAGTTGACTCTTGAGGACACCTTCCTGACTAATTTCATTAATTCTACTTTTTTAATTAAAGGAACAAAGAATATATCAAGGAAAAAGACATAAGAACAGTTTCCTCAACAATAAAGATATCACAGCACAAAGTTTGAAAAGTCACTTGCTTTCTTATTCCAGTAAAAAAATATGATAAAAAAACTAAGCTCAAAGTCTCAGAAATGCCTTACAATTTGGGCAAAGTTTCATTTTGATTGTCAAAAAAGAGATCCATTTACAATAGAAGAGAGTCCCTTATATAGCCTCTTCAAGAAGGACTCAGGAACAGTAACACATCATGTTGTATTGGAATTTGTTTAGAAGATAGGCTAGAACTTAGGGGCATTACCCATTTTATTTTATCAATGTAGAAAAACAAGTCATGCTATTAAAAGTTTGCATCTTCCAATGTCCACCTGGCAATCTGATCTTTCTTCATTATTCCTCCTTTTTTGGTTAATTAAATCAAGTCCTAGATTCAATTTGCTATTCTATTCCTTTCTCACTTTCTACTGGTCTTGGCCTTAAAGCCTGTGAATGCATTCAAGTCTATAGATTCAAAGGATTAATGGCTATTTTATGATCTTTAAAATTGACATTCACATGCCTGTCACTACATTTTCAATGGCTAGTTCACTATCTTGAATTTGACGTCTTCAGGTGGATCACCCCTTGGTCCTTCTTTGGCTTTTCTATTTGGCATCTTCTCGAAGGGAAGATGACCCTTCAACTTCAGGGAGTGTCCTTTAAGTTGGTAGCTAAGAGTCCCCTGCAAGGGTACCTACCCTTTGGGGTCCTTCGATGGCCTTTCATGGCTTTCTTGCAGACTATTTCTGTGAGCATTTTCCCCAGGCAAATTCTTACAAACAAAAAGTCTATGGAAATTTCCCATGGACAAAAAGTCCACAAAAATTGTTTTGTCTATTTGCCTTTGTTATTTCTTTAAGCTTTCTACCTGTAGCTTCTCTGAATTCTTTCAGAATTTTTGTCCAAAGGAATTCCTTCAGACAAAAAGTCTGAAGGAATTATTTCTTGCCTTAGTCAAAATTTGAAAGAATTACCTTTGTGGCCTTCTTTGAAAATGACCCTTCTGAAGGGTACTGTTGTCAACCAAGTGCCCTCCACAAGGGCACTTATCCTTCAGGAGGCTTCTTTGAACTAAGTCGATGATCCCTTTGATTGAACCAACTGAGTAAACCATTTGATTGAACCAAATATTGAACCAATCTATTGAACCACTCCATTCAACTGCTTCGTTGAACCAAGGCAATGAACTGCTTGGTTGAACCAAACATTGAACCACTTGGTTGAACCAAGCATTGAACCAAGTTAATGAACCAAGATTTGAACCAAAATGGTTTAAGCTGATGGTTTAATTGAATGAACCAAGCCTTTGAACCAAATGGATGAACTAACCATTGAACCATGTGTTTGAACCAACCATTGAACCAAGTTTTGGTTCAATGGTTCAAATGAAGCCTTGAATCGACTAATGAACCATTTGTTTGAACTAGAGGATGAACCAACTGAGTGAAACAAAGTGTTGAACTGTTTGGTTAAACCAAGCCATTGAGCCATTCCTTTGATTGAACCCACCATTGAACCAAGATGGTTCAACCTTTTGAATTTTTAACTTGTTGAACCTTTGAACCAAAGTGGTTCAATGGTTCAACAGTTCAAGCTTTCTTTGCTTAGATGCTTGTTGATGAAGATTTTTGATTGAACCAAGGTATTGAAACAATCTCAAAAATGACCAAGTGTTAGAAACTGATTCTTTTGGTCGAACCCGCCTGTAGAAGCCTTTGAAACTGTAGAAATGAACCTGCCTGCAGAGTTCATAGAAACCAAGTTCATAGTTTTCCTTAACCTTGAAAAAGTCCATAGAAATCAACCTATGAAGCCATTGAACTTGGCTTATAGATTCCATAGATTTCCCTTCCTGCTGAGTTCATAGATTCAAGCCTGTAGAGTCTGTAGATTTAAGCCTGCAGAGTCTATAGATTTAAGCTTGTAGAGTTCGTAGATTTAAGCCTGTAGAGTCTGTAGATTTTAGAGAATCTTGAAAAATGAGGGATTTGAATGCCCAAGACAAATTTTAAAAATGAAAGAGACAATTTTGGTCTATAAGATCAAAATAGTTCAAATGTTGTCCCAAAAATGAGTGATATTTTTGGGGGATAACATTACTATGGTCACCATTTAAATGTAAGTGTTAGTTGTTAGAGGTACAATCACTAAGAAGGGGGTGGTGAATCAGTGATGAAAGATAATCCAATTTAATTCCCAAATCTTAAAAATTTAGCATACATTAACTTGATAAATAAACATAAACATGAAAGCATATACATCCAAAGCATACATAATAACATACATCACATGAACACAACATATATGTGGGAAACCTTGGGGGGTAAAACCCACTAAAACTTGCAAGATAGACTATAGTCCTATAAAACAAGATCCAACATTTATACCAAAACCAACTAATCAAGGAACATTCATCCCTTAGTTTAATGAGACACAATCCCGTAAGGAATTACTGCCCCTATCTAGCTGAGTACCCACAACAACTATAACTTTAGAAACCTTTACCTTGCAAGGAGGAACCAACACCCTAGGAAAAAAACCACCCACTCAAATACCTTGAACACCTTTTTCTACTCTTCAAATAATTATTATCACCTTTGTTTGCACTCTTCTCTCTCAAACTACGTTTAGGGCTAACTCACTCAAATTGCCTCTTCTAGGCTCATTAGGTCCAATGACCTATGTGTCTTCTTGCATCAAATTGATCAGATAAATATATATTATATTTTTCACACTCTTATGGTCTTAAATGACATATACATTCTCTTTCAAAGGTTTTCTCCTTTACTTGAATCAACACAACCACCACTTCTAAAATTAGTCCAATTATGCCTTGTATTTATACCATTCTCTTCCTTTAACCCATATTAGTTAGCCAAGAGTATTTACATATTTGAACCACAATTTAAAATAGTTACATAAACACATTACATGTTATAACCACACTCTTCATATATTTTTCATTACCTCATTATCTGTAAACCACCATTAGGTCTTGGTGAGATCTAAAATAATTAGGCCTTCAGACTCACACATTACATGTGAGACTACTTAGACTACCTTCATCCTTTACCAATTTTTATAACACATCAAAACTATTCCAATATCTCTTTAATTAATACCATATGTGTCTATTCTACCTGGAACACCAACTTAACACTCAAACCTACAAATTAGGTCTCCTTGCTCTTTGGGTCTTCATATAAAAAAAACACAATCTCAAACTTATGAAGCAAATAATCAAGTATTTCACACACACACACACACACACACACACACACACACACACACACACACATGATTATATCACATTAGTGAACCCTTAAATACACATATAAACCTCCATGTGTTTTATACACTTTAACATAGGCTTTAATCACTCTTTAAAAATGACTACTCAGATTGGTCACACACACTCGAAATATAGTCAATCTATTTTGACTCACCAAAATTGATCAGGGGCATATCATGAAAAACAATGTCTTCTCATAATAATTATATACTTATATAAGATTTTCATACTAATTTTATTCCTTAAATCTCCTTGAAACACCTTCAACTTACCTCTGCAAGATTGTCACTCAAACTATCAGTGCATTCAATAAACACAATCAAATTTTAAGACTTTATTCACACTAAATATGGATTGTCACACCTCAAAGATAAATAAAAATGGTACTCATAGATTATAAAACACTATCCAATAGTTATATCATCTTAATACATCAAAATACTATCAATATCTTTTTAATTGTCCTTCTTAGGTCACTTGTTGAACATGGTCAAACACATAGTCAACTTTGGAGCTTAATAAATTTGATTGTACAAAAATTCAAACCTTATAAATAGATTATATGTATTTTCATTTAAGTCCTATAAAATTTTTATTTTTACTACAATAAATTAATTTTGAGTCAAAATATATAACTCAAAAACTATAGATTGGTTTTCTCTCATTAATTTGAATATTCAAATTCCAACGATCACTGTGTAAGTGATAAACATCAAAAACTTTGAAATCATCTCATTATCCATGTAAATTTTGAAAAAATATGCTCCATTAATCTCCTTGGTATTATCCTATTCTTTAACCTACAATTTCTCACTATTAATCTTAGATCTATGCTTCTATGATTGTGTTACTTGGCAACTTTGTGTGCCTTTTGTGCACCCTATACCATTTAGTCAATGTGCTCAAACCACTTGGTAATTATGCATGAAATATGAGAATAATTTTAACTATTTAATTAATTCATGTCATTTATAGCTAATTTCATGATCATATGCTCACCATTGATCTCTATCTGATAGGTTTCACACTCATCATAGATCTGCTGCTCAAATTCTATGATTATGCCACATGTCACTAACACATGCAATCTTGAATATTTGAATTTGAACCATTTAATTATGTCCTTATCCATTAAAATTAAAAACTCACCATTATATATATCATCTAATTAAATTATCACCATAGATCTTTGATATCACAAATTTGGCTAAGTTTGGGAACTTGGTAAACTCTATCAGAGAAGTTAACTTTTCACCTTAATAACTTTTGTTACACTCCATGTCTAGATTTGAAATTTTAACCATATGTATTATCACATAATTTAAAATATCAATATGACATTAAAACCCTCACACATTTGAAATATGATGTCATAAAATTTCTTACTCAACTTTATTTATCAAAATGACACCTTAAGCTCTAGAGATTCATATGACTATTCTGATGTAATCTGTTCACTTTTATAAGCACTATAATCACTCACAACATCCCATAGGGTCTATGAAACATGACCATACCATAAATATCATCCATAAATTTCCTCACTAAGTCAAACACTCTTCAAAACATCAAAATGATCACTTTGCCATTAATGCACTAGTACCACATGCTCTCTTTGACATCAATGATAACCTAACATGAATTACCATTCTCAACAATCTCCCCCTTTTTAATTGATGTTAAAACAACCTCATAATGACTTTTTATTCATTTAAAATCATTTATTTTGATCTTTCTCCTCCTTTGACATTAATTACAAAGGGTATCTTCCTTAGTATGCCAATAAACATTCCTTAACATCATGTATGCATTCAAATACTATTTAAGATGCTCAGGATACTTAAAAACTTTCAATCATATGAATCAATTACTCCCCCTTTGACATGCACCAGTTTGAACTTGGACTTATTTGATCCTTGGACCTGACAAACTACTCATAGATCTTAGAAAGCTCTCCCTAACATCATGCTCCATCTTATGTCATTTGTTCTTTGATATACACCAATTTAAACTTGGGATTTTTGTGATTCTTGGACCTATCTACCAATATAACTCACAAGCTCTTTTTTCTCATACATGAAGATTTAATACCTTTTCAAAATAAATGACTTGTTTTGATCAATTCATAATATCAATCTTCTTAAAATCACAACTGTAGTAGACATCTTCATACTTTTATCATGGCTAAAGTATCTTCACATATGCTTCCCTTTACATCATGCACATATTCTTCAAGCCAATCGAGATAATTGAGTTAGATTTCCCTTAGCCAAACATATATTCAAATGATATTCTTGTCTTACAACATCAACCAAATCTCAACTGCTATCCACCATGCTTCTTTTTACTAAAAAGTGTCTCCTTAAAGCCTAGATAGAGACACCCTAACCCACAATGTCCTATAATAATGTGAAATCAAGAGCTACCCATAACTCCTCTAATTCTTTCTCCTAATTGGTCATTTGATATTGATAGTTCTTATTCTTTTTCTTAGGCTTAATAGAAGTAACTTGCTCATCCACTACAATATTATCATTTTCTTTTAAGAATGAATTAAAAACACATGGAGACAACAAATATTCATGACATAACTCATCACTAGACATTGAGAACTGATGTTCTTCACATGAAACATGTTCAACAATATCAGGTTGTTTACTTGTATCCATACACACCTCAAAACTAGCCTCAACTAGCACCTTGGTCTTTTCCTTGAGCTCAATTTGAACTAACTTTTGATTCTTATTTTCTATCTAGATTGATGATACAGTCTCTTGGCTTCTTGAACCTTCTTCATATCTGATTACTCTTTTACTTTAGCAAGCAGTCTGCCTTAATCTTTTAACTCAAATTAATTAGTTTTATTAGTTTTCACTTCCTTAAGATTCCATACCAAGTATTGACCTTTCTTGAGCACTCTAGGATGTCCATGCACCTTCTTATGAATTAAGAATTTGCTTATACAATATCTTTCAATATAACCAATTTGATGACAACTAAAACAAATAACATCATATCTCTTAAGTTTATTATGCTCAAGCTTGATTTTCTTAGGTCTCCATACCTAGGTTAGTCTTTTATCATTCATTATAGGGTAGAATCTAGAATTATGTACCATGTCATGACAATTAAAGTAGACTACATTATCCATACCTCTAGATGACTAGCTACTCTTCCTTTTATAGTTTCTTACCTTATGACCAAAAAGATCACATGAAAATTAGTGACCATGAAATGAAATTTCATACCTTATATATTTTGGTTGCCTAATCAGTCTTTTCACCTTCTTATCTTGAGCTGACCTCTCTTACTTTTTCTCATTCTTGTTTACCTTGACAATAAATTTCTTATGCTCATCTTTTAATGAATCTAGCTTGGTTTTCAATTGAATACTCTCATCCTCTTTATCTCTCATACTTTAACTTGTAGCCTCTAATTAAATTATGATATATTGGATGGTATCCTTATCCCTATTAGCTTCTCTAGTTATGTCATCCTTAAATCTACATGCTTTCTCTTCAATGATATTTATTGGAACAAGATTTGACTTCAACTCATCATTCTCACCTTGTTTTGAACTAAACTTGGCATTTGTCTCTTCTAACTAAGTTTTTAGATGTTTGAATTCTTCCTCTTTTGAACTCAAATTAGTATCTATAATGCTTAATTTATCCTTAGGATCCTACATGGTTATATTATCTTCTTTGACTATTTCATTTAATCTCTCAAACTTTTTTTGAATATGACTTATCATTTGTCTATGTTTCATGAACTATTCATTAAACTCCTCAAGCCTCATCTGATGTTCATCATATTTAGAATTAGAATTAATCTTCCTAGTCTTAAAATTACTAATCTATTCTTAAAGAATTTTGACCATTGATATAAACTCAAGATTTTCTTTCCTCAACTTTTTATCCATGTTTGTACCTTGGATCAACTTCAAGTGGTTAAACTTGCACAAAAGGTCCTTCTCTAAAACCAATTATTATAGGTAAAATCACTAAGAGGGAGGATGAATTAATGATGAAATATAATCCAATTTAATTCCAAAATATTAAACATTCATCATACATCAAATTTATCAAGTAACATAAATATGAAAGGACATACATCCAGAACATACATAAGAGAATACATCATATGAACACATCATCTATGTAGGAAACCCTCTTGGGAGATAAAACCCACTAAACCTTACAAGGTGGAATACATTTATATAAAAAAGATCCAACATTTAGACTAGAACCAACTAATCAAGGACCACCCATCCCTTAGTTTAGTGAGACACCAATCCCATAAGGAGCTTTTTCCCATGTCTAACTGAGCACCCACACCAACTAGACCTTTAAAAATATTTATCTTAAAAAGAGGAACCAACACCATAGGTAACTAAACACCCACTTAGGTACCTGGAATATATCACCGTGAACACATGCTTCTACTTTGTAAATGATGATGATCACCTTTATTTGCACTCTTCTCTATCAAACTATGTCTAGGGCTAGCTCATTCAAACTACCTCTTCTAGGCTCATTAGGTCCAATTATCTATGTGTCCTCATACATAAAATTGATTAAATAAAAATGTTTGATATTTTTCACACTTTGATGGTCCTAAATAACCTTACCTTCTCTTTCAAAGGTTCTCTCCTTCACTTGAATCAACACAACCACCACTTCCATAATTAGTTCAATTATGTCTTGTATTTATACCACTATCTTCTTGTAACCCATCTTAGCTGGCCAATATTATTTACATATTTTAACCAAAATTTAACACAAGTCCATAAATACATTACATGTGAGAACAACACTCTTCATGGGTTGGTCATTACCTCATTATCCCTAAACGACCATTAGGTCTTGGTGAGACCTAAAATAATTATGCCTTCATACTCACACATTACATGTGAGACTATGTGGAATAGATTCATCCTTTAACAATGATTTTAACACATAAAAATATCTATAATATCCATTTTATTAATCCTATATGGGTCCATGTCACCTGGAACACCAACTCAACACTTGAACCTACCAATTAGGCCTCCTTGCTCTTCAGGTATTCATATAAATAAAACATAGTCTCAAATTTTTAAATAAAACATTCAAGTATTTCACATATCCATAAGATTATATCACATGGGTTAACCCTTATTGACATAATATACACATCCATGTGCTTTGAACACTTCAAAATAGGATATAAGTACTTAATTTAACTCTCAGAATGACCACTCAAATTGGTCACACACAATCAAAATATAGTTAATCTATTTTGACTCTCCACAAATGATCATGGGAATATAATTATAACCAATGTCTTCTAATAATCCTTAGATACATATATAACATCTCCATACTCATTTTATTCCTTAATTATTTAGAACACCTTCAACTTACCTCTAGAAGATGGTCACTCAAACTGTCAGTACATTCAATAAACATAGTCAAAATTTAAGCCTTTGTTCACACTAAATATCAATTGGTCAAACCTATAATTTCCTTACATATTATCCTCATGGATTCTATAAAACTATCTAATAGTTATCTCATCTTAAAACATCACAATACTATCAATAACTCTTAAATTATCCTTCTTGGATCACTTGCAGAACATGGTCAAACACATAGTCAACTTTTGAGATTAATAACTTTGATTGTAAAAAAACTAAAATATTATAACTATAATATCTGGATGCACCTTGAAGTCTTTTATAACTTTTATTTTTACTACATCAGTAAATTCATCCTAGATCAAAAGATATAGTTCAAAAACTATAAACTAGTTTTCCCTCATTAATTTGAGTATTCAAATTCCAACAATCACTGTGTAAATGTTAAACATCAGACACTTTGACATCATCTCATGATCCTTGGAAACTTTGGACAAATGTGCTCAATCTATCTCCTTGGGATTATCCTAATTTTTAACATGAAATCACTCATCATTTATCTTAGATATGTGCTTCCATGATTGTGCCACTTAGTAGCTTTGCATGCCTTCTATGCACCCTGTACCATTCACTTAATGTGATTGCACCACTTGGTAATTATGCATGAAATATGAGCATCCTTTTAATTATTGACTTAATTCATGCCATTGATCTCTAATTTCATGATTATATGATCACCATTGATCTCTATCTGACAGGTTTCATGCTCATCATAGATCTGCTACTCAAACTTCATGATTATGACACATGTCATTAGTGTATACAATTTTGACTATTTTAATTTGGAACATTCAATTTTATCCTTATCTAGTCAGATTAAATGCTCATTTTATATCTTTGATATCACAAATTTGGCTAAGTATGGGAATTTGGTGAACTCTATCTGAGAAGCCAACTTTGTACCTTAATAACTTTTGCTACACTCCATGTCCAAACCTAAAATTTTAACCATATGATATTATCATATAGGTAAATATATCCATATATAAATAGATCTTGAAACCTTCACACATGTTAGATATTCCATCAAAAACTTCTTACTCATCTTTATCTATCAAGATGACTACTTGAGCGCTAGCCATTCATATGATTGTTTTGATGAAATCCGTTCACTTCTATTATCACTTTAAGCACTCATAACATCCTACAAGGTATTTTAATCATGTCCATATAATAAATATGATCCATATATTTCCTCAATAAGTCAAACACTCTTCAAAACATTAAACTTATCAATTTTTCATTAATGCACTAGTACCACATGCTCTCTTTGACATCAATGACAACCTAACATCAATGACCATAGTCAACATTAGTAACCTTCATCCTTATTTAAAATTATTTTTTCTCCTAATCTATTATCCCCATTATTTTCTCTTCATTTTTATTATTCTATTTCCACACCTCCTCCATGTTTTGCATGACCTAGAAGTTCTCCTACAAATATGTGAGTTCACCATTATGAAATTTGAATTCATTAATGCATGTTCTTCTCATCTTGCCTTTAACTTGTAGTCCATAACCATTTTTTGGTCATTAAATCCACATGAAAAACCCCTCCTTTAAAATGGAGAAGACAACCCAAAATCATAGAAAGAGAAAACTTAATTTACTTTTTATTCAAATTATGCATGGAAATAGGTTTTTAAAACATTCTAAAAACCAAAAAACCAAGTTTTCATAAGTTACAAAACTTATTTTAAAAAAATTGAATGGGTTCCCTTTTTCCCTATTTTCACCTCCTTAGGTCACAAAAAGGAGTACATGAGTCTAGAAACATATACATGATTTAAATACAAAACATGATTTAGTAAACACCTAATACTCTTATGGGTTAAATGCATAAAATAGTCTACCATAAGTATAACTCAACAAAGTTTATCCCATATAATGGTTTCATGGAGATTAATAAAACCAAATGAGTATTAACATAATTAACATATTATGTTAATAAATAGAATCTAAGATAATCAATCAACTAAAAATCAATGTGAACATGAAATATTAACCATAGAGATAGGTAATGAAAATAAAACACTCAACACATTCACAAAACACCATTAGCATTAAATTCATTTAAGTAGTCAAGAGTGTAATTTTGTGTGCAATTTTAGTTTTCCTATTTATATCCCTAATGTTGATATTTGTATCTTCCTCCCCTATGATACTCTTCCTCTATTCCACTCTATGAGGGTAGGAAAATCCTAAAAACACCTTAGTGAATAAAAAGTTAGTTAGTCCAAGCTTGAAACAAAATAATAAAATACTCAGAATATATGTACATATATGAAATGAAAATCAACTCTATAATTGAAATCACATCCATATATAATTCTAATATACAACAATATAATATACATCTAAATTCACATAAGAGTATCATCTAATCATAATTGAGCATGAAAGAAAACAATGCAAATTTTAACTATACAACATAAATGTCTGAATGTAACATAAAAATCAGAAACTACTAATCATTAGTTTCACTTCTCTTATTAATACTAATGTATTTTTTGAAGAGTGGGACATGATGTGACAATTATAGAGTTCCACATGAGCCAAGGGAGATACTGACACATTGAAAAATTAACCCAAGATAAGTATTCTTTTCCCTATATTTTTAACTTGATTTTATGGATTTGTGTGTGTGCATGCATGCACATGCACACGTGTGGTTCACACACATGTGTGCACTATATTGGTATGTTATTGTCTTATATATTTATAATATTATATTATTATTAGTGTATGTAATATATACATGTTTTATAATTTAATTACACCTCTTAGTCACAATCCTTATTTTAGATATCTCTTAGTTACAATCTAATGGAATTTATCTCTTTGTAGCTAATTCTTTTTATATATTAGATCTAGGGAAGTTGTTTTTGTTATTTGTTTGCATACATTTCTTAATTATATCCTTAATATTATTATTAAAAAAACAATTTTTTACAACCCTATCCTACTTTATTACATGAAATAATTATTTGTATGTTGGATCTAGTATAATATTCTACATTTTACTATATTAGAAGATAATTCTTCTTAAATCATATTTTCCATGCATAAATTTTGGTTAACTTGACATGAATATTATCTAACCAATGTGTTGGGTTATATTCTTATTTTATTTTCATAGGTTGTTAGTGTTATTAATTAGTAAATCATCATTTTATTGCCAAATTCCCTTATCTCATGACATTAGCATAATTACATTATAGTGAATCTAACATTAATCTTACCCCACCACTATGCTAGGTATTGTAAATTTTTCTTCCCTTAGCTTCTTAATGTTATCAATTTTCCAAGCATATTTTACTTTCCAAATATTTATTTTCTTATATTATTATCATTTGAAATTTGTCAAGTATACTTTGTTTTCCAAAAATTATCCTCCTTTAACATAGATAAGGGCTATAATTCCACTCCTACAATGTAATTCCTTAAAATTAACCAATATGAATCCAACCAAGACATTGGTGGTTTTAAATAATTCAATAACAATAATATTAGTGCCATGTCCATGATTAACACTAAAATTAACTCTAGAATTCCTTTTTATTTCCATTTTACTATCTTTCAAGAAATAATTTAGATTATTTAAATATGGATATGACCAATACTAATATAAACAAACATGTAAATCCTAATTCTAATGTCAATACAAGATCATGGACTAGAAAGCCACCCCATAAAGAATTTGATTCTAAGGGTGAAAATGAATACTATATTTAGTGCATTCTCGAGATGAAACTATTTTAAAAAGACAATCCCAAAAATTTAATAAAAATTAAAGAAAAAATAGATGATTATGGTTTCCTCTTTCCTTTATACTCCTCTTAAGATTGGTTCTTCAACAAGATTTTGGGTATGTCAATTCACAGCTTCCTCCAATCTTTAATCATACACCATGCCTAAATCAGATATAATTATGGTAGATGATACCATTAGTTATCCAATATTAAACATTATCCTAAATGTTAATCCAACATCTATTGGTACTCAATTCTATCACTATAGTCAACATGTGAATCAACCAACTCAATCAAATCAAAATTCTCATGATCCAAATCAGTTAATATTAAAGGTATTTGTAATAAATGGATAATATGCAAACAACTAGCTCAAATAAATTCATAAAAATGGAAAAATATTTATTGAAAATTTATAACAACACTAAAAAATTTCAATGTAGAAACCTAAATCAATGTCCCCACACCCCCCCCCCCTTAAGGGTAATCTTAGGAACCCAATTATGCAACCTCCTATTTCAATAAGGTCATTAAGAATATATAATATGACCCTTAACACCTAAAATTTTATCCATGGAAATTTGTGGAATAACTCTAAAAATCACGTATAATGGATATATAAATCCCACTTTTCATCTGATGACCTTTAGAAATCTTTAAAAAAATTAGCTCAAGCTTAACACTTATGGATCTACCTACTTTCCAAAACCCTTATGGATGGTGAATTGGAATTAAAAAATTATAAAATATTAGATTTATCACTAGATTATAAGTCTTAGTTAATGCATTAGTTTAATAATTCTAATATTATTACTAACCTAAAAATAAACTAGGTAACTATATAAATTATAACCAATTGGAAAATAAGATAACTCATGAAATTTTCATCAAGTAATGTAATTATTTTACTAAAAAAATTGGGTACAACATGTCTAAAGATAATCTCTTAAAAAAATTTAAAATTTAATTAGAATAAAAACTTTAATATAAAAGTGGGTCCTGTATACACATAATATTTTCAAGCTTTATCAACTATTGATGCTTTCTCTCTTTCAAGAACCCATCGAGTCCCAATATTTTTGAGTGTATGCCCTAATGGGTGCACCTAAAAAGTGGTGGGTAGACCATTAGTGCTTTAAATGATTGTTTCCCCTTTACTAATACTTGTTATCTACACAACCATCTCCTTAAAATATTCCCCTAATATTTGCCTCCTCTTTTGCACCATACTCTAGTCATTTTTTGCCTTCATTAGCCCTTACCTAGCCTAAAATCAATTTTGACAATTTACAATACACTGTCAGGCCCATCAACCCTATAATTTAATTGAAAAAACTCATTTAGATTCTAGGTCAGCCCTTAGCCAACTTAGACCAAGACATAATTTAATTTTGTCAACAATGATACAGAGTTGATTGCACTGACCTTGTTGGCTAAACTTTCGAAAAGGACTATGGTTATATTCAAATATATGAAAATGTTCATTTCATCATTTCTAAGATACAAGAAAGGAGTTAATTTTTCATTTTCACTTATTTACAATCTACTCCTTTGTCATTCTACTTAAGGAATCCTAGCTTAGGGTGTCTACTTAGAGAAGAATCTTATCTTAAGGAAAAGTCTTAGATATTTTGGCCTTTCTTAGTGACCCTTACAAACCACAATAACCTCTTGTGAAGCACCTTTGGCCAAGGGAGAGATTGAGTCTTGATGGATTCATCTTCAAGGTAAGTATCTCTAACTTTTCTATTCTCTTTAGTAGATAGAAGTATCCTAATTAATGGCTTTTGAATATATTTATCTCTCCATGCATTGGGTATTACCTATACATAGTTTAAATATGATTCTCTTATGCATGTTTACTTTTATCTTTACTAACCCCCACTTTGTACCAAAAGATTTGGTGAGCCCTACATTATACTTTTACTTTACTTATCATTTACTTCTTGTGATTATGAAAATATAAGACCTAGTTAAGGTTATTACATAGTTTTTATTAACCAAAGGCTTTTAAACCCTCATTATTGATATTATTATGATAAGATATCCCTTGATTAGTTTTAGTAGATCCATCCTAATCATGAACCTAAATATCTAGTGTATCAAAAATTGGAAGTATAAGTAGGATTTATCTTCTTCGAGCTAGGATTGATTTATATATCATTTGCATTTCCCTTTACATACAATCTAGTGAACCCAATGTGAACATAACCCTTTTAAGTTTTTTTCATGTAATCATTTTTATCGTTTTATTATATTTTTGATATTGTATTGAACTAGTCATTATAGTTATTACTTTCTATGTGTAGTTTTAACATATAGTCACTTCAAAATGACTTTGTTCTATCTGTGTAGGTCTTCATCAATTAGAAGTTCCTAGATTGAGTAGTTAGACATAGTAGTCTTTTTTAGTTATAGATTAGCATACACTATTGACAATTTTGACTATGTCTTCTATTTTATTCTATCAAAAAATAGGTCAACCAACACTATCAAACATGTCAACTCTATTAATTATTTTTCAACATATAGGGTTTTATAGAACTTGGTCAAACTAATCAACTCAGTTTGCAGAATTTAAAAGCAACGATTAAGAACTACAACATAAAAATTTACAATCTAAATCATCTTCAATCCCACCAAAGTTCCTTTCTCACCTTTCTCTATCATTTTATTTCTTCCTTTACTTTTGTTTTTCAAAAGTTAGTAGTCTTTAAAATTACAAACCTATAGCTAACTAAGTCGACTTGGTTGACTTAGTTCTATAGTCTATATTCTCTCTGAGAGACATTTAATAGGTTTAAATCTATTCTTAAAGACCTTACTTTTGAATAATAGTAGTGACCCATTTGACTATGTTATATATTGTTTGAATACAATGTCACCTAAACTAACTATGTACTATTGTTGATCATTGAATTAACATCTATTTAATAGTAATTAATTTACTTTTCCTTTTCAGTTGTTTGCATACTTTGAGTAAATCACATAGTCTAAATAGTTGGTTTTCAAATTACCATTTTAGTTACACTATTATACTATTTTTTACACATACCAAATCACTTAACATTCAAAAAGCATTTAAAATTTTATCTTCCCAAGGCCTACCTACTTAGATTTCATTACCAAGGGGTGAAGCCAACTTGGTTTTCTAGCCAAATATAAATATGTAGTTAATGGTATATATTGGAAAAGAACTTGAAACCCTTATCAATATAGGATTTTGAACTAAAGGTGTAGGCCCCAATACCAAGCTAATACCATTAAAATTATAGATCCCTTTCAACCTAAACATCTTGAAACCAACTTTAGATTGTTTTCTAGTTCCCTATTTTAGCCAAATATAATATCACATTAAAATCAAAACTTTCTCATAATCTAATAACACTTAGGCTGACCAATTATTTATCATTTACTTTTTAGTTGATTACTTACTCTTTGATCATTATGTATTATATTGAAAAAATTGCATTAGCCAACATTGGTGCAAGTTTGTGTTGTGTGACCTGCTTGGTCCAATCACATTGATCCACTTATTTGTGTGTTTGATTTCATTCTTGATTCAAAATATCTAGAAAAAAATTTCCCATATTTTGAAACACTATCATCTTGGTCACTACAGTCTCTTATAGAATGTGTTTTTCACCTTCTTATCTATAAAACACAATTGGCTTGAATAACTATGTATTCATATATCTTTGTTTTATCCCCTTTCTAGTAGTACATAGTCAACCCATATGACTGTGTATTATTTTTATCCTATATCTTAGTATTACCCTATCAAGCTAGTCGATTATGTATCTATTGGCTAACCCTATTCTTATTTGGTTGACTATGTTCCTTGTCTAGCTAACTCTATCCATAATTTTCCTTTTTATTTCTTAGATTTTTGTTTCTTTCATCAATCATCATGAAATATCTTATCAAAATCTTTTTGTATAATCTAAATCCATTTATACACTATATGGGGTGCTTTCTTCTTCTTATCTTTTTTTCCTATTTTCAGCCTTTGGGGCATCTTATGATACCCATACCCATATTAATTTAGCCTTTGGGGTATCTTGAAATGCCTACCCACATGTTACTTTAGCCTTTAAGGAATCTTGTGATGCCTATACCTACATCCATTTACCCATTGGGGCATATTATGATACCTACTCTTATTCTACATTGCATGATACCAAATTAATTCAACTTTAAGAAACCTTCTTAGACACATAATATTGTTTATCACATGTTAATCCTTGATATATATATTAGCTTAGATATTTCCCTTATTATAATGCTTTCTATATTCTCTCATTATAACACTTCGTGTAGGATATCTACATGGATCTCACCCTATACAATAGTCCCTCTTTTCACGAACCTTAGCCCCTCCTTTTAGTCCTTTGGTTTTTATTTTCTCATGAGTTATATTGTAAAAATGTAAATAAGACCATATTCCTCACAATTTTATTTAAATTCTTCTCATTTAATTACTCTCCAATAATTTTTTCACCCTCGTGGGTTTCTCTTTTGTGAGTTTCAATGTAATACTATGGATATGACCTGGCCTTCCTCACAAATACCATATTTTGCATTTAATTTTCACATGATTTGTGCACCCTCATGGATTTATATTTTATGAATTTTAGTGTAATACCATGGATAGGACAAGGCCTTCCTAATAAAATCACCATCTTTAAATTAAATGTTCATTCTCAAGAATATTTTGTAATGGTTACGATTTTTTTATCTGTATTCTTAGCTTTATATTTTGCTTCATTTGTAGATAAAAAGTTACATAATATTAAAGTGTTAGAATATTTTCCTAAACTTCCCTCATTATTATGATAAGGAATCAAATGTTAATACCTTTATATCCTTTTTTCACCCTTTGTCACATTTTTTTCAATTTTAAGTAATTCAAATTGTTTCATGTTATTCATTCCTCTTGATTTCCTTTCCTTTCACTCCACATTGGATAAACCATGTTCAAAGTCAAGATATCACTCTTATTTCACCTAAATTTAAAAAAAAAAAAATAGACATCATGAAATCTAAGTTCTCTTTTAGTAACCAAGTCGAAAGTATTCAAACGAAACTCATCTTTAACACTCATGTTTGGTTTTCCAAATCCATATGGAGGAGGAATAGAAAAACCCATCATGAAAGTTAAAATCCAAATAATTTGAAACAAAAATCACTATTAAAAAATTAAAAAAGTTAAAATCACACCAAAATATGTGATTCAAAGCACATCTCCTATCTTTAATAAAATCTTAAACTCCGTAGTTGGCCTCATGATAGAGCCAAGGTCCATTGGGTTATGGTAGGCCAGTAGATTGGAATAGGATAATTCAACAAAATATATGGTGCTACCTAATTTCTCATGGAATTACCCAATATTTGTAGTAGACTGATGGCTCTATAAAGGGTCATAAGGAATGGGGAACATGTTTTGGGATAGTATATCCATTTTACTTTTCATGCATATAGCCTTCATGTTATGTATCTAGGGATATAATATATTATTGTATATGGGTTGATGGAGATGCCGACATGTGGCACACATCCCATTAGTTAGTTATATTGGTACAACATATTAGGATAATAGAGTAACTTGTGGAAGTAATACATTGGGTAATGGTCAGCCTACATTGGGATTAGTAGGTTACCCATCCATGGGTTAGATAGATGTATATATATAGGAGATGATTAACATGGTAAAGACATAAAGTAAGCATTGAATCTTCTATTGTAAGAGGCTATTGGAGGTTGTCCCCTCGATGATACATTGTGGAGTTATTACTTCCTAAATGAGTATTATATGATTTTTACCTACCTTAAGGGTATTTGTGCATATATTGAATATCAAGATCTTATCATGCGGTATCAGATCTTTGATTTGGGCAATTTGTGGAGTGAAACCCTAGTTTTTTTTAATCATCAATAAATTTTGATTGGTTTGGAATTTTTTCACAAATTTTTTATTGGATATGGATAATATTTCAAATAAGTCATAGTAAAAAAATAGAGATTTTTTTCATTCGTTTTGAGGGAGTTATTGCTATTTTAGGGTTTATATTAATTTCACTATATATTTTGAAATATAGGGAAATTTTATTCTAAATTTTTACTAGAGATATAAGAAGATAGAAGAGAAGCACAGTAAAAATTTCAAATTTTTTTGAGTTGTTTGAAGTAATTTGTTGCAATTTTATGGATTAGTTTTGACATTTTTGGGTTTCATGAACCTTAATTTTTTTTGTGGATCATGGAGTTGCAAATATTTTTAGGGGAAGATGATATTGATGCTAGAGAATGGTGGATCCTTTTGGAGAATAATTTTACAAAAACTTTTGGGCAAAGATGATTACTTCCTTTTTATCTGGGCCTGCACTAGATTGGTTTGATCAGTTGAGCTGTACAAAAAGGTTTTCTTCATGGACAGAAATGGAATAGATCTTTTTAGATCGTTGGGCTATAAAAAAATTAGATAAAGAAGCAGTATAAGAAGAAGAAGAAGAAGAAGAAGAAGAAGAAGAAGAAAAATAAAAAGAAGAAGAAGAAATAGAAGAATCAGTAGAAGAATAAGAAGAAGAAGTAGAAGAAGCAATAGAAGAAGTAGATGAAGAAGAAGAAGAAGAATTTGATGATAAAGGTTCAAATTATTTGGATCCAAAGAAATCTGAGTCAATTTTTCAATTTCATGGATGCATTCAAAAGAAAAGTGTTATTGAGTCCATAAACCCTACCAGTAAGTATAACTTCATCAACATGAATGTGTCCAAGCATCTACATGTTCAAGCAAAGAATATCAAAGAGGTTCAAGTAGATGGTAAGAATATTTCAATGTTTGAAGATATGAAGCTCATTATGGAAAAATATGTTTTACATTCAGATTTTTATGCTTTGGATATGGATGATGTGGATATAGTTCTTGGATATCCATGGTTAGAGACTTTGGGAACAATGAATATTAATGTTCAAAAAAAATTCATGAAGTTTTGGTATAAGAAAAAGATCACTTTACAAGATATCATAGTGAAAAAGGCACCAATAACAATTCAGGTAGATCATATAATTCAAAAGGCTCTGATACCACTTGTAATGATCTTGATATGATTCAAATATTCAATATATGAAAAAATACCCTTAAGGTAAGGAAACACCATATAATACTTCTTTAGGAAGGAATAACTCCACAATGTCTCTTTGAGGGGACAACCTCCAATATCCTCTTACAATAGAAGACACAATGCTTACTTGATATATTTACCATGATAATCATCTCTTATATATATACATATATCTAACCCATGGATGGATAACCTCCTAATCCCAATGTAGGTTGACCATTACCCAATGTACTACTTCCACAAGTTACTCTATTATCCTAATATTTTGTACCCATATAACTAACTAAGGGGATGTGTGCACATGTCATCATCTCCATCAACCCATATACATCAATATATCATATCCCTAGGTACATAGTACTTCATGGGATGATCCACATACTTCATTTATTAACCTAAGACTTTTGTGGCTAGGAGAAATTCTTTAGAGTCCTTAATGTTAAAATTCTTCTTGTTTTGAAAAACCTAATTTGAATGTCTTGAATTCAATAAATATTTCTTCTACCTTGGTTTTCCTTTCATTCTCCCCTCCACCTATTTAATTTCCCCCTTGATAGGAATGTGTGATTTTAAATCTATTTTCCCTCTTCTATATTCCCTTTCCTTCACATCTTAAAACATGTCAGCACCACTTTGTTTCAATTTTATCTATCCTTAGAAAAAAATAATATGCTTGAGAAACTATGAATTACTATATTTTACCATTTATCCATTATTTTAATACCCTTTTTTTGGACACCTAAGTCTATTTATACTTTCATGTACTTTTTCCATTTTTTAGTGAGGTTGACTTATCACTTATTACTCACCAATGTTGTTTTCCCTTTCATTTAATTTTTCGATTAATGATTGAGTAAGGATTGTTACTTCTCACTCATCAATGTTATTCTACCTTTTGCCTATCCATATTTATTTTAGGATTTTTAATACTTTCACATTGATGTTTGATTACCCTTTTTGACATGTATCCTTGGTTTTACTTGGTGAGTTTGCCTTTATTACTTAAGGTTTACTTGTTTGAATTTTTCAATACTTAGTAGCCTTGCCTTTTTGGTTACCCAATTTAATCTAAATTTTGACTTGGTCATTTGGTATAACTTAGCATTTATCATCTCAGCTTGCCAAATTTACATGTATGACCCATCCACATAATATTAGTTATATTTTCTTACCTATATTTATTTATTTTTACTCTTTAAATTTGTATCCTTGGGTTTTTCTAAAGCATTATTTGTGATCTCCACGATTAAAACTACCAACAAATTAGACAAACATCTAATGATAAAGGTAAGTCAAGGTATGCATACATTACATTTATTTTTAGTTATTTCAATTTCAACTATTTATTTTTAGTTATTTTATGCTTTAAAATACTATAATTTTTTATCTTATGTGTTTCTATGTTCTTTTCTCAAAGCACCATCCCCTATTGTACCTATGTGACACATGATGAGATTCAAGTTGGTATTTGTATTCACATAATATTCTAAAACTTTATCAATTATTTATACTTTCTCTCTTTCAAGAACCCATCAAGTCTCAATATCTCTAAGTGCATGTCCCAAAGGGTGCACTAAGAAAGGGGTGGGTAGACCATTGATGCTTCACATGATTGTTGTCCCTTTACTACCACTTGTTATCTAAACAAAAATCTCCTAGCAACATTTTCCTAAGCTTTACCTCCTCTTTTGTGAACTACTCTAGTTAATTTTCACCTTCATTATCCAATCCCTAGCCTAAAATGCTTTTTGATGGTTTATGATACACTGTCAAACCCATCAACCCTATAATATAATTAAAAAAACTCATTTAGAGTATAGTTATTCCCTTGGCCAACCTAGATGAGGACCTAATTTTATTTCGTCAACAATAATACAAAGTTGATTTGGTCAACCTAGTTAGTTAAAATTTTGAAAAGGACTAGGTTTATATTCAACTATATAAACACATTCATTTCATTATTTTTAGAGACAAGAAAGGAGTTAATTATTCATTTATGCCTATTTACAATCTACCCCTCCACCATAATACTTGAGGAATCTTAGCTTAGGGTTTCTACTTAGAGACTAACATTGTCTTTTGGAAAAGTCATGGATGTTTTAGACTTTCTTAATGATCCTTAAAAACCACAATTACATCTTGTGAAGCACCTTTTGATAAGGGAGAGATTGAGTCTTTATGGGTTCATCTTCAAGTTAAGTATCTCTAGATTTGATCCTCTCTTTAGTAGATAAAAGTATCATAAGTAATGGTTTTTGAATATTTTATTCTCTCCATGTATTAGGGTCTTACCTATACATATCTTAAATAGCATTATCTTATGCATTTTACCTTTTTTTGTTTATGAACCCCTAATTTTTACCATAAGATTTGGTGAGAACTAGATTATAATTTTACTTTACTTGTCATTTATTTTTTTGAATATGAAAAAATAGGACCTAGTTAGGGTTATTACATAGTTTTGCTTGATTGGAGGCCTTGGAACCCTCCCTAGTGATATTATTGTGGTAAGGGATCCCTTGTTTAGGTATAGTATATACATCATTGTCATGACCCCAAATATCTATTTTATCAATAATCAAAAGTGTAAATAGGATTATCTTCTCTAAGATAGGATCTATTTATAGATCAGTTGTATTTCCATTTGTATACAAGTGCTTCTCTCCTAAAACATTAAAATAAGCCTTTGATTAAACTAAATAAAATAACAACTCATGACATGGTTTGAGATGATTCAAACAAAAAAACACAATAATGATTATGAAACCTAATATAAAAGAGAACTATAGTAATGGTAGTGTTACCAAAACCTTTGATCATAGTTTTGACTCCAATAAGACTATTCATGGTATCATTCAAAGTGTTTTTAAAAATAATACTCTTTAAAAACTAATTATGGGAAGAAATTTTCATCCACATCATTATTCTAAACATAAAAACAATACATATACAAATATTAGAATTGAGGAGCTTATGATAGAACTTCCTAGACCTCCATGTAAAGAATTTAAATCTTCATTACCAGAACCTCAATGGTATGATATGTAATAATTCTATTGGTTTCACACTAATTTGGGTCAGTCTCATGATAAATTTAATTTGATTCACATCTTAACATATGATTTATTACTTGGTCATAAGTTTGACTATAATTATATGGAAAGAGAATACTATCAAGCATTTAATTTTTTCCGTAAGGATTACACCAAGCTTAGGGTGGGTTTTTTCATGATGTTTTATGAGATATTACCATGATGATTATATGTTATATATGCTTTCATCCATCATCATATGATTAGTTTGACCTCTATTTATTTTTATTCCCCATCACCACTCATCTTCTTCCTGTTTGTGTGATTCTCCTTGATTAATTTAGACTATCCAATATAGTCTTGTAGTGTCCCCGCTAGTTGATTGTTTTGGCTAGGTTTAAGTATAATTATTTTTTCTAACACTTATTATAATACTTAATCAAGGATGAATATGCCATCTAAGTTTTAATAGGTTACTTTTAGAATTTTTATCCATATGTATATGGATATTGATTATCATATATAGTAATAATTGCATCCAATCTTATATACTCATGAATGCAAATCCACTTTATTAAGAAAATAAAGAATTATGGATTAAGAGCTTAAAATTTTAGAAGGATAGTTTGCATAATTAATTTTAAGACTTAAGGAGAGAAGCTAAAATAACAAGGTATAAATATTATTTTAAGTAAAAAAAAATGATACTTCGATATTCTTATTTACATCTTGAGCTTCACCTAAAACACCTATCAAAAAGGGCCACTTAATACAAGAAGGATATTGATGCATTGATAAGTCCATCTAAGGTAAGTATTCATATCCCTATACTATTTATTTACTTAGTTTGGTGGAGATGTGTGTGTGTGTGTGTGTGTGTGTGTGTGTGTGTGTGTGTGTGAGAGAGAGAGAGAGAGAGAGAGAGAGAGAGAGAGAGAGAGAGAGAGAGAGAGAGAGAGAGAGAGAGAGAGAGAGAGAGAGAGAGAGAGAGAGAGAGAGAGAGAGAGAGAGAGAGAGAGAGAGAGAGAGAGAGAGAGAGAATGTATGTGAATGTGTTATATTTATATATTATTATTTCCATGTTTATATTATTATATTCTTTCCTTCCACTCCCATATTTACCACATGGTAATTTTTGTGACTTCAATGGTACCACTACTAATTTTAAGATATATTTTCAAGCTTATATTATATATATATATATATATATATATATGTATATATATATATATGTATATATATATATATGATTCATCATAAGTCACAATCTTCATATTATAAGATATATTTTTATTATCCAATGATAAATCCCTTTCACATCCATAAACAATAGGAATGCTACTATATTTAGAAAGATAGTTCTTCTCACTTCACATATGAGAATCCAAAATATTAATAACATGTCCATAATTTTTAGAGGTTGAAGAAACACATTCCACTAAATAAATCAAAATATTTTTATAAGATGAAGGAACAACCTCCATTGTATCTAAAACACCAGATTCAACCATAATAATTTCTTCCTCTTATATTTTATTCACATCTGAAGGATCAATACCATCCCTGTTTTATTTCATCGACTTTATCTATTAAGGCCATTTGATAGGTCATTCCTATACAAATTTAAATGATAGCGGAATGGTCATTGATTAAATCCCATTATAAATTGAAACAAAATATTTATGATGCTTTGATGATGTGTTTAATGACATTCTAAAATATTTTTGAGAAATCATATTTTTTATCTCATGTCTTCTCATGTTTTGGATATTATATCATTATCTTTGGAAATTTTAATTTATCTCACTTTAATATCATGTAATTTAGTATAATTTATTTATCAAAATATTCCCCTCTTTATTTTATCTATCTATTTCATCCTTTGTGATGTTATGGTAATTTATTTATGTCTGCCTCCTTAGGTTTATTCTACTAGTATGTCATTTGTGATCCTTTGATAATATATTATTTTGAATATCTCCAACTTGGGTTTATGAATTAATTATGTCCTTTATGATCCCATTTTATTTTATTTTTTTATAATTTCACTTTCCACCTTTGGTTTATCCAACCTTGTAAACTCAATGATTTCTTTGATAATTTATATTTTCATGCTTCCACTCTTGGGTTTACCTCCCTCATATATATCTCCTTTTAATTTTTACCTCTACCATTTCTTGTAATGTATTTATTTAGGTTTACATGATATATATAGTGACATTAATACACTTTTCAAACATATAATATCCCCTCATGGGATTATCTCAATCCTCATAAAATTATTGAGATAATTTATTCATATTCACTTGGACTTCCAAATCCCTTCTCTCTTATTATTTTATAAAACAAAACTTCCCCTCTAATTTTGAAATACTAAAATATCCTCATTGTATCATATTAAATTTTTATGAATACCTCAAATTACTGATATTTCATTTTCTTATATTTGTTTTTGGGCATATTTCATTTAAATATCTTATAAAGTGTAGGTTTAAGAGTATCTAAGTGTATTGGTTTCTAAATTATCTTATTTCATTGCTAAGTGTAATCTCAATTATGTAAGACATGTTAAAAACCCATTTTTATCCTTATTAATCCATATGGATGAGGAAAATATAAAAAATTATAAATAAAAAATATCATAGAAAAAAAATCAAAAGGTAAAATAAAACATTAAAATTCAAATCACACAAAAACATATGATCAAATCATTAACTCACCCTATCCTAGTTGAAGCTAAAACTCCATAGTTTGAATCATAGTAGATTTAAAGGTCCATTATAGTTCATTATGCCAATAAAATAGGATATCAGACCAAAAAACTATCACTAATTCCACATAAAATTTAATGGAAATACCCAATTCTCATAGTTTACTGATAGTTGTGTTGGGGTCTCAAGGAATGGGTAAAATGCCATGGGAAGTAGGCAAAATTACATTTAGTTGAATGTAGAATTCATGGAATGATATATATAATCACTTATTATCCCATATTTATAATTATTGGTAAATTTTTATAGGCCATTGATTACAAAAAAACATAGTTTTACCTACTTGATTAGAATGTATTATCTTTGATATGGGTTTTCACATCACCCTTATGGTGCCTCATCTAATTATTTCACATAATATTCTAATTAATGATGATTTATATTAAATAAATTGATATAAAATCAATATCTTTGAGTGAACATCCTATCACATGCACCAAGATTAATGTGGGTTAGTTTGTGGTACTTTCTGATAGACTCCCCTATGATTATATTTTGTGTCTTCATTCATGCCATTCCATTAGTTCATTAATCTTAAGATAGTTATTTTTCACCCTTTCCACTCTCAATATTTTTGTTTATGTGTTTATCCATCACATAATTAACTCTGATGATGATATTTTATAGTGATACTCCTTTGGTCATCATCATCAACCAATCTGATGAAAGATTGTGTTTATTACACATTTTTATACTTCATCAATCAAGCCAATGATATCAACCAGTTTTTAGTTGTGATTTTTTAGGTTTTAGATGTATTTATATCATTCTCCTTTATCACTTATCATAAAAAAATACATCCAACATTATATTATAATGTATTTAAATCCACATTGGTAAGAATAAGGGATACGAAAATTACACTAGGGGAAAAATTCTTTACACAATGCCTTTGAAGTTATCAAGAAGATAAGTTAAACCATCAATGAGCACTTAGTATTTATAGTCCCCATCTAAGGATAATCATTTATTATTCATTCCATCTTGATCTTCACCTATACCATCTCTCATAAAATACCACTTCATCTAAGAGGGAGATTGATATGCTGACATGTCAACCCAAGGTAAGCTCCCTAACCCTATACTCTTTATTTATTTACTTTGGTGGATATATTTGTATGTTATTGTATTCCATGACTATATTATCTTAATATTACTAGTATATTATTGTATTTTCTTTTTCTTTTTCAAATTACATTTCATGGTTATTGTCTAATGATATTGTTATAATCACTAGACTAGATACTTCATGGTTATCACCTCATATCAATTTATTTATTTTTATAACTTTATTTTACACCTATTAGATATTTTCTAATGACACATTAAATATATTTAATCCTATGCATGTACCTTATATGAATATATTTAATTTTTAGATACTCTATTTATCACACAACCCTTTTATATAACCTCATATTGATTTGTGAAATGACATATTTTATGTGTATTGGATCTAGTATGGTCTTATACATTTTCTTATACTATACAATCCTTATAGTGTTGATCATATTTATCCCACACATAATAAGCACTAATATTACATAAAGAAATTATGAAAATATATATTTATCCACACACACACATAAGAATAATGGGGTATGAAGGAGTAATTATAAAAATATAATAAGGTACAAGAGAACTTATTATGCCTATTATTTATCCAAATAGGAAAGTAATTGGTTATAATAATAATGTCTTTTTTAGATGTGTATGATGAGATGAAAAATTATTCATATAAGGTGTTGGATATTTTATTACTACCCATTGGTGTACTTAACCATCTCTATATTTATTTAGTATATAATCATAAATGTTCATGTATCCCATTTTTAGAAAGACACCATCCTTCACAAGACATCCCATGTGAAGTGCTTCATAATACTCAATTCCCTATTAGTTGTTAACATGTGATACATTAAGTTAATCACCCCTACCCCCATTTTATTTATTATATGAATATTATTTTCAACCAAATATGAATTTATATATCTAGTAAGTATGTATATTAACATGAAACATTACACTTGATAAATAACCTTATACATTACTAGGAATACAACTAGTTTTATAAGGCATTTAAAATAATATAAATAAAGGAATAAACCCATGAACATCTTAACCATATTTTCACCCCTATTTTATTCTAAGTGATATATATATATATATATATATATATATATATATATATATATATATATATATATCACTTAGAATAAAATAGGGGTGAAAATATGGTTAAGATTTTCATGGGTTTATTCATTTATTTATATATAGTTTTGAAGTATATAATTTTGAAGTATAAGTATCTATAGCTTTGGATAAGTATTAACATGTGTAAGTACATCCATGCAAGGAATTGAAACAAGGGAATAAAAGGGTTTTAGTCAAGTCAAGAGAAGTGGAAGAAAAAATATCCATGTGAAAAAAACCAATGAAGGGAGAGTTACATGTGCATGCAAAGAATATGATAAATGGTGGTTATATATCCAAAAATAAAGACAAAAATCTTATTCCATATTTAGAAGTAGTTAGTATTTTACTATTATTAATAAATAACTAAAATTATTCTAGGGGTTTTGGGTTTTGTTATAAAAAAATGACATTGTATTAAAGATGTATCATTAGTTATTGGGTTGTTTCATAGTTATTATTCCATGATAAATTTGTAGGATATAAAATACATGATTATTATGGAACTTGGTGTATGTTTTTAAAATTAACTGAGATAAATATAATGTTAATATTTTTTGGTAATGGGTGGGTATTACATGAATTCATAAATTTATAATGGTTTAGTTTATCTATCTAATGTTATTTTTGTGTTATGAATTATTGATTGCTCTATAATTTAAAGTTATCATCGTAATAAATTATCTTTGCCAACTGTAACATATACATAATACTATATCACTACTCCTTAGGTGGAAACTTAAGTTTGATAGTTAAGTGATAGGTTTGCATAGTAAGTGTGATTTTTTGGAAATAAATAGTGGTGTAGGATGACTTAGATAGTGGAGTGAAAGAGAACCCCAAACACTTTGGTCCCATTAAGAGGACACATTCAACTGGATGATGGAGATTTAAAATAATGATAACAAAAAGGATAATGCTATATGATTTAGAGAAATGGTTTGAATAAAAAGCTTTTCAGTTTGTGAGGAACACTCCTATAAGAATATATCTAAAACCAAGAAAGTTTCTATAAAATGATAAATAAAACTCTTATACGAGAAACTTATAGAATAATTATATGGATGTATATAAACTTATGTATTGAATCATTAGATGAATCTCAAAATATGTCACACGTATATGAAATAACATATTGAGAAGCCTAGGAAAATGGATAAGATTTGGATTTGTGTTGTTGATGTTTGGTGGAAGGGAGCATTGGGCATATGCCTATTGGTATTACTATTATCAAATTATACATACCAAAAGTGGGAAGTGTATTATTTTTTATATGGAACTTGTGCATCCTTCATCTCTCATATTCCAATTTTCATACAATATATGTTAATAAAATTAGGTGTTGAATGTTTGGATAGGGAGACTTAAATGCCTTTTTATAGACAATTAATTTGGTACAAGACCCTTATCCATAGAATATTTTTCATGTTTTATAACTTTTTCCGTTTATGTAAATCTATCTATTTTTTTGAAAGTTTTAACCCAAATTATACTCCTTTTAATCTTCATTCATATATATTTACTTAATAACACCTTAGATCTATCAATAATCAACATCAAAATCCTAATTAGACATATTTTGTTCGCAATGATCTCTATTTTGAGCCTTTATAATTTCAAGATAAAATAATGATATGAAGATTCCAATCCTTTCCTTTTTTAGTCCATTCCACATTAGTTTTATTCCCCATTTATTGATGTTATCTTATTAATATATTATATACTTGTCTTCTCTTAGATTTTTCTTATAAATACATACATATTAATTTGAGTTATTGAGCTACATATTTATCAAATCCATTACACATTTTTCAAGGAGTTTTCACATTAAGTATACATTGTATCAACATGAGTCCAAGTATTTTTCCATCACATCTTACACCAAGAGTATGTCATCAAATAATATAATAAAATTTGGTTATTTATGGAGAAGAAGTGTTGTATTTTATCATGATTCCTATTTATGGGATATGTACTTGCAAATCTTCAAGAGGCTACCTAAGATAACTAACCTGTAAACACTCTTTTATGCATAAATTTATTGAGGATTATGTAAAAATAAAATGAGAATAACTTTAGATAATTTTACCCACAAACTAAAATATTTAAATCCAAAACATAGATCAATATAATTCTGCACAAAGGCATAGAAAGTTATAGAACCAAAAAACTAAAAAAGGATAAATTCAAATACAAAGGACATAATCAATGGGCACATTATGTAAACTACTAATTATGACCTAGACATAATTAAACCTCTTCTAATTCTAACCCAATTCTAAATATTAATTATATTCTCAAGATAATTTGGGTCATTTTTAGAATTTGATCCTAGTTCCAAAATTTATATACAGTGCTTAAGTGTGTTTATTTCAATCTCTTTTCCCTCTCTTTCATTGTTTTTATTTATTTAATCATTTCATTATATTTTTATTCATATATTTTTAGCATTATATATTATTCAAACCTATAGATTATTATATTTCTATAGGTATTCATTTTACCCTACTTTTTCAAATTTCACGTAGCTTAATTTACACATAATGTATTTATTTGGTAAAATATATTAGTGAAATTAATCCTAGTAATAAAATATAGGGTTTTAAAATTGTCTCCCTAGGTTCTAACTTTAATTAGATCTTATTTTTTTATTTTAGATATTTATATTAATTTCATACTATTTTTAGACACCTAAATTCCACCAAGTTGGTGTCATGATTAAATTTTATCAATATTGACACACTAACCCAACAACCCTAAATTTGAATTATATCCTAAGGTCCACTAAAATAATTTACATCCATTTTTAAAATAATGTAATTAATCAATATTAATAAATTAATCATGCACACATAATTCTTAAAAACTAATAAAATATAGAATTTCCAAGTCGCCAAACATATTCCACATTTCTCTCAGCTAAGCATTAAGTCATCCAACCATTTACCTAACTTCCTCAACTAATTTTTGAGTCATCATTAAACCTTTTAACCAACATGGTGAGCCATCTAACTACCTTGACTCATTCATGAAAAAATTTCAACTACCAAATAAAGTCCCCCTTATTTATCAAATGCATGATATATTAGTCTCTTCCACTTGGATAAGAACTCAAAGATGAATATCAAAAATTAACATAATATAATAAATCTATATTTTTCCAAATAATCCATCTTAATACCGAAAAGCCTATAATTTAAGTGTCATCCTCCATTTTCACAATACATCATAAAAATATCAAATTGATATCAAAATTATCTTGTACATCTATTAAGAATCAACAAAATTATGTCATTACATTGTTGAGATTCATTTTGCATTTGGAGAATGAATTAAGCATCCACATGCACACTTACAAGAGAAAATCAAAGTCAATCATAGGAGAAGGGATTCACTTTTGTTGGTAAGATGGAAGGGAATTTTTTTTAATTTATTTATTTCATTGAAGCTCTATCTAAGGTTTTATATTAGTCTTAGAAAATAAAATAATTATTATTTGGTTTCTTAGTGTAAACTTATAATTTATATCTATTACATTCTAAGACACCCAATGGGGCACTCCCAAATATTTCTCATCTTTTATGATTTTCTTAGATTTTTTGAATTATTTTAAAATTCTATTGGAGTTCAAAACAACTTAATCTTGGTTTGAGAGGATTTTTTTTGTTTCATGTGTAGTTTTAATAGATTTTTGAGTTTTCTATACAATTTTTTAGAACAATAGTTTTCTTAAGGATAAAAATGGTTTGGTTATGGAGAATTGAAATTTTTTTGTGTAAAATAGAGAAATAATTTCCAGTTATTTCTAGACTTTGTTTTTAGTTTTGATCTTTCTATATTTGTCCCTTTCTACTTTGATGTCTTTTTGTTATTCTATTTTCTACTATTTTGTTATTATTATTATTATTATTTTTTTTTTTTCCCTTTTTGTTTCTATATATTTTTTTATAATGATGAAAATGTTCAAAAAAATAGGAAAATTTGTTATGAAATTCAATGAATTTGTTATGAACTTCTAAGAATTTATTTTTGGTGAATTTGTTATGAAATTTAATGAATTTGTTGTAAAATTAAGTGGTTTTGTCAAGTAGTGATTTTTTATGTTTTTATATCTTTCTCATATATATTTTTGGATAGCTAATGAATTTATCACTTTCTATTTAGAAAATTTGTTCTATTTAACAATGAATTTGTTCTAGATTGTTTGATTTTTCTATTTTAGTCTTATTTCTTACTTTTTTAGCTAATTTATAGGTATTAAGATTCCCAAATTCATTACATATAAATTAATAATGATTTTATATAGGATCTCAATCCAAAGAATTAAAAAATCTAAAACAAACATAAATTTGTTTTGGTTTTTTATCATTTTTTTCATTCATTTTTTTGCTTAAGTTGGTTAATTAATCAATTAGTTTCATTTTATTGAAAACTATTTATGTGCATAATAATAAGTTGTATATTCTCTTTATTTTATTAACATTGGTGATGATCCTTAGAAATTAAAAAAACTTATTATCATTTTTTGTAGCTTGAAAATTAGATTAAATTATGCTTTTTCCTCACACTAAATTGGTTAAATTTTTGTAGCCTAAAAATTATGATTTTTAGAAATTATAAATGATCTAAGTCTTTTTATTTTTATTTCTAGGGCATCTATTGATCATGGATTTCATCATCATATGGTATGCCAAACATTATGTACCAATAGGGTATATAAATTGAGTATCAATTATTTTAATTTCCTAAGAGGTTATGCATTTTAAGCACACCATGACATGAATGGGTCTCATCCTCCAATACTAAAGGTTTCAATAATTATATCAAATTTTAGTTTTATGAAAACACTCTACTAAAATATTATGCATGGAGTGCCCTCATCATGCTGTAATGTATATAGATGACATCCCTTAGTTAAAATTTGAAAACTATAAGCCATAAGAATATATTTATCTATTTGACTTCTAGTACACCTAATATGAGTGTATCACCTAGGGAAGTTACTCTCAAAGTACCCTTGAAATTGGGTGTATTTATTTATGGGTATGGCACTACCTCCATAGTCATTGCTCTAAATATTGAGCCAACACTATTCAATAGGCAAACAAGTATATACGAAAGCCCACAAGTCACTCAAGACCTTTGCTTAGTTTTACCATTTTCATGTGGTTTATAGGTTTTATGTTTAGTTAGATCTTGTTTGTTATCTTTTTTTTTAATCTCCTTGTGAAAAAATCGTAGTTAAAAGTTTGTCTTGTGTGTTGAAAATCAAAGTTTGAAAAGATAATTTCTTAGTTTTCAAAAAAGAACCTTGTTTTCCAAATTAATCAAACTTTGACTAAAAATATCTAACTCCAAACAACTTGAATAGCCTTACAATACAATTGAATTTTCAATTTGGAGTAATAATTTTTGAGTCAAGAACATAACACTTAAGTCATGTCTCCATTAACTAGGCATCAAGCCTACTTAAATGATCCGCAATATAATCCAAATAGAGAAAAACTCTTTGAAAATGACCCTTTCTATTTTGGGAATAAAGACCCTTTCAATATAATCCTAATAATAATGCCAATAATCTAGCTTTAGGGTCCTCCAAAAAAAAAAAAAAAAAACCAAAATACAAATCCTAATCAAAATCTAAATATAAACTAAACATCATCTTCATCACTCATAAACATACAACTTATCTAAAAATGGTAAGTTATGAAGGATAAAATCTAGGGATTACAAGATGGAAGTTATTTCGAAAGCAAGAAATATAAGTTTGAAAAATTATGTCCATATCTATTTGACATAAGCATGATGAATGTAATTTTCCTATTCATGTTAGACCTCTAAAATTTGACAAGTAAAAAAGGTAAAGGAGATCCTACGAAACACATTAAAGAGTTTTTAATGGCTTATCAAGAGGTCATTTATGGTGACAAATATCCACTTAGACTCTTCCCATGTAGCCAAGGAGGTCAAACCTTAGAATGGTTTTTTCGTATACTTAAGGGATAAATAACTACTTTCAAATATATTTTTAAGATCTTTGTGAAACACTTTTATTATAATGTTGAGCATGATTTAACTACACTAGACCTATAAAACACCAAATAATGCAATGTGGAGAGATTTTCCTCTTTATTACAAAGATGGAATGCATTAGCAAGTCAATTTCCATGGTCACTTCATGAAAAAAATACTTAAATTTTCATAAATAATCTCAATTATAAAATGGCATTTCAATTTCAACTTCATTATGCCACTTCATTTAATGGAATAATTAAAAAAGAAGTTTAAGTTTAAAGGCACTCATTGGCAAGGGTCTTGTTGATACCTCTAAGTATATCACAGGTGCTCTTAGTGTTTAAAGAACACTTATCATTTTAAAATTCAAAGAATTCAAATCATGAGTAACAAGTTGTGGTAATCTGCTTATCTATGTTGAAATAGCAGTAAAGTAAGCAAACTATTCAACAAAATTTATAAAACTTGGTGGTTTGGAGCCACCTCGGTCATCTCAATAATATTTGAAAAAGATGCAATAATATATACTAATATCAGTGAATTATGATCAAATTATAATCTAAGACTATTCTATGTGAATATTTACAATTATATGCCCAAATTTTCCCACACACTAGGCAAGTATCTAAGGATAATATGAATAATATAAGTAATAACTAGCTTTAGTTTAAATATTTACTATTGAAGTCAAATAACATATGCACATCCTTATGCAGATCAAATAAAATGAATTAAAGCCAAGAACATTCAACTAATATAGCATTTGCATAAATTAACAAAATTGTATTGAATATGCATGTCTAGAATTTTTAAAAACCATTCAAATTTAAGATCTAGAATAGACAATTGAGAGAGAAGCTAAATAAAAATTCACATAAACAAGATGAGACAATCTTCTCAGAATTCTCTACTTGTATTAATTGCTTCAAAGTTTACACTAGTTTTTATAGCTCAAAAACTCCCTTATTCTTTACAAATGATAATGCTCCTTTTATAGACTTCAAGAAATCATGTCAATCAGTTGCATCAACTTGAAAGTGTATAAAATGTAAAAGAGAACTATCCTTTCTACCCAGTTTCTAAAATACACTAGAGTTTCTCAAATAGACTGACCTTTAAGAAAATTTTCTAACAAGTTGCACATACCTTTACAAAATAATATTCCATTTTAAAAATTTTCAATGATTCCACAAAAGGGCATATCCCTAACAAACTGGTGGAACCTATGATGATGAAGACCATTGGTTCTATTGATGTATAATTTTCATTGCCTTTTGATGATGTTCATCAAATAACTTCAAATTGACAACTGGCTCAAAGAAGAGCTCATCCTCTTGATCTGCCAAATCCCCTAGGTCCCTATCATTTATCTTCAAGGCTTATTTGATTCTCCTTACCTTGGCTATCTTTTCTTCTATAGTCAGGATCATATCCATGATTCTACTATTGTCATTCCTAGACCTACCTTGGATCTTGATCTTTACCTCTTGTATGATGAAAGCGGTCCTCTGTTTGAACTCATCATTTGTAAATATTCCCATGGAGATGAATTTTTTAGGCTTTAAAATCATGGTCCCCATGAATATTTCAATTATGTCCAGCAACTCTATATCATCCTTGATGAGTCTCTCTAAGAACTTGGACCATGTGCTCAAACAATTGATTTTATCTATAATCAACCCTAGGATGGTGTTGAGATGAGTAATGTTGATGGTCTTCAAACCAAGGATTTTATCCCTTGTCAAGATTCTAATAAATGTCATTAATTGATTAAACCCTTGGCTACTACTTCATATTGGGATAGTGCACTTTGTCTTAGCTTTAATAACTTCAGAGAGTCAAACATATCATAGAGATATGCCTAAAACATATCAAATATGGGATTAGGAACTGATAAAACTACCTATTTCTCTAAATCATCCTTCTACCTTTATAGGTTATTTATTTATTATTATAGGCCTTTGATGCCAGCTTGTAATTGGGTTGATTGAGCTTTAGCTAACCCAAGTATATCCTCTTCATGGATGGGGTTATCACCTAGTCTTTAGCCTCCAACTGGAGTCAAGCCAAAAAATGGATCCACCTTCTAAAAGTGAATTCCTTTCCACCCACCATAGCTTTATTTGTTTTTAATCTTTCCAATACAATAATGGCTGGGTCAAATTAGACACGTACTGAAGAGTGTGTTATTTTTGGAGGCTATAGGACTTCTATTTTGGTGCTACTTGAAGATTTAGGGGTAGCCAAATGTCTTTCCTTCTTTTCCTTTTGTAGATCCACTATCTAGGTCTTAAGCTCATCATGAACTATGATGTTAATAGACTTTTTAATGGTCCATTAATGGTATAAAGTTGGGATCTTTTGTAACTTTTCATATATGAACCACTCTAGAATGGTTGGTCTATGAATAAGGTTCTCATCATTGAATAAATTAACCTCACTCAAAGGGTGAGTGAGGGTTAATTTGTGCCTCTTGGTTCCTACAAGAACCAAGGCTAACTAATCTTTTCTCTTTTGAGGGGAAATAACTAGATCTAAGTCTAAAGATATCTCCTTCCCCTTTTCCTTTTTTGCTTCCTCAACTTCAGGTTAAGGTTCTTCTTCCTATGTTTCCTCTTCATCTGACCCATAAGCACTTGCTAGTACCTTCAAGGCATCATTTAATGTTTCCTTAGGATCTAATGCAATCATGTATATGTATTCAATCGGAGACTCTAGCTATTCAAGTTGGGAAAAACATGATGCCCTTTCACCAGGGCTTTTTTCAAGCTTATCTTTTCCCTCTCTTATGTAACTTGTGCCTCTAGTTGTTCTGAAGGAGGCCTAGAAGATGGTCCTAGTATAAAATTGTACTGGAGAGGTCCCATCTACCATATTTCACTAGTTTTCTTCTCATCTCTCTTCAATCTAGCCTTGAGTTTGATGTTGTGCTTCATTACTCTAGCCAATACTTATAAAAATGAATATGCTTAGATGTACATTGTATCATGGACACCTATTTTATACTCATATTTCATGTTAATCTGCTTGGCTTTCATATGTTTCACAACATTATCATGAGGGTCCCACTACCTTAAATCATCAAGATATGAATTGAATGAGTCTCTATGCTTAGAAATAGTATCTACATTATCCTATTTCTATAATATAGTTATACTAATAGTCAAATGGAAAGGATGTAGTAGCCCTTTATCTGTTATCTCTAGAATAATTGGTATGTTATCTCTTATTCATCCATCGTGGTGCATATATAGATTGGAAATCTAAGTGGTTGACATAAGGTTCCCTCTATCTTGATTATAGTGAATTCAGGATATAACCAAAGGTCCCCAATAAGTTTCACATACTTCTTGATTAAGGGACTTACCCTCATCATAGGTAGCCCTATAATGGGTTAAACTAAGGTTGGGTATACACAATTATAAATTAATTATATGCGGTCCCTATACTTGAATATATCTAATTTGGAATAGTAATATGAGATAACTTGCCTTCCATTAGGTGAACAATTATTGATGTTAGGGATTTTTTTAGTGGCCAGTAAGGCATCCAAAATATAAGAGATCATAAAGAAGTGATTAATAGTCTTCTTATTTATGGAAAATAGTTAATTGCTTCAGACAAATATTGATCATCTCAACAAATGGGGGAGTAAGTCCCTTTTCAACCATGAAATATATATAAGGGACCCAAATTTAGTTGGCATAGGCAGTGGAAGGGGCCCTAAATAATTTGTTGAACAAATTCATAATCATTCTAATTCCTACCCTGAATTGGGTGATTGGGATCCTTCTAGCAGAGTCTTAGATCACATGGGTTTGTAAATATAACCATGGGGAAAGGATGGTTTTTAGGTCATTTTTATTGGACCATTCCTTAATTCTGGGGAAATCCACCTAAGGTATGGGAAGCTTTTAGTAACTTTCAAATGATATGGGGGAAATATAATAAACTTTTTCTAGAAATATGTTCATGGACTATCATGCCCTAATCAGTTATACAATCCTTAAAGATAGGATAAATGACATTGATATAATGAAGTACCCTTAGTTTCATATCCACATGGTGAAGACTAGTCTTCTAGATGATGACCATGTCATAGTATCTCTAATAGACTATGGCATTATTTTAATCTTCTTTGGTGATTACTTGTAGCTCTTTAATAACCTAGAAAATCTTGGAGAAGTTATTATCCCTGATGCTCAATGCTACAACATCAAATTTAGTGTCTTTGAAGACCCTTCCTTTTATGTCTAAAGTCAAATATAGCTTTGTGTCCTTGTTATTTTTTTATTTTTATGTTACTATGATTGTGAGCTTTATAAAATTCTCACTAGTGGTCTATAAATTGCTTTTGGATCAATTTGTACTTGTTTGGGTGATAATTAAGATCTCTCTAGTTGGACTGTGATCAAATTGGGATTAATTTATGGCTTCTATAGATGCTAGGTTTTTTTGTAAGTTTTTTTGATCTATAATGGTAGTAGTTATTTACAATTAGGTGAATTTGGTGCATTATATTTAACTTGAACCTTGGCATTTATACCTTTGCCTTTTTTGTTCCCAACAAAATCTTTGGTTTTATCCTTTTTTACTTAGGTGACATTGATGTGACATCTAGTTGGCACATTCACAAAACTTTGTTCATTAATATTTTAAAATTGACCATTACCTTTTGAAAATTCTACTTTTTATTTCATGTCATTGGATTAATATATATGGAGCAACTTGGATCATTAATCTTGATCCTGCTAGTTGCATGCCATTCAATGTACTTTGTACCAAGCCCTATGGTTATGCCACTTAGAAATCCTATAGGACTTTTGGGCTCTACATCTTTTCTAGTCTCACAGTGAATATGTGTGTGCCATATGGTGGCTCCACACTTACTCATAGATTCCAATAAATATTACATAGTGATCTCACTCCTTTCGATCAACTTACCCTAATTATATGTGAGTCCTTTCTCTTGAAAAGGTGCATGAACTTTAAGTTAGAATAGGACCATGCAAAGAACTTAGGTTAAATACTTTAGTCTAAGGTTTTTTTTCATGTTAATAACACAAAATAATATTGAGGTTAAAGTATTTAAGCTAATTTTAATCCAATATAAATGGGACCCCATCAAAAGATACAAGATATAACCATAAGTATTTAGCCTAAGGTTTTATTGTATTATTGAATGTAATTAAAACCTTAGGATAGAGACTTAGGTTGAGTCTATATCTGCAAACATTTAGACATGATAAATGAAATGAGTCTAAAAAAAGGGGGGGGTATTAAGACATAAAGGGACCAAGCCTAGGGTTATTATGATAAGGTCTAGTCATGTTGAAAAACATGACTAAAACTTAGGATAAGAATTTAGGATAAGTCCATGGCATTCATACTTGATCTTATGCAAATCTAAACCTAGCTAGAAAGGTCCTTAAGTCAAAAAATGGCATTTAATCAATCTAAGGTGAAAGATTGATTTTTATCACTAAAGTGCATGATTATTTTCCAAATGGGACCCCATTGATCCTGTAAAGGTAAAAAACATGTTCATTTGTCTAAATGGGATTGGTTCATGAGATTGAATTTTGATGGTCTTACAAATGTTAATGATGGCCTCATGACTATCACTGATATTTGTGCAAACATCAAAATTAAGCTCTAGTAGTATATGACTAGGGCTTAATTTTGATGGCCTTATAGACATTAATGATATCCTCATGGACATAAAATTATAGGTGTGAAAATTTAAAACTTAAGCTCTAGTAATGTATTATTGGGGCATAAATTTGATGGCCTTGTAGACGTTAATGACAGTCTCATGGATGTCAAATGATGGGAATGAGAACATCAAGTTTGAATCCCATAGAACAAAGTAGGCCCTATAGAAATTTTGAACCATTACACATCATTTGATCAACTTTATTTAAACAAGAGTGAACTATTTATCATGATTTGGGTAGTTTATTGTGATTGGTTCCTATAGTCAAAACTAGATTAAATAAGCTCGAGACCATGTAAATAACTTAGACCAAGATTATAGACTAATGTTTTATTTGAATTAATAAATATGAATAGGACCTAGGATTAAAGTCTATAATCTAAGTTGAAAGATAATAAATCATGGACCCCTTGAATAATTAAAAGGACTTAACATAAGCCTTTAGCCTAAGGTTTCATTATTTTGATAAATACAATGAAAATTTAGGGTAAGACTTAAGTTAAGTCTATGTCATAACAAAGGGGGTCCCTCTTGATTTTGTGTCATTTGATCTTTTGCATATACTTAACTGTGGGACATTGATCATGATTTGAATTATCAATCATGATTGGTCCTGTGAGATAAAGCTTTGGACTCATCAGGGCCATCTCATGTTATCTGATCATTTTCACTCAAATGTACATGGGTCATAGATCCTACAGAGAAGAACATGGCTTAAGTTAGGGCTCAGGGAGAATAAGACTTAGGATAAATGCTTAGGACTAAGGTCTTGTTCATTTTTATAAATGTGAATGGAGCCTTAGCACTAAGACTTTAGTCTAATCTTCTGCAAATAAAGTTAGAGCAAGCTAGAAACTTAATAAAAAGGACCTTGTAGTATAAAGTTAGACCACATTAGGAGTTTAAAAGGATCTTGTAAACATTAATTATAAACCACAATAAAATAAAAGGGGACAAGGGAGCTTAGGACATAAAGATGACCAAGCTTATAATTTTTAGGCTAAGGTTTATTCATGTTGTAAAACATGACCAAGCCTTAAGATAAAAATCAGGCTTAGGTTTATAACATATTTAAAATATTCTCGCATAAATTGTTCCCACCAATTTTTGAAATTGGCCTAAAAGAATCTTGTACTAGGTTTTCTTAACGAGGATTTTAAGAAGCTTGATCATGGATTTAACTTGAATTTAATAAAACAAAGGCTAGTAAAAGGTTAATTACATATAGAATCATTAAAATTATGAAACCTAGGTATGATCTCATCAAGGAGAGCTCTATTAAACCTATGATCTGAAACATAGACATCCATTGTTAGCAACATTAGGCAAAGATAATGCATAACCATGAATAAAAAAAGACCAATAAAACCAAGGGGTGGATGATCTTCAAATGAAAATAATGTGCAAAACATGTTAATGATGCTCTGTTCAAGTGAATTTCAACTTTAAAATACAAATTTTGCCAAATTTTAACACAAGGGTCCCCATTTTTTATAAATGGGGGTATGTTACCCTCAAAAAATGGAAAAATTTAGGGGAAACATAGAAATATTCAATAATTCAAAGATGCTGGTTTAGACAAATATTTAGGGTACCTATTTCACTTAGTTAGTGCCATTATCAAAATTAGTGTATGGTTAAAACAAACCCTACACCTACATGATTAAGATTAAACATCAAAACCTAGCCATGATGTGTGTGTGATTTGATTCCACTTACTATTTTACATGGGGTTCAAGGTAAAAATTGTAGGTTTCATACCTTTAATCATTAACACTAACTCATAGCATGTTTTGATATTCATTAAGAACCATGCTTTAGCTTAGGGAAGTCTTGGGCATTGCTCTACTACCAACCAGGCATCCATATCCCTAATAGATATGCCTTTGGCTCCACTCATGGCCCTACTCCACTACCAACTTCATGTCCATATCCCTTATGGAGGTTACCAAAATCACCTTTGCTTGGAAAGCTTTTTATTTTGCAATAAGCTCTTATTTTTGTATTTTTTAGACCATTTAGCCTTTCTAATAAAGGTTGGGAACTAGGTTATTTAGGTTTAGGGATTTTTTCAATTGTTTTATCCTCAGATAATCACCTATGGTTTGAAACCTTTGACCCAAGCAAGGATGTTTGTTAAGTGCAAGCATGACTATGTTCCAATAATTTAATCTTTCATCCCATATGTGAAATTCTTCTTAAAACCAAGTTTAGATAAAAATAATGTTTGATTTATTATATAATAGGTAACCTATCCACTTAGTATTTACTATTTTTTTAAAATCATAACATTAAGCTCATATTTTAGATCCATGGTTGAATTTTCTTAAGATGCATACCTACATTTTTGAACATGAGGAGTTTCTAAGATTTTTGAATAAACTTTGTGCTAAAGGATATCCCAAAGGAATTATTAGAAATAAGGGACAAAACAAATAAATCCAAAAGCAAACAAGAAGAAAGAAAAGAACAAGTAAATAAATATGCAAAAACATATATACAAATAAGGGACAAAAAAGAAAGAGCAGAAGGAAACTAAACTAGCTTACCTACACTAATTTTAACTAGTCTTACAAATCAACTCCATGAAGAATCTAGGAGGAAAATTAAAAATTTAATGCTTGAGATACTACCCATTGGTGGGAAATGTGAATTATACTCCTTGTATATCTTTCAACTTGAATGTGTTGTTCCTAAGTGTCTTGATAATCTGGTAAGGGCCTATTTATAAGGGTGTGAACTTTCCATGTTTTATATTAAGTTAGATGCCTTCTTCCAAAGAATAATTAAGTCCCCTTATCTAAAAACCTTTACCTTTGATCTCTTATTAAACCGCCTCTTCATCATGGTCTAGTGTCTTCTTAAATTATAAAAATCTTCTTCTCATGCATATTCCATTTGAACAATGTCTAGCAGTCTTGAATTTGCAAGTTCTTGATCTTCCATATATTCCTACATGAATTTGTATGTAGATAACTTGATGGTGATAGGGAAGATGGGATCTTGGCCATACACCAAAAATAATGGTGATGCATTTATGGGATACTCGATCCTTACTCTATTTCCTAAAAGGCATATTTGAGAATTTTATGCCAAGTTCTAGGTTTGTTTATCAGATACTTCTTTATTGCTTTCATCAAGTTCTTATTGGTAGATTCAGACACTCCATTATCTTGAGGGTAATTTATAGATGAGATATTGAGAATGAAATATTATCATATTCCTATTTTATCATTTCAATGTATGTGAAATGAGATCCACTATCACATACTAGGGAGACTAGATTTCCAAATCTAGTGCATATGTTTTATTCTAAAAAGGTGATCACTTATTCAGTTTTACACTATTTGGTGGATACTACTTTAGTCCACCTCATGAAATAATCAGTGGTAGTTAAAACATAATTTTTACCTTATTATGAGTTAGGTTTGATCACCCTTATAAAGACTAACCCACATTGACCAAAGGGTTTAAACATCAACCATTACTGGTTGTAATGGCATTGTTGCTTTTGGATCTTTTATGATAAAGATTTGGCATGAGTGGCATTAAATCACATGATTATGAGTGTATTTGAAGATGGTGGGCCAATATTATCCAAATCACAATATTTTATGGGTTGTGTTCTTCAAGTTGGATGCCCACTTCCCAACTTCTCATGAAACATGCTCATTATCTTGGCAGCTTCTTCTTTTAAAACACATCTTAGGTAGACACCTTAAAAGTTGTTTCGATACAACACTCCATTATTGATAATTTAATGGGGTGATTTGAGTCTTAAATCTATATTTTTATAATTGGTTATTCCTATAGGACAAGCTCCATTAATTATAAAATGAATGATAGGATCATATAATTTATTAGCTTGAAAACCATCTTGTTAAACTTTCATGACATTAAGCTTGGGGTTAGCATTGGAAATAATTTGAATTAGACCTTGGAACCATACCAAGTTTTTAGTCTTTAGTTTAATGTCATATTCTTAGAGAATAAACATTCAATTACCTCTTCACTCTCCAAGTTCATTTTGGCTTAGCATGAGATTTATGGTAGGGTCAGGTAGGATTGCATGCATTTTATTCCTAAGAATGTAGTGCCTAAAGTTCTTCACTACCTTTACTAATGGACATGATTTTTTAAAAATTAAATAATAATATAAATCAGAATTTTATAATTTGTGCCTGTGAAATCAAGTGGATGGTCACATACATCAATTTTTTGAGTAAAAAATACAACAATGTGATTAAAAGCAAAGGAATAGAGGTAGAAGTCCTTTGAAAATTCTAGACTTATTATTACTAGAGCTTGGATGATTGAATCCTTGATGTCATTAAATTCCTTCCTATTTTATTCATTCCAAATAATTTTGACATCTTTCTTCAGCATGTCATTCAATGGCTTGACAATTTCTACAAAGCCAGAAATTTAATTTCTTACAAAGTTGATTTTGCCAAAGAATGATTATATTATTAAGAGGCTCTATCTTTGAAATAGATTATATTATTTTAATATATATAGATATTACCTCCTTATTAATGACATGGTCTAAAAAATTTCCCTCAGTAACATAGAAAACACTCTTTTTTGGTTAAGGGAAATCCCATACCTCTTACACATTTCAAAACCTGCTATAAATGCATGATGTGATCCTTCCTCATTTTAGAAAAAATAATCAGATCATCCATGTATATAATGATGATTTTACCAACCAAACCCTATAAATTATGTTCCATGTCCCTTTATAATTTTGATCCTAAATTGATTAGTATTCATATTGTATGCAAATGTCCCCCACTTGGTAGTGAAAGTAGTCTTCATCCTATCCTTATATTTCACCAATACCTAGTTATGCCTTGAAAATTCATCAATAAAGGAAATCATAACAAAACAAAAAACACTTTATATAACTTGTTATAAAGAAGGAAAATTATAGTTGTCCTTTTTAGGTGACTTATCTAGATTTATAAAGTCAATACACAGTCTTGTTTCACCATTCTTTTTTTGACTGGTACTAAATTGGCAACCTAGGTAGAATGCCTAATGACAAATACAATCTTGGCATCTATCAAATTTGACTTCTTTGAAAATAGTAGGTTCTAAAATAAGGTTTATAGGCCTCTAATTTTGTCTAAAGGGTTTACAGTATTTCTTCAAGGGTATGGTATGGGTGATGAATTTTGGGTCAAAAATATTCAAATCATAATAGGACCATGTAATTATGTCCTTATAATTGGTTAACAATTCTTTAGCTTTTTAATCTTCAATTCCGATATAAGTTGTTATAATATTAACTATCTAAGGTTGATCTTGAGGTCAAAGATCAACTACCTTATAATCCTTCCCACTTTCTTTATAAATCCTAGTGTTCTTAGCTATCTTATCCTAGTCAAATAACCTCTCCAAGGCAATCATGCCTTTTGAAATTTTATTTTCATTTAGCTAAATGACTTTACCATTAAATCTACCATCTTCTTTAAGAGTATTCTCATTGGCCTCATCTATGACATGTGACTCAAATACTCCTAAATTGGTCATGAAATACAAGCTATGTTGGTCATCATTAAACACTTTTATATGGTTTACATTATCTAGGATTGAAGGGCATGGAACCAACTCAATGCTAAAGTTTTGAGCATCATGATTTGGCATAAGATTAGCTACATTTGAGGTAAGCTCATTAGTAGCCTTTTTTTCTTCCATAAGGATGAAAAAAATGCTAAAAGCATTAAAATATTCCAAAAAATCCTAGACTCTAAACTTGTACCTTTTGAGGTATGATAATTTGTACAGGTATTTATTAATTACCTGATTGACTACTAGTTATGAATCACCATGAACCAACATTTCTTTAACTTTATACTTGAAGTTAAATTGTAAACCTAAGATCAATGCTTCATAGTCTATGAGGTTATTGGTGCATGGAAATTAAAGTATATAGGAGGATTGATATATCTTAACAATAGGGTTAGTCAGGATAACTCCTACTCTAGACCCAAACATACATCTAGCCCCATCAAAATTCATCCTCCATAACCCAAGAATAGTATGAGAAGGTTTAGAATTACCTACCTTAGTAGTTTCAAGAGTGAAAAATCTCAAATTAGAGTCAACTATGTTCGTCTTTTCATTCACAACATTATACTCTATGATCATATGTTTCATCCTTGGTTCACTTTCCACTTTGATATGATTTGGTACCCCTTTCCATTGTAGACACAAATGTGAGTAGTTAGTGGACATGTATCCATTTAGGGCCTTTATGCATTCCCTACTTAACAATAAAACATAATCATTAGGAATGTCTACCACCTAGATGCCAACAAATTATTGGACTCTAGGCTTAGAGGCAAGTTGCGTATGAACATTTAATAATTCTCCAACTAAATTGAATTTAGACTTATCTAACTGAGTGACAACTCTATCATATTTGATAGGATTCAAGACAAGTTGCTTATAGATACCTACTGGCATATTGTTGGTGGATACATTAGAATCTAATAAATAGTTATGTAAATTCTTACCAAACATTATGACAGTAAGTAGAAAAGGTGGGGATCTATTTTAGCTTTATACATAACAATGTTGGTATTGTCAGTCTTGGATGGTTTGATAGGTTTGTTGGATAAGGACTCCAATAATAGGTCCCTTTGTTTAGTGATCTATATCAATTCATGTAACATGATGTTAGCTTTTATTTTTTTCATGTCCTCCACAATATTATACCCACTTTTATTTGAAGAAATAAATGCATTTGTATTTTTTTTAGAAGTACTTCCCTTTGGAGGCTCTAGGTTATTATCTCATGTAGTGTCTAGAGGAGTGCCAAAGTTATTTGGAAGTGTTGAAGTAATCAGAGGCTACCTCTTTTCCCTATTCCTTAGAGGTTAGGTCTTTTTCAAGAATTTTTGAAAAGAATGAAATTATTATAGAATATCATCAACTTCATTATCTTCTTGGAAGGGGAAGTCAAATGTCTCCACCATGAAGACTTGGTCAAAATATTTAGATCTTAATGTACCTACACAATTATCTTTGTTAGGAAATAATTCAAAGGTGTCTAATTCTTCTTGAAAGGATTTAAAATATTTATAGAATTCAATTCAATCCATCTCACCATGTTTAGTAGTATAATGAACTCTATAGTAATCACTTAATGCAATATCAAGAAGATTAATGTCCATGGTCTTCCTATCATCAGATAATTCATTATTCTTAGTGTTATGGAAACTATCATTCTAAAATCTATTATTGGGTTTATTTAATATTTAGAAGTATATGTTCCTACCTGAGCTTTCACCAGTATGACTAACCTACTTTTGCAACTAAATAAAATCAGTGCTTAGCTTTTGTACCATATTTAATATAGAGTCATTCCCATTCTTGGGAGTTCTTAAATCATGAACTTGATTATTATTAGTACCATTGGTTAGTACCAAATCCTTTTTATCATTTAAACTAATCTAGTTATAGGATGTTTTAGTAATCCTAAGTTCTAGTTAGGATCAATAGGGTTCAAGGGTAACTGGTTCAAGGTTGGGAGCTGATTTAAAGCTGGCAAATTTTGATTATTGTTAGGAAAGATATTTAAGGTGGGAATATGTGGGTTGACATTGGGAATAGATTAAGCCAAATGACCTTAGGGATGCATATGATCATTAATTGTCACTACTTTAGAATAGGCTAAAGCTAGTGTATTCATAGGTCTAACAACCCTCTTTATAAAAATAAAGATCATAGGGTCCAAAGCATCTTTATAGATTTCCAAGGATAAAGCCTCATCTAGTCTGTAAGTATCTATAGTCCTAATGAATATATTTTGTAACTTAGAATTGAAATATATTATAGGTTCATTTTCATCCCTCTTTATCATAGTGAATTATTGGTATAAGATACATGGACTAATAATTTTGCTAAATTGGTCAATAAAAACATTATTGAAGCCGTCCTAACTATCAATGTAATTTTCACATAAATTTAAAAACCATTCATAAGTAGCATCTTTAAAATTGAAATGAAATATCCTACATGCTACATCCTCATGGACTACATTTAGCAATCTTAATGCAGCTTTGAAAGATTTAATTTGTTCTTTTATAATTATAATACTAGTTGGGATAAATGTTGGAAAATATTTCTTAGGGTTTTAGTGAAGTTCATGTACCACACCTAGTACATTAATGGAAGAGCCACGTATCCAATCCATACCTTAATGATGGTTGAATGCAGTAGTACCTTTTAATGGTTAAGTTGGCAAATACTTCAAATGTCTATGCCTACCTTTGTCCTGCTTAGATCTCCTATGGTTTTCTAGTTCAAGTAAAGGTTCCCTTGTTTTTGAATGTGACCTTATTTTGATTCTTAGTAATTCCATATTGAGAAATTTGAGTTATGTTTGAAATATGATGTGTCAAATTAATCTCAACAAAGAACAAATATTAAACTTGCACATTAAGAAAATTTTGTAAAGATTCATGTAAATAATAATAATAAAGGACTAAGATATTCAACTAAACTAGCTTTAAGATATGTCAGAATGCATAAATGTAAATGATATTTACAAATCTAAGCTCAAATGAGCTCAAATTTACAAAGGATCTATGAATCTTTAACTAAAATATCTATTACTAACCTCAAACTTATTGAATTGACAACGTTCAAGTCATTTTTATAATAATCAAGTGTATACTTTCAAAGAACATTCATCTTTGTCTAAAGGAAGCATAAAGATGGGTCTAAAAATGTGAAGATCACCAACCTTTACATAATTATGCAAATAATATAATGATCTCCAATCAAAATCACCAAAACTAGTAAAGATCCTATAAATTCATAAGGATTAATTGATGGCCCTCTTTCTAGCACTAGCGGAGCTTATCCCTATTGATGCCACTAAGTGTATCATAGGTTCTCTTCATGTTTAAATAAAACTTCTCATTTTATAATTCAAATAATTAAGATCATGAGTATCAATTTGTGGTAATCTAGTTACCTATGATGAAATAGTGGAAAAGAATCAAACTGCTCTACAATATTTATAAAAATTGGTGGTTGGGAGACACCTTGGTCCTCTCAATGATATTTGTAAAAGATGCATTAATCTATACTAATATCAGTGAATTTTGATGAAATTATAATCTAAGAATATTCTATGTGAATATTTACAATGATATTTAACTAAAGTGATCTAGTTAAAAGAAAGGAGAAAAGGGGAAGGGCAAGGCACAAAGAAAATATGTTGTTGATCTCTACCTCAAACATCATGACATGGTTTAAATTCTAACTGAACATACATTTAACCAATGTATAGCATGAAATAGCATACACCAAAAAATTTCCACGCACCAGGTAAGTATCTAAGGATAGTATGAATAAATACAAGTAAGAACTAGCTTTAGTTTAAAGATTTACTACTACAGTCAAATAGCATATATACATCCTTATGTAGAGAAAATAAAATGAAGTAAATCCAAGAACATTCAACTAATCTAGTATTTTCAAAAATTAACAACCTCCATTAAAGATGTACATCCAAAATTCTTAAAAACCTTTCAAATTTGAGATCTAGAATAGATAATTGAGAGAGAAGCTAAATAACAATTCACACAAACAAGATGAGACAATCTTCTCAGAATTGTCTAATTGTATTAATTACTTCAAATTTTACACTAGTTTTTGTAGCTCAAAAACTCCCTCCTTTATAAATGACAATGCTCATTTTATAGACTTCAAGGAAGCATGTTAGTAAGTTGCATCAACTTACAAGTGTATAAAATGTAAAGGATATATATCATTTCTACCCAGTTTCTAAAATACACTAGACTTTCTAAAATAGATTGACCTTTAGGCAAACGTGCTAACAAGTTGCACATGACTTTACAAAAAAAATTCCATTGTTAAAATCTACAATGCTTCCATAAAAGGGAATATTCCTAACTAACTAGTGGACCCTATGCTGATGAATACCCTTAGTTCTATTAAAGTAGAATTTTCATTGCTTTTTGATGTTCTTCATAAACTAAATTCAAATTGATAGTTGTCTTGAGGAGGAGCTCATCCTCTTGATTTGCCAAATCCTCTAGGTCTCTATCATTTCTCTCTAAGGATTATTTGATGCTCTTTTCCTCAACTATATTTTCTTCTATAGTCAATATCGTATCCATGATCTTATTTCTATCATTCCTAAACTTGCATTGGCTCTTTCTCTTTACCTCTTATATGACCAAAGTGGTCTTGTGTTTGAACTCCTAATCTATAATGATGCCCATGGAGCTAAGTTATGTAGGCTTTGAAATCATGGTCCCCAAGAATCTTTCAATTATATCTAGTAGCTCTTTATCATCCTTGATTGGTCTCTCTAAGAACTTAGACCATGTGCTCAAACTATTGATTAAATCTATAATCAACCCTATGATGGTGTTGAGATGACCAATGTTGATGGTCTTAAAACCATATATTTTATCCCTTATCAAGATGCTAATTAAATCCTTTATCTTATCCTTGGAACTCTACCATTGGGTGATTAAGCCCTTGGTTGTTACATCATGGTGGGAAAGTATACTCTATCTTATCTTTATTAATTGTAGAGAGTCAAACATATCAACCATGGGATTAGGAACTGATAAAACTACCTATTTATCCAAATCTTCCTTCTACCTCTATAGGTTATTTATTCATTATTTTAGGCTTTTAATGCTAGTTTTTAATTGGGATGATTGAGCTTTGGCTAACCCAAGTATATCCTCTTCATGGATGAGGTTCTCAATTGGTCTTTGGATTCATACTGGAGTGAAGCCAAAAAATGGCTCCACCTTCAAAAAAGTGAATTTCTCTCCACTCACCATAGCTTTCTTTGTTGTTACTCTTTCCAATCTTGTAGTGGTTGGATCAAATTAGACACTTACTAAAGAGTGTGTTATTTTTGGATGCTCTAAGACTTCCATTTAGGTTCTACTTGAATATCCAATGGAATCCAAATGTCCTTTATTCTCCATTTTTAAGATCCACTATCTAGGGCTTAAGCTCATCATGAATTATGATGTTAACAGACTTTGTGATGGCCCATTGATGGTGTATAGTTGGGATATTTTGTAACTTTCCATATATAAAACACTCTGAAATGGTTGGTCCATGAATAGGGTTCTTATATCTGAACAAATTAACCTCACTCAAAGGGTGAGTAAGGATTAACTTGGGCATCTTGGTTCCTATAGTAACCAAGGCTAGCTCAACCTTCCTCTTTCAAGGGGGAACAACTGGAACTAAATCCAAAGCTATCTCCTTCCCCTTTTCCTTTTTTGCTTCATTAACTTGGAGTTGAGTTTCTTCTTCTTATGTTTTTTCTTGATCCAACCCATAATCACTTATTATTACCTTTAATTCATCCTCTAATTTTTCCTTAGGATTTAACATAATCATGTTGATGTATTCAATTAAAGACTTTGGTTTTTTGAGTTGGGCAAAATATGATGCCCCTTCACTAGATATTTTTTAAAGTTTTTATTTTCATAAATCTTGTGTAGCTTGTGTCTATGGTTGTTTTCAAGGATGCCTAGAATATGGTCCTAGTATAAAATGGTACTATAAAGATCCCATCTACCATATTTCACTAGATGGCTTCTCATCTTTGTTTAATCTAGCCTCAAGTTTGATGATGTGCTTCTTTACTCTGGCTAATACTTTTGAAAATTAAGATGCTTGGATGTACATTATATCATGGACATTGATTTGATTTTCATATTCCATGTTAATCTTTTTAGCTTCCCAAGGGTCCCACTACCTCAAATCATCAAGCTATAAATTGAATGAGTCTCTATGCCTAGAAATAGTATCTACATTATCCTAATTCTACAACATAATTCTACTAATATTCAAAGGGAGAGGATGAAGTAGCCCCTCCATTTTTATTTATAATACACCATCAATAACATAAAATAATTGGTATGTTATCTCTTGTTTATCTAGCTTAGTGGGTAAATATATTGGTAATCTAGGTGGTTGACATAAGGTTCCCTCTATCTTGATTACAGTGTAGTCAGGATATAACCAAAGGTCCCTACTAAGTTCCACATAATTCTTGATTAAGGGACTTAACCTCATCATAGGTAACCCTATAATGGTTTACACTAGGGCTAGGTATACACGGTCATAAATTAATTATATGTGATCCCTATAATTGAATATATGCAATTTGGAATAGTAATGTGAGATAGTTTACCTTCCATTAGGTGACCAATTTTTGGTGTTAGGTATTTTGGTAGTGGCCAATAGGGCATCTAAAAGATAATACATCATAAATAAGTGGTTTCTAGTCTTCTTCTTTATGGTATATAATTGTTTATTTAAACAAATATTGATCATCTCACCCAATGGGGGAGTAAGTCCCTTTTCAACCATGAAATATATAAAAGGGACCCAAATTTTTTTAACATTGTGGAAGGGGTCCCATAAAATATATTGATTAAAATCATAATCATTCTAATTCCTACCCTAAATTGGGATATTGGGATCCTTATAGTGGGGTCTTGGATCACATGGGTTCTTGAATACAACCATGGGGCAAGGACAATTTTTAGGTCATTTTTGCTAGACCATTCCTTTATTGTGGGCAAATACACTTAAGGTATGGAAAGTTTATAATAACTTTCAAATGTTGTGGGGTAAATATAAGAAACTTTTCTAAAACTATGTTCATGGACTATCATGCCTTGATCAATTCTACAATCCTTAAAGATAGGAACAATGACATTGATATAATGAAGTACCTCTAGTTTCATCACTGCATGGTAAAGACTGGTCATCTGGATGGTGACCATGTCATAGTATCTCTGGTAGACTATGTTACTCTTTTTATCTACTTTGGTGATTGCTTACAACTCTTCAATATCCCATAAAATCTTGGACCAATTATTGTCCTCAATTCTTAATGTTACAACATCAAATTCAGTGTCCTTGAAGACCCATCCTTTTTTACCAAATTCAAATATAGCTTTTTGTCCTCCATATTTTGCTATTTTTGTACTACCATGATTGTGAGCTTTATAAAATTCTCACTAGTGGTTGAAAAATTGATTTTGGATCAATTTGTACATTTTGGGGTAATAATTGAGCTCTCTCTAGTTTGACTATGATCAAATTGGGATTAATTTAGGGCTTTTGTAGATGCTAGGGTTTTTTATAGGTTTTTTGAGCTTTAATGGTAGTAATTATTTGCACTTAGGTGAATTTGGTGCCTTGGATTTAATTTTAACCTTGACATTTATACCTTTACCTTTTCTGTGCCCATTAAAATCTTTGGTTTTGTCCTTTTCTACTTAGGTGGCATTGATGTGGCATCTAGTTGGCACTTTCATGGTAATTTATTCATTAATGTTTGAAAACTAACCATTGACCTTCAAAAATTATACTTTTTATTTCATGCCATTGGATCAATCTATATAGATCAACATGGATCATTGATCCCAATCCTACTAGTTGCAGGCAATTGCATGTCCTTTGTACTAGGCCTCGTGGTTATGCCACTTAGCAATCCTATGGGATGTTTAAGCTTTGCATCTTTGCCAATCTCATAGTGAATGTGTTTATGTCATATGGTGGCTCTGCACTTTCTCTAAGGTTCTATTAAATATTCCATAGTGATCTTGATTTGTTTGATCATCTTTCCCTAATTAGATGTGAATCATCACTCCTAAAAAGGTACACAGACTTTAAGTTATCAAAATACCATGAAAAAAACTTAGGTTAAATAATTTAGTGTAAGGTTTTATTTTGAGTTAATAAATATGAAATAATCTCAAGGATAAAGTATTTAGGCTAAGTTTAGGCCAAAATCAAAGGGACCCCATCGAATGATAGAAGATATAACCATAAGTCTTTATCCTAAGGTTATATTGTATTAGTGAATGCAATCAAAATTTTAGTATAGAGACTTAGGTTGAGTCTATATCTACAAACATTTAAACCATGATAAATGAAATGAGTACAAAAAAGGGGGGTCTTAAGACATAAAGGGACAAGGCTTAGGGTTATTATACTAATGTTTGGTCATGTTGAAAAACATGACTAAACCTTAGGATAAAAATTTGGGCTAAGTTCATGGCATTCATACTTGATCTTATGAAAATCTAAACCTAGTTAGAAATGTCCTTAAGTCAAATCATGGAATTTAATCAATTTAAGGTGAAATATTGATTTTAACATTGAAGTGCATGACTATTTTCCAAATGGGACCCCATTGATCCTGCAAAGGCAAATAACATGTTCATTTATCTAAATGGGATTGGTTCATGAGCTTGAATTTTGATGGTCTTATAGATGTCAATGATGGCCTCATGATCATCAATGGCATTCATGTGAATGTCAAAATTGATCTCTAGTAATATATCACTAGGGATTAAATTTGATGGCCTCGTAGATGTCAATGATAACCTTTGTGGATGTTAAATAATGGGTGCAAGAATGTCAAACTTAAGATCTAGAAATGTATCATCAGAGCATAAATTTTATGGGCTTATGGACATTAATGACTATCTCATGGATGTCAAATGATGGTCATGAGAATATCAAATTTGAGTCCCATGAAACACAATAGGCCCTATGGAAATTTTGACCCATTATGCATCATTCAATCGACTTCATTTGAGAAAGCATAAACTGTTGATCATGATCTGAGTAGTTGGTTATGATTGGTTTCTATAGTCACAACTAGATTAAGTAATATCAGGACCATGTAAAGAACATAGACCAAGATTATAGACTAATGTTTTGTTTGCATTGATAAATATGAATAGGACATAAGATTAAAGTTTATAAGTTAAGTTTCAACATAATAAATCATGGACCCTTAGGATAGTTAAAAGGACTTAACATAGACCTTTAGCCTAAGGTTTCATTATTTTGATAAATATAATGAAACTTTAGGGTAAGACTTAGGTTACGTATATGTCATAATAAAAGGGGTCCCTCTTGATTTCACATCATCTGATCATTGACATCTACTTAACCATAGGCCATTGATCATGATATGAATGATCAAGAATGATTGGTCTTGTGGGCTAAAGCTTTGGACTCATTAGGTCCATCTCATGCCACCTGAATATACAGAAGTTATAGATCTTATAGAGAAGTATGTATCTTTAGTTAGGGCTAGGGACAAATAATACTAAGGATAAATGCTTAAGATTAAGGTCTTATCGATGTAGATAAACACAAATGGGGCCTCAGGACTATGACATTAGTATATTCTTATGTAAATAAAGCTAGACCAAGATAGGAACTTAATAGAAAGGACCCTGTAGTATAAAGTTGGACCACATTAGGAATTTAAAAGGATCCTACAAACATTATTTTTGGACCATATTAAACTAAAAGGGGATAAAATATCTTGAGAAATAAAGGGAACCAATCTTATAATTTTTAGGCTAAGGTTTGTTCATGTTGAAAAAAGTGAACAAGCCTTAGGATAAAAAATAGGCTTTGGTATATAACATATTTTAAATGTTCCCATGCAAATTGTTTTTGCCAGTTTTTGAATTTGGTATAAAATAATCATATGCTAGGGTTTATGAATGAGGGTTTTAAGAAGCTTGATCATGGATACAACTTGACTTTTAATATACCAAAGGCTAGTAAAAGGTCAATTTGAGATAGAATCATTAAAATTATGAAACCTAGGTATGATCCCATCAAGGAGAGATCCATTAAACCTATGATTTAAAACATAGAGATCCAATGTTAGCAATACTAGGAAAAGCAAACATAGAACCATGAATAAGAAAAGACCAAGTAGACCAAGGGGTAGATGATCTTCAAATTTAAATAATGTGCAAAACCACTTATTGATGCTCTAGTGAAGTGAATTTCAACTTCAAAATACAAATTTTACACAATTTTAACATAAGGGTCCCCATTTTTCAAAAATGGGAGTATGTTGCCCTTAAAAATCCTCATCACTATTTTTAATAAATACAACCAAAATCAAGTTAAAAATGACAAACCCACATTTTTTCCAAGAAAAAGAATGTGGTAGGTAATGGTGTAACTGATGTCAATTGAATCCAAAATATCCAACCTATAAACAACATTATTGTACCTAATGACCAATCGATACAAGACTATAGGAAAATAAATTATAACCACTTGGTAGAACCACTTGAAGTATTCTTTTTTAAGTTGGTAGTTACTAAGATGATCACATTTTCAAAATATAAAACCTTTTGATGAACATAATCCAAAACCCAAATGATATAGATAAAATGAATATTTTGAATACCATACTCTCAAACGACATTCCAAAAATATATGTATAAGACTTAAAAACTATGTCCAAGACTTAATTGATCATGGTGACATATAATTAGAGAATCATGCATCCACATCTAATAATCAATATCTAGGGATATGTCAAGATCCCTTATCAAAACATGAGTAGAGTCATATTAATAAACCCAAGGTCAAAATTAAGCTAAAAATGTAAATAAAAACTATTTATCCATTTGATTCCATTATCAATCATATCAAAAATATGTATAATCATGTTTCCTTCATAAAAATCAATGCCCAATATTTTTCCATCACTATGAGGTGTGTGTAAATCACTATTCTAATTGTCCATGTAGCCACTTTTGAATGTAAGGATAATATCATTGAACAAATTGATTCAAAAATGGTCAAATTTTCTAATATGGAACTTCTCAAGATATCCACCACCTAGAAATATATTTTTTACAAATCCTTAAAAGAGTTAAAAGTATCATAAAATATCAATCCATATAGTTTTGAAGCACTTATATGATATCTATCCTCTAATAATCAAGTGACTTTTGATCATACATATATTTTTGCCATTGGTTCATCCCATAACTTACCATTATATATTAAATTTGTTATCTCCAAACATAAATTAAAGAGGGTGTTTATAGAGAATGAGTCTAGCTTAAATCTTTGTACATTAAGTTTGACAAAACATTTGAGACATTCAAAAACAACACTAGAGCTCAACACTGTCACTATAAAATCTTATGATAATTCAAAATACCATTTAGTTTGGACTATATATCATCTACTTATGGTGGGGACTCATATCCAAGAAACCTTAATCCATGTACTAAATCTAGATATTCCATACAACTTACCCCTTAGTCATGTATGGATCCATGTTATGAATTCCATTCCATCTACCCTCCACCAATGACTCAATTTTTTCCACTTATTATGGAAGATACTATTACCAATTATCCTCAATTTTTTCAATATTGAAAACTTTTAGAATGGAAATACATAAATTCTAATGATATACTATTTATCAAATATACTTATGAAACTAATGAGGAATCAAAAAAATTATCAAACTACATCCATTTAAATGATCTACCTTATACATTTGCAAACTAATCATATATGTCCAAAATTCAACCATCCATGTCTAAATCCACATAATAATTATATCCTTAAATTTAAGTTCTCTAAAGAAATATCAAAGGAAATAACTCAAAATCAGTAATACATTGATGAGGACCTCAATATTCTTTTCCCCTCCTATAAATTTTCAATAAGAATCTACATTGTTGATTGAAAATACTTTTGACATAAAAAATAAAACATATAAAAAGCCAAAAATGGTGAAGCTTGTCACTTCTCTTAATCATGAATAAAATTTAATCTTAAATCTTCTTCTAAAATAAATTTCATATGTTTTTTCCCTATCATATGCATATATGTCTGGGTTGGACACATCACTTTTAGTCCACCACCTTGTTGTTCACAAGTATTATAAACCTATTTTTAAAAATAATAAAAATACATCCTAAGGTGGTTTTACTCATGAATGAAGAATTGAAAAAGTATTTGGAAGTAAGCTTCATTCAACCCATAGATTATTTAGAGTGGATTTATAACATATTTCTATTCAAAAAAAACCCAACATGGATCATAGTATGTACATATTATTGAGACATTAACAAATCTTTTCTAAAATATGACTTTCCACTTCCAAATATTGACATGATAGTAGACTCTACACCAAGTCACAAAATTTTGTTATTAATGGATGGGTTTTCAGGATATAACCAAATCAAAATTGCTCCCAGAGACTAATAAAAACAACATTCATCACACCTTGGGGCACATTTTGTTACCAAATCATGTCAATTTGTATGAAATTTTTTTGAGCCACATATCAACATGTTATGATAGTAATTTTTCATGAAGTGCTTCATGATATTATTGAATATTATGTAGATAATATTTTTGCCAAATTTAGAACAAGAGAATATCATCCCATAGTATTAACTATAATATTTGATCAGTTAAGGGAATACAAGATTCACCTAATTATAAATAAAGTGTTTGGGATCACATCAAGTAGTATTTTGGGTTTTATTGTGTCATAAACAAGTATAGAAGTGGATCCAACAAATGTAATAGCTCTAATAGAAATGCCTCCACCTATTAATCTCAAATAGATTCAAAGTTTTCAATGGAAAATTTAGGCTATCCATAAATTCATATCTCAACCTATATTCATATACCACCCACTCACCTACCTACTTAAAAATAATTCTAATTTTAACTATAATTAATAATACATGCAAACATTTGAAAATTTTAAAAAATATCTTTTAAATCCATCAGTCAGAATGCCACCTACCCCAATAACATACTTTATTATTATATATTTTTGCTACATAACATGCATTGATGGCACTATTAGCACAACATGACCAACATGGGATAAAAATATGAGTGTACTATTTGAGTAGGACTTTGTTATCCTATGAATTAAAATACTTTACAATTGAAAAGTCATGTCACATAGTTATTTTTATTCTAAAAAACTTTGTCATTATATGATTAACAATCAAACTAAAATCATTGTAAAATTTGATCCACTTAAATACCTCCTTTCAAAATGATCTCTAACAAGTAGAATGTATAAGTGGGTTATGTTATTAAGTGATTTTGATATTTAGTATGTTAATCAAAAGGACATAAAATGAAAAATTCTTGCAGACACATTAGTTGAGGCACCATTAAAAAATATTTAACCTTTAACCACAAACTTTTCCAATGACTATTTTTTCCTTAAACGAATCAATGAAGTGGAAGCTATATTTTTATGGATCCTTCACCAATCATAGCTCATGGGTAGGAATTTTTTTCATTACTCCACAAGGTGATATAATCTCAAAATCATTTCAAACATAGTTTCCTTGTAATAATATTATAGTAGAGGATGAGGCCCTTGTTTCTGGTCTAAAACTAGCTATTCGATGGGGCATCCAATGTATATTAATTTATGGGGTTCATGGATTATTATCAAAAAAATTAATGGATAATACCATATAAAATATGATAAAATCATTCCTTATAAAATAATGGTGGATAGTTTGAAAGAGTATTTAAAGTATATAATATTTGAGTAGGTTTCTTGTATGAATAATATAGCAGTAGATGTTATGGTGATAATTAATTCATTTCTATACATGAATCTAGACACAAGTCATAATCAATTATTTGCTGTGTAGTTGATGTTTCCATCTTATGATGTTCCTAGATCTGAAATGGTATTTGATATTGTTGGTCCTAATTCCCCTTGGTACCAGGACATTTACACATACCTTCATGATAATGTTCTCCCTCCAAAAAAGTCTCATAACCATAATAAATCATTCATCTAATGTGATCATTGATTCACAATCCTTCGAAATACCTTATATCATATAGGATATGATGGGAATTTTTATGGTGTTTGAATATTGATGAATATACCTTATCTACTAAAGAAGTTTATGACACTATATATGGTGTTTTAATATTGATGAAGATACCTTATCTACTAAAGAAGTTTACGACACTATATATGGTGTGGATATAACTACAATAATCCTTAGAAAAAATCTTATTAGAATTAGATAGTATTGGTAGATAATGGAAACTAATTCCTATCAATATGTCAATAAATTCATCCCATGTCAAAAACATGGGGATCTAATCCATAGTCCATCTCAAGCACTAAAATCCATTTCCATGCAATGTCCCTTTTCCACATAGGGGTTATACCACATTGGTAAAATAAATTCAAATTCTTTGACAACCACAAGTACCTAATTACCATGATTAAACACTTCACTAAATAGATGGAGGCCATTCCCCTTAACTACACAATAAGAAATAGATATCTATGTTTATCATGAAACATATCATTTTCTATCATGGTATTCCATCTAAAAATCAATTGTAAAATCTCTTTGCCAATATATCACATCAAGTAGAAATGGTCTACACCATATTATTCCCAAAGAAATGGTCAATCAGAGGCATCTAATAAAAACATTCTATAGATCCTTAAATGAGTTATCAATGATTCTAACTGAGATTAGCATTTTTAGATTTATCCTACCTTATGGGATTATAAGTTTTTCATTACCAAGTATGGATCTAGTGATTATAAACTAACCACTGATGATGGTGAATAACTTCAATAGATAATGAAAATCATGCATCTTAATCACTTCCATTCCTTAATCGATCTACTACTTATGTATATATAATATAAAAAAGATAAATAATATATCCAAAAAAGAAAATCATTATTATGGCACTTTGGGCAAGTACCATGGTGAAAACTAGTTTATAACACAATATGTAAACCATTATCTATACACAGCCTTATTAATTGGGGGCATATCTAAATCCATACCATCCCATGCTTCATATATATTTTTGTATAAATCCTATTTCCATTTTATCCTTGTCATCCATGCCATGTTGGTATAGGGTTTGATCTTGGTGGTCATATGCATAAACATTTAACTCATGTTTCAGAAACATATTTTATATATGACTTCCATGAACAAACTCTCATTCATCCATAATAAAATCCCCCTTCCTTTTCATTCCAAATTCTAGAACTAGTTTTCCTTTATGTACATATTTTAGTTATCGATCCCAAAAAACCATAAAAAAATAAAAAGAAAAAAAACCCAAAATCATTTGTCCTTAGTTTAAGTACCCTTATCATACCTTATGTAGGTTACACTTCACAAGGTTATCATTATCAAAAATATCATATTCTAAAGGGTTCCTAATATACCAAATTACATAAATAAAATAATTATTTTTGCTTATTTGTATAGTAGATTTACTTGGGATGAACAAATGTTTTTAGATGTGTTCAATTGATTTTAAATTTGTTTACTAGCTTTCCTTACTTTAAGTGTTTGTTGGTTTTATCATTTTCTTTGAATAATTATTCATTTGTTTTATATTATTTTTAGTGGTGATTTGTGTAGACACCAAAATCTATGCACCATAATTCCAAATGTTGAAGTACCCCCTGGCCACCTTAGGACCCCCTTAGGACCAATTTAACCTTCTAACCCCTAACCTAGCTTACCCATAGTTAGTTTGGTTAAATTGACTTAACCTAGTCTTTTACCCCTATTTTACCCATTACCCTCAACTGTCGATGATCAGGATAACCACTGATGATCACCTTGACCATAGACAATCAAGGTCCACCTCCTTAACAACTAACATGCAAGTCACCTACCTTGATTTTCTAAAATAATTCATCTAATTCTTATTTTAAGCCATTACATGAATGAGTTAAATTTAGGAGTCATAGTTCACATGTTGTTGTAACTCTCTTGCTTGTGCCTATAAGAAGAGAGGAGCAAAGAGGTGAAAATCTATCTGCAATCATGACCAATATCTTTTACATGTAAGAGTTTCTTCTTAAAATTCAATCACCATCAGTAATCCAACAATCCAATAATCATATCAAAGAGTTAAATTATCATCACCTCTCCACCATGTTTCTAGTTACCGTTACTCTATCAGAATTGAGCTAGATTACACCAACAGGTCCACAACCTTAACCATCCACCTAATCAACTTTTGGTAAGACAAGTACTTATTTCTCATTATTTTTTTTTTTTACTTCTATTTTGAAATCAACCCAAGCCTTACCCATCTCTTAGAATCCATCTTTTGGATCTCATCAATCAGCCTCTTTACCAACCCAAATCCATACACAATAATCATCAATGGTTGACTCAACTATCAATGGTCTATCCAACTACCAATGGTCACCTTAACCATCAATCATCACCCTAACTGCTGATAGTTATTAGAACCATCAATGGTCACTATGGTAGTGAAAATTAGCAAGCTAATTTCACCTACCTACCTATTTAAAGACCCCTTTCTAATTTTTTTAATAATACCACAACTCCCTAGCATTAGTATTAATTATCTTAATAATTATTTTAACTATTTTTATCATATTTCTTAGCAAGCGTTCATGCACTCAATTTTAGTACCTTTTGATTATCGATATAAGTACCTTCTATTCTATTTTATAAGCTTAATTATTTAAAATGTGTGGATTGATATCCCCTAAGTAAGCTCTCACTTTTGAGATCTAGCTATCCCTTAAAAATCCACCCAACTATCTATCTAATAAATGAATTTTCTTTAGTGATTTATTATCTATAGGTCATCCTCCTAAGCCAAAGAGGAGTTCTTCACAATCTTTTCTTTCCACACATGCACTATCAATCAAGTTTTTTAGCTATACCCATACTTAGTTTCTTATTTTCCCCCTTCCAATAATAAGCAATAAATTCACTTAAACATTTTGGCATGCTTGGTAGGACCCTTGTGTCTTTACTTGGGTTCTTGTTTGCTTGCATTCTCTCTCTATTATATTCTCATCAATGAAATCAAAAGTTTGTTTCGGGATTAAAACTAAGTACATACCTTAATTTCTTGAAAGTTTAGTTCACGTAACTTAACTTAAAAGCAAATTAATCTATCATAGTTTCACTCTTTATTTCACACACTAAAATAAACCACTTTCACCAATTAAACATCAAACAAACTTAAGACAAAGCTTGACTAGGATTTCATCACCTAGCATTAAATTTCCCCTTTCCCAGTGATCCTACTTGGAGGTCATTACCAAGGGGAGAACCAACTCAGCTCTTTGGTTGAGTATAATCTATGAATATTAATATATATTGGATAATCACCCAAGACCCTTATCACTATGGTGTGTGAAGTGAGGGGTTAGGCCCCAATACCAAGCCACATGTTGATTCTAATATAGATTCTTTTTTACCACCTAAACACAACCTGAAACCAACCTTAGACTTACTTTTTAGTGCCCACTCTACAAACAAAATTTAGTCACATCTTCTTAAGACATGAACCAAAAGTGATATTAATTAAATCTTTAGGGATTAATGCATATTTTTGAGTGTGATTTGATTTCTTTGATATTTTATTATCTTCTCTTTCTTTGAGTAGTGAGGATATTTATGCTTTTTATCTCTCCTATCTCGTATGGTTCTCACTCACTAGTACCAAAGAGACCTTGCAGAGGAAAACCCATCACCAAGCCAACCTACCTATTTTACCTCTTCATCCATGGACTATATTTTTAAACTAGTGACTCTCCTTACCCCTTGAGAAGTCCTACCTTCCCTTAGGAGGTTCCTCAAGGAGATGTAGTTTAACTAATTTCTTAGATAATAATATCATGGCCTTGTAACATTACCTTAAAACCATGCCTTACTATATCCCAGCTTTAGCTCCACCAATAGATCCACCTTATGGCATGCCTCTTCATCTCATATGGAGTACCTCTATTTACATGGTCGAAACTCAACCATTAACTACCCAATCCTCCTAATCAACCAATAACCCCTTTGAGAATACCATAGAAAACCAACCAACCCAAACTACCAGTGTCCTTATACCTTCTACTCCTCCACTATAGGAGTGCATACCTATAGTACCACAAAAATTCTTTTCGCTACCTCCAATCCATCAACCACTACTTTACTTCAAATCCTTATGGTGTTCATACCCTCTACCTTGCCACTAATTATCATGAGGGTTACCACCCTTCCATTAGTTACCAACCCAACTACCACACCTATCCAACAAACACCCCTTCTTAGACCAACCTTTGGTTACATTCCTAGTCTACAAGGGCATGTACCCACTATCCAACCACTTATATCTACCTACCTTTATGTATCTTCAACCCAAACATTTAAATTCATTCGCTAATATGGGGTATCCTCCCAACCTTCTACCCACTATTAGTATATCTCCTAACCACCACATTAGTATGCATCTTATAACCCTTTAGGTGCACAACCCAAAGTAGACCTAATGAATATGCTTATAGGCAAGATGAACACCTTAAATTCATCCATTTGAGGTTATCACAACATCATATCATATGACCAAATATATAATAATCCCATCCACCCATCCATACCTACCAGGCCATATCCTCCCTTATGGGAACTTCCCAAGTTCTCTAAATTTTATAGTAAAAAATATACCCAAAAACACATTAAGAAATTGAGGCATTATTGATATCTCATCACCTATTATGTTTCCCTTCTTCTCTACACCTTCCCCATGTCCTTATCTATTTTGACATTAGATTGGTATAGTAACATACCTAAGCACTCCCTTTTCTCTTTCACGCAACTGGCTCAAACCTTCTTGGATCATTTTTCGATCAGTATTTCCAAAAAAAATTCTATCATCAACTTATATTATATCTAGTAGTTTGAGGATAAATCCATTGCTAATGAAGATCTTGATTAACCAACTTTCTTTTTCCTTACCTCAACCTAAAATCATAGAGATCTTTGATCGAGCATGTGCTAAACATATCTCCTCTATGCTACATGTCTAAATATTTCAAACCTTTGATGAAGCTTTTACCATGGTGTGTAAACTAGAGAATAGATTCATTAATAAAGGAAAGCTAAAGCTCAAAAATAATAACTCAACCTATAAAACTGATGAGGCCTCTTCTTCCAAGTCAAGCAACCAGTTTAATACCAATACCAAGACCAAGGGAACTGCTAATGTGGTTTTCCTAAAAGCTACTCCTCCATCTTCCATCAACCAATCTAATTCATCTATTTCCTCAAAACAAAACATAAGGAACCAAACTTGGAACAACTAAAATCAATTCACTCCACTTAGAGAATCCTATGCATCTATCTTGGAGAAGTTATTGAAATCCAACATCTTTTAACTTCCTCTTATCAAGCCACCCCAATAATTTGACTCTTCTCATCTTGCACCAAGTTGGTACAATGATAATGATTTGTGTACCTTCCATCAAGTGATATGGAATGACATTAGTAGGTGAAACACCTTCAAGAGACTTGTCTAATCCCTCATTGATAAGGGGGATCTTACATTAGACAAACCCAATGCACCATCAAACCAATCCCTTGATATATTCAATTAACCTTGCCCAAATCATGTTCCTACCAAGAATGAGAGAAATAATGTCAATTTCTCTCATGATAACCTTATGGATAACATGGTCCTTAATGCACTCATTACCAAGCCACCTAACACCTAATATTTTGATTTTCCATCATCTATTGATATAGTATACTTACCTCCCCTTTAGAAACTCAAACTAAGGAAATACAATCCTCTCTCTCTCTCTACTTATTGAGGTAGTGGAGCCACTATCTCCCCTTTCAACTAATATACCAAAACAACTAACCATCATTGCCTCACCTTCATCTTTAACTACTGAGAAAAACAATTCCCATATGAAAATCATTCCTAAGAAGAAAACCCATTTGTCTACTCCTCTTGCGGAAGAGCCACCTATCTCAACTTTGCATCCTTTGATTGAGGAAGAGGATGAGGTTACTATTGTCACTTTAACTTGCACCTAATGAGGATATGGGATAATCTTATCCTCATTCAAGTGAGACAATGGAACCACATCAGGGCTATAGGTATCCCTATTAAGAGGTGGATCTCTAGATTAGGGGCTAGTTCTCCTTGATTCATCACTAAAGCTCATATCCTGATACTAACATTTGGGGGGATGAAAAGGGTTAAGAATAACTAAAAGTAATCCTTCTATATGGGAGGTGATATACCAAATGTTTTCTCTACTCACACCTTTTGACATGCACTTGGGAGCAAGGATAGGTTATACATATAGTTCATCCAACATCAAACTTACCCCTCACATCAATGCTTCAACATGGGGTCTTGGAGATAGCATAGACCAAGGAGGTCTTAAACAATAGTCATTCTAAGACACTCTATCTAATATACTTCTCATTTACACCTTCAATCTCCTTATCACTTTTTCTTGACCTATAAGAGAGATCACACAATACTAAGTACTAATAGGAGCAACATGTGAAGGTAAATGAAACTTACACTTGTAAAAGACTAAAAAATATCATGCACACTTAGTGAAATATTTAAATGAGGTAAAATACTTTTCTTTACTGATTCAAGGCAAAAATTTCGTAGGGATTCACCAAACTAAGGTGGAAAGATCATTTTCAAGGTAATTGATATGATTGTTGATGCAAACTAGGCATTTTGGAGGCATGTACAAGATGATAAGGGCTCTCCCAAGTATTTTATATTTATAAAACAAGAAGAAGCATGATTGTGTCTTTAAAATCATGTGGAAACACCTACAACACATAAAACCATCAAACCAAAACAAGAAAACTTGAAACAAGCTCACAAGGAGACCCCCTCATGATTATGAGTCCATAAAAGGCTATTTGGAGTGTTAACCATTGTTCATAAAGGAGAAGGAACCAAACTACAAGTTATTGTTATGAACACGAAGTGAACTCAGATTACCACCACCTATAAAATCACTCCTCCCAACTCTACCTATATGGTCCGTACCAAATGCTTAAAGTTGCCCTTCCTTGGCTTGCCAATGGAAAATGAATTGTAGATGAACATTTTTGCATTATCCCTAAAAACCAAGAATGAAAAATGTGTGAGGGGAGTTGAAGAGACACTCCACCAACATTTTTAGCTAATGGCCAGTTCAAAAAATTTGTACAATTTACCAAAAGCCCCTACAATCAAGGAGAAACTACCATCTACTAAATATAACTATTCTTAGCTAACAACCAACTACTCCTGACATGATCCTAACCTAATCTAGGTTAAAACTCACCTTGATGATGAATTTTACCTCTTGAAAGTCTATACAATTCAATTAATAGGATATAAAGTGGCCAAAAGACCTTTTTTACACATGAGACATAAGAAATGACCAATTAGTGACTTGTAAACACATTTAAACATGCTAAATACCATATGAAGACAAAATGACCTTTTTACCAAGTTTGACCATGGCTTGACCAAGTTTGACTTTGGTTGACTAGGCCATTTCAAGGAAGGTGAGCTTAGATAAGGATTAGGACAAGGCCAACTAAGGTAATAGACCAACAATGACACCCTATAAGACCTATAAAACTTTCTTTAAAATTTTGAAATAGTAGGGTTTTAACTCATTTGACTAAAAGGCTAATTTGGCAACTCTTAGGGGTATTATACTTTCCTATGTTAAGGAATACTAGCCTTATCCTATCCATTGGGCAAGGGAGTCAGAAATCACCTAGAAATAGTAGGATCAAACCTTGCATTGACCAACTAGATATATGACTTACCTCAAAAAAAGCAAAGGTAAGGATAACACACAAAAGGACAAATAGACATCAAAATAAAACACACACATGTGCTCAAGGCACTTAAGAGAAACAAAGTACAACTAATATGTACAACTAACCATAGCCATACCTCCCCTTGGATCAAAATGGAATATTGAGATCCCTCTTACTTCATGGCATGAAGGATTAGATTAATCAAGAAGCTTTTTGTCTCTTAGCATTACTACCTCCATGCCTTTCGTAAATTCTTCCAACCTCATTGGCATGATGCTCATTAAGAATGAAGCAATTCCTAACAATCTAGCCAAAGAAATGAAGTCTTCTTATACATGATTACTAGTTTCATGTTGTTGTCCATTCATTTTCTCATGATCAACTTCAATCCTCTTTATAGCCATGATTTCAAAAGGATTGATTTCATATTCCTTAGAAGTTTTAGGCCAATATGATCTTTCTTCATCCTTCAAGAGCTTATGAGTTTATTTTAAAAGGTGATATCACCTCTTGATGACTTCAAACATATCATTCCCAAATTTATAATCCTCTTGTAAGGATAACATTGAAAACTTGTTTCTCCTTTGCATACTTATTTGGGTTCCAATGCTACCTTCTCCCTTTTTGACTAATTGATAGCCTCCTTGAAGAGGAGTATAGCCTAGTAAAATGACCTCAAACAAATCATCTAAAGACTGATTATGAACTTGTCCATATTCATTTATGGTGTCTCATAAAGTGAGGAAGGAGTTAATGATCATTTCTTCTTCTTTGGAATAAATAAAACATAGTTCTTCAAAATCTTGTGAATTGTTTTTTTGTTCAGAAAGGGGAGTGGCTATGGTGATCTCCTCCTCATAAACACTCATGAAGTCTTATTTATTAGCCATGAATTGAAAATATTCTTCTTTACTTGCCTCTCTCAAGATAGGCTCTTAAAAATATGGGAAATATTCTTCATCATCAACCAAGCAAGGAGATTCAACACAAGGGCTTACTCCTCTTCATCACTTAAGACTTATTGAAGAGGTATTTTCTTCAAGTAAGAGATCTCCTTCCTTGTCAACTAGCTACTTCTCTTTTGGTAGAGGTATGTCTCACCAACTTGTAGAGGGAAAAATTCATAACCATAGGCAGCCATGAGACTTCATTTCAAGAAAGAACATAAAGAAACACATTACCAAAGTTATTCAAAGGAATACTTGGGTTGTTTAACCAGTTGATATGTCTTTGAAGTCTCCATTAGTGCTTGCATAGATGCCTCCAAAGGCTGATTATTGAGAGACAACACCAAAAGTCTCTCAATCTCTTGAAACAAGAGTTCCACTGGGGCTGCCAAAAACTATTATCACTTGAACTTTCACCCAATGAGGAGATGAGATAAGTTTATCCTTATTCAAGTGAGATATTGAAACCACCTCAAGGCTGTGGGTATCCCTATTAGGAGGTGGATCTCTATATTAGGGGCTAGTTCCCCTTGATGTATCACTAAAGCTCATATCCTAATACTAAAATTTGGGGGGATGAAAATGGTTGAGAATAACTAAAAGTAAACCTACTCTATGGGAGGTGATACACCAAATGTTTTCTCTAGTCACACCTTTTAAAATTCACTTGGGACCAAGGATAGGTTGCACATCCACTTCATCTAACATCAAATTTCCCCCTCACATCAATGATTCAACATGGGGTCTTAGAGATAACATAGGCCAAGGAGGACTCAAACAATAGGCATTCTAAGACACTCTATTGAATAGACTACTCATGTACACCTTCAATCTCCTTAGGCATTTCCTGTTGACTTGCAAGAGAGATCACACAACACTAGGTACTAATAAGAGCAACATGTGAAGGTAAATGAAACATACACTTACACAAGACTAACACCTATCATGCACACTTAGTGAAATATTTAAATGAGGTAAAACACTTGTCTTTATTGACTCAAGGCAAAAAACTGGTATGGTTTTCCCATACCAAGGTGGAGAGATCATTTACAAGGTAAATGATATTACTTTGATGTAAAATAGGCATTTTGTAGGCATGTACAAGCCTAGAAGGGATCTCCCAAGTATTTGACATTTAGAAAACAAGAATAAGCATGATTATGTATTTAAAATCATGTGGAAACACCTAGAACACATAAAACCATCAAACCAAAATAAGAAAACTTGAAATAGGCTCACAAGGAGACCCTCTCATGGTTGTAAGTCCATAACAATATGTTTGGAGTGTTAAACATTTTTCATAAATGAGAAAACACAAAAATAAAATTTCTTGTTATGAACATGAATTTCACTTAGAGTACCATCCACCTGTAGAATAACTCCTCCTAACTCCAAATGTAAGGTCTGTACCAAACACTTGAAGATGCTTTTCCTTAGCTTACCAATGTAAAATGAACATTTTTACATTACCTTTGAAAAAAATAATTGAGAATGGGTGAAGGGAGGTGAAGAGACACTCCACCCACGTTTTTGGCTGATGGTTAGTTTAAGGAATCCGTACAAGTACCCAAAAGCCCTGAAAATCAAGGAAAAACTACCATCTACTAAACATAACTACTTATTAGCTGACATCTGACTACTCATAACACTATCCCGACTTCCTCCACATTTTAAATCTCCTTGGTGATGAATTTTACCTCTTGAATATTTGTACAAGTCAATTCATGGGCTAAAAAGTGGCCAAGAGACCCTTTTTTGCACATGAGACATAACAAATGACCAATTAATGACTTTTAAAGACATTGAAACATGATAAATACCATATTAGGACAAAATGAAACAAAATGAACCTTTTAACAAGTTTGACCATGGCTTGACCAATTTTGACTTTGGTTGACAAGGCCATTTCAAGGAAGGTGAGCTTAGACAAGGACTAGGATAAGGACAAGTAAGGTAATAGACAAATAATGACACCTTATAGGACCTATAAAACTTTATTAAAAAGTTTTAAATATTAGGGATTGACCTCATTTGACTAGAAGTCAAATTTTTTCAACAATTACCATCCTTGTCTCCACCTACAAGCCTATCTTTCAGGTCTACTATTTAGGGAATCAAACCAACCTATAAACCATTCTCTAGGCTAGTTTAGAAATTAGAATTTATCTCCAACCCTAACATATATCAAGCCACCTTATAGAAGTAACTAGGTATCCCTTACATTACCCACCTTGAACATCTAACCATACCTTTAGTAGACTAACCCATCACTTTTACCATCTGAGCTTCTATCCTATCAACTACTTCAACCAATCCCTCAACGATCCAAGACACTTAGACCCTAAGCAATTGATTCACCTTCTTAGACCAAACTAACCAAACTAATAAAAAACCTTGGTATCCCCCCAACACTAAGCCTTAGTCACCCTTCAATGAAGGTAGACCTAATCTCTTCAAACCTAGCCACCAAAAACTAGACCAAAATAACTAAAAAGGTGAAACCACACAAATGCCAAAAGGCCCAAATTTTACCTCCCTCAACTTTTCCCTCCATTTTGGGGCCTCATCCATCTACCTTGAATAGGAAGCCAATCATTTCTACCAAAAACCCATCACCTCTTTTGGTTATACCCTCATAATTTCTCTCTTATCCACCTCTTTTCACCACACCAATAATACCAAAGCTACCTACCTTGAGATATTCCACCTCTAGCTCATCAATCTCCTTGCCTAAACCAAATCCATCGACCAAACACACCACCCTACCCAAAAAAAAATACCATGAAAACTATTTCCAAGTAACCTCCTATCTCAACTATCAAAGCAAAAAATATTAAACCTTTACCATCTTTGGTTGAATCCTACTCAACCATTTTTTTAGAGGTTATTACAAACCTCTAGTTTAGCCTTACCTCCTATCTTACTCTTTAAACCTCTAGATTCCAAACCCATCTACTAAAATGACCACCACATGTGTTCTTATCATAAGACACCTAGCCATGATATGAAGAAATTCAAATCTCTCCAAACCATCATCCACCAAATTTATGATAAGGATAATCTATTAAAAAATGAACCCCTTATGAGCCCTATACCAATCTAACCATAAACTATATGTACACAATGCTTACCTACTCCTCCACTCTCACCTAAGAGTGAAGATGAGTCCGACCTATCTAGTACCTCAACCTCTCCTTCTATCCATATAATCAATGTGGTCACAAGATAAAAGTAAAAGGATAAGGGGAAGGGGGAGGCTAAAATTTCTATTCCTTAGGCATACCCCTCTTCAAAATATCAACCAACCTACACCCAATTATCTCCATCCTCAACCAAACCCAAGGTGTATATTTTAGGTGACTCCTAATCTAACCCCTTAGAATCCATCAAGAGAGTTATCCTCAAGCAACTTTATCAGACCCTGATGAATATGAGATTGTATGAGTTTATATCTACCTCTCCCCATCACCACCAAGCACTAATAGATGTTTTATAATCCATTGAGGTCCAACCTAAGGACCCCCAACCTCTAGCAGCCTTTGTTGGTTCCCTTCAAATTTCCAACCTTATTACCTTCAAGGATTTAAAAATACCTTCCATCCACTCTAAGGACCTATATCCTCCTCTCTTTATCACTATCTAAATCAACCAAACCTACATCATGTGGGTCATGATTGTTGGGGGAAATAGCATTAACATCATTTTCTCTCATAACAACAACTAACTCAACTTGCTAAATAATGTCATGTTTGAATATTTAGTCATCCTTCACTCCTTGAATAATACCATGGTCACTATCTTAGGAACTATCATCCTCCATACCCATTTAGGATCCTACACACTCCCAAAAAAATTTTATGTTGTGAAAGGTGAATTCTAATATAATCTCTTATTGTGATGACCTTAGATTAATTCCATTGCTTGCATTCCCTCTACCCTCCACCATTATATTAAGTTTGAGGATGAAGGATAGGTCATCACTATCCAAGCTAACCCAAGTCATTTCTCAACATCCAACATGAATTCTCACCCTAACGATGTCCTTATACTCCCATATAACACACCCTTAGTAGCTAAAACGTAACCTTCAACAACTAAAGTAGATATCATACCTCCTTCCACTGATAAGGCATCGACTAGTTCCTATATACCTTCACACTAAATCCCTTCCATAGACCCTTTGGAATCCACATTCCATTGCCTTTCACTAGGGTAGTATCAACTTTTCGGACTTAACACTCTACCTAATCCTCATGAGTATGGGAAAATTACCAACCAACTAGGATATAACCCTAATGTTGGGACCATTGTTCCCTTCAAACCTCCCTACCATCAGACCCATTTTATCTATGGGGGACTTGAAAAATACCTCAATGCTTCTACCACCTCTCTTTTAACTCAACCATTCACTACTAGTTTCTATTACCTAGACAAACCAACTTTTTCTAAGACATACCTCTATCAATGTGCTTGGAAGGGATTCAATCTTGGGTAGTATGAGTATGGCCCACATGAATTGGTCACCATCAAAACCAAGAAGCCACATGAGAAACATGATTTGGTTTCATCTTACATAATAAGAAGAAAGCCAAACAACCCATCATTATCATTGTTGAAGAATACATTCCCTCATCACCAACCTCTACCCCACCTACATGTGAGGATGATGACATCATCCCACCTAACTTTTCTTTTTCATCAACACGATCAGCTTTAGAACCCTAACTTAATAGAAAGAGGGGGTGACAGTCACCATCCCTTTGACCCACCATAAAATGATAGGAGAAGATTATCCTACCATTAAAACTATTCATTACTAGGATGATGATTCTATTCTCACCTACCTTGGTGTCCCAAATTATTTAATCCATAAAGCCCTTCCTCCTAAGACTTGACCATGTTGAACGAATCCACTTAGATCTCAACTTGGGTACTCTAGATCACCCACACATTGTCAAAATTATCCAATCAATGAATTCTAAATAACTTTGGGACTTTACTTCTTTCCTCTAATACTATAGCATAGCCTTTTCTTGGTCTTATAGTGATATTCCGAGAATTGACCCCATCATTGCTACCCATAACATAGTCACTCATCGTGATAGCAAAACTGTCAAGCAAAATCTTAGATGCATACATCTTCATATAATTCTACTCATTAAAGAAGAGATTAAACATATTCTATCTATCAATTTCATTCAACCCATTGACTACCCCCAATGAGTCTCAAATGTCATACCTATCACTAAATCCATAAGGGGACTATGCATTTATGTGGACTTTTATGACCTTAACCTTACTTGCACCAAAGATGACTTTCCCTTACCTAGCATCAACTAGCTTGTTGATCTTACAACTAACCACAAGATGTTATCTCTTATGGATTGATTCTTGGGTTATAATCAAATCCTAGTTACACCTAAAGATCAACATAAAACTACCTTTACTATTCATTTGGGAACCTTCTACTATAGAGTCATGCTTTTTGGACTAAAGAATGCTAGTTCAACTGACCAACTTACTATGACCTATATCTTTCATGACCTTATTCATAATATTGTCAAGGACCATTAGGATGACCTTCTTGCAAAATATAAACTCTAAAAAGATCACTTGGTTATTATTAAGATCGTCTTGGAATGCCTCATCCATTACCATGTCTGTTTAAACCCCAAGAAGTGCATTTTTGGGGTATTATCAATAAATCTTCTTAGCTTCATTTCCACCTTTGAAGAATCAAATTCAATCCCACCAAAATCAAGTAAATCCTATACATGCTTCCTCTAACCAACCTTAACCAACTTTTTAGCCTGCATGGAAAACTTCAATCCATTCATCATTTCATTTCCTAGCTTGTGAATCAGTGCCAACCCTTCCACCACCTCGTGAATATCAAAAGTCCTTCAATTCACTCAAAGATTACCTTTCATCTCTTCCTATCCTCACCCCTCCTAAGGATGACCAAACCTTATACTTATATTTCTACACCAACCACTCCCTAGAGGCAATGCTAACACATTGAGATTACCAACATAGGGATCAAAATGTATACTACATTAGCCACATGCTTGTAGAATATGAGACTCAGTATACCCATACTAAGAAAATTTTCTTAAATTCTATCTTTGTGACTATGAAACTCCACCATTACCTTCTTAGCCATAAAACCTATGTCATAACCAACATCGACCTAGTCAAGTACATGCACTCCAAGCCATACCAACACTATCATATGGGTAAGTGGCTCATGATCTTATTAGAGTTTGACCTTGAGTTCCTTTATCAAAAGTCAATTAAAGGGAAAGTTATTGTTGACCAACTAGCTAAAGCACCTTTAGTGGGTAACTAACCTCCTCCTCTTGAGTTCCCTGATGATTCCATCATGGCCCTCTCCCAAGTAGACTTTACCTATCAAGTCACCATGTTCTTTGATGGATTGAAGTGTCAGTGTGGTGGGAGAATAGGTATCATCCTTATCTTATTTGATGGTAAACCTCTACCTTTGTACTTCAAACCTAATTTTAAATGTATCAATAACATGGCTGAGTATGAAACCCTAATAATAGGCCTTTTGACTAACATAACCCTAAGAGTTAAAATAATCAATATCTTTAGTGACTCCTAACTTGTAGTCAATCAAATCAATAGCTTCTACCAGTGTAAGAATGATCTTTTACAATAGTATAAATAACTAGTTGATGAACTCCTAGCATCATTTGAACACTACTACATCCAATCGACCCCATGATCTACCAACAAGTTCACTAACACCATGGCTTCCCTTACCTCACAAATACCATCTACACCTTCAAAATCTAAGCTATCTATTATTATCCATAGGCTTACCTAACCTTCTTATATCAAACCAAATCCTCCCACCATTTTTAATGTGGATGACACCCAACCTGACCTTTGGTATCAATAAATCTTTGACTACCTTAACCTTGGAATAGTTCCTTCTAACCTATATAATAATTGTAAGAGATAATTTATCTATAGTACCTCTTTCTATACCATTATGGGAGGAATCCTTTATAAATGTGGCTTTGATGATCTCCTGTTCTGTTGCCTACATAGTTGAGAAGCCTCTCATGCTATCAAGGAAATGTAAAATGGAATCTATGGTTATCACTTTAGTGTAATTTTTTTAGCTAAGTACATCTTTCATCTTAGCTATTACTAGCCTATCCCTAACCAAGACTATTTTGATTATGTGAAAAACTATGTCAAGTGCCAATAACATGCTAATTTGCATCATGCACCTATCCATAACCTTCACATTTTTACTAATTTTTAGACCTTCTCATAATGGGGTATAGATATTATTGGTCCCCCATTCCTCATATCAACACCATTATATTATCACCATGATTAAGTATTTTACCAAGTGGGTAGAGGTTATTCCTCTAGTCTCAACCAAAGTGGAAAAGATTATGAACATTATCAATCATCACATCATCTACCTCTTTGGTATTCCTCATAATATTATCACTCATAATGGTAAATAATTTAATAAAAATCAATTCCAAGGTCTACATGATGCATTCAAAATTAATTTAAGCTTCTCCTCACCCTATCTCCCTCAAGTGAATGGATAGGTCAAAGTCTCTAACAAAACCCTTAATAACATGCTAACTAAAATGGTTAATTCCTCTAGTTAGGATTGGCATTTTCACGTCCCCTTTGCCTTATGGGAATATTTTAATATAATTAAAACCCTTATGGGTGATACACCCTTTTTTCTTATGTTTGAAGTAGAGATCATCTTGCCTCTTGAAGTGTAAATCCCCTCTCTTTTCATATATTTACAAGAGCTTATTTTGGAGGATGATTATCATGAGCATTATTTAGCCTAGCTTGAGCTATTTGATGAGCATCATCTATAATCCCTTACCCATATCCATGTCTATCAATAACACATTAATCATGCCTATAAAAAGCATCCTAAAGTGTGAGAATTCAATATTAGAGACCTCATCCTAAAAGAAAACCAACATGTCACTAATATGGAGAAAATCAAGCAAGGAAAGTTTTCTTTGACTTGTTTTGGACCCTATATCATAACCCATAAGTATGGATTAGGAGCTTATTGGTTGTCTTTTCTGAAAGGCCACCCAAAACCTAATCCCCTCAATGCTTTGCATATCCATCTATTATTTCTTTGAGAAGGATCATGTTCACTTTTTGTCTAACTTAAGCTCATCCCTTGCTATCTACCTATATTATATCTCCCTATTTTAGTGGAAACCAATTAAAACTAAATCATGTGATTAGTTTTCACCGATATGTCCTTATCTTAAACAATGGGTATCATGGTTCTACCTATGGTATGGTTTTTATGGTACTTTCCACACTTTCATAGGATAAATTCCCATGGTCATTGTCACCTAGAGCATTTCAAACCTAATCAACCATCTTGTGCTTCTAGTTTTTCCTTCATAAAGGTGAACCACTAAGATGACCTAAGTAATTCTATGTCAAGAAAAATCAAAGAAAAATAACAAAATTTCTATCACTAGCAATCATGGGTCATTCCTAGCATTCATAGACTACTCCCTTGAAGGATAGTTGTCAAGAATTTATTAGAAATTTACACAACATAAGGTGTACTCCCTTGAAGGATAATTATCAAAAATCCTTGAACAAAGCACATAAACATAGACCACTCCCTCTAAGGATGGCTAAGCAAGCATTTTTAAAAAGTATAGCAAATTCTTGGAAGCTCCCTACATAGATCAGCTTCCCATATAAAATAATTAGAAAAAGACCCATTATCAAAATCATAGCAAAGGAAAACTAATTTTGAAAGCCAAAATATTCTCTCAAGTAGTAAACTAAAAAGGAATCCACCATCAACTTTCAAAAGTATACTTCCTACTTTGATCAATCTATATTTTACATGGCATAGACTTATGTATATTGACTCTTTTGACACCTACAAAAGAGGCATGATATTCTCATGAGCAGGTTCCATTTTCACCCATCTCCCCTTTACACTATATATAAGGGATTCTTGAGCTTACTTGACATTATATGGTCAAGACACCATTTTAACCTAATAACGTATGCTCATGAAAAGCACTCAAAGGGCTCATGTTCACTAACTCAATCAAACTTTGGCTTTATTTTATTTCTTATCAACAAAGAGGCATTGTGCCCTCTTCTCATCCTTTCATGACTAGTTGATATTTTCATTGTGGTGTTTTCTCTTAATTAGATTCTTGAGTCTCTCATATAGTGTTGTTAATTAAACTACCTCATTAATTTTATCTTAAAACAAATTAACAACAAGTATACCCATAACAAGCATAATAAAAACATACCATCTATGAGCATTAAAATAATCTACCACTTTCCACCACATGTTTAAATCTAAATAATGAAATCCAAATACTCATTAAAGATTTAACATGTCATAAGCAACTAGGAGTCATAACCATTTATCAAAACCATATCATGCCTAGCTAAGCATATGCCATTATCTAGCAAGTCAACCATAACATAATAAATAAACACCAACAACATATCAAACATCACATCATAAGCAATAAACATCAACATCAAATCATATACCATGAATATGAGTATACATAAAGATCATGTATATAAACTCATTAGTCAAATAGCATAATCATGTGTATAAATAGTAGATAGACATGTCTCTCTCTCAAAATGTACATCTCACTACATCAAATCTTAAGCCAAAATCAAAATGATATATAAAATGTCATACTCTAGCTCTATCTATTCCCCAAGAGCACCATTACTTCCTAGAGCACCACTGGATCCTAGTGCCTACCCACCTATTGTGCATATGGATCCCCTAGTTATCCCTATCTATTTAGATATAGATGCTTCTTGTTGGTTGAATATTTTGTTGATCATCGTACTGATAAAAAAAATAGGTCTGATCAGCCAAAGTAGGAAGATTGGTCATCTAAATGTGTATATTTACCACATCAAAAGGGGACTAATCTCTCCTCTCATCAAAGGGAGGTTCCCTATAGATATGTTATATATATATATATATATATATATATATATATAATAATAATACTCAAGGGTAGGACAAACCATCCATCTCTCTTTTTTCAGAGATGATGCATCTAGATCAAAGGAGAAATCTCAAGGGAAATGACAAAAAGCAATCCTCTGCTTTCAAAAGTACTATTCAGCAAACCACAAGAATACTCCTGGTAGTTATTACAAAATGTAAACAAGGATGTAGTAACTAGCAAATTGAGATGTAGCACAACATCTCCACCTGAATTGCCCAAGAGTGAGATACGAAGGACAATGAGAACACAAATTCATCCCAAGGTCCTTTACATAGAAACAAAAAGAAAAAACATTGAAGGCAATTATGGGGGCACAAAGTCTCTCCATAATTGACTTTAAGACACCTTCCTGACTACTTTCACTAATTCTACTTGTTGAATTAAAGGAACATAAAATATATTAAGGAAAAAGACATAAGAACAGTTTCCCCAACAACAAAGATATCACTACACAAAGTTTAAAAAGTCACTTGCTTTTCTTATTCCAATAACAAAATATGATCAACAATCTAAGCTCAAAGTCTCAATTTTGCCTTTCAATTTGGGTAGAGTTTCATTTCTAATTGTCAAAAAGAGAGATCCATTTACAATAAAAGAGAGTCCCTTATATAGCTTCTTCAAGAAGGACTCGAGAATAGTAACACATCATGTTGCATTAAAATTTGTTAAGAAGATAGGCTAAAATTTAGGGGCATTTACCCATTTTCTTTTCTCAATGTAGAGAAACAAGTCATGCTATTGAAAGTTTGCATCTTTCAATGTTCACCTAGTGATCTGATCCTTCTTTATCATTCCTCCTTTTCTGGTTAATTAAATCGGGTCTTTGATTTAATTTGATACTCTATTCCTTAATTGCTTCCTACTAATATTTGCCTTAAAGCCTATGAATGCATTAGGGTCTATAGATTACAAGGATCAATGGCTATTTTATGAGCTTTAAAATTGATGTTCACGCACCCATCACTATGTTTTCAATGGCTAGTTTGTTGTTCTTGAATTTGACATCTTCAAGCACATCACCCCTTGGTCCTTCTTTAGCTTTCCTATTTTGTATCCTCCTAAAGGGAAGGTGACCCTTCATCTTTGGGCAAGTGTCCTTTAAGTTGGCAGCCAAGAGTCCCCCGCAAGGGCACCTGCCCTTCAGGGTCCTTCGATGGCCTTTTCTTTGGAGTCTCTCATGGACATTCCCATGGACATTCCACATGGACATTTTCCCTAGGCTTTCTCTATAGGCATTATCCCTAGGCTTTCTCTATGGGCATTTTCTTGTAGACAAAAAGTCCACCGACAAATTCCTTTGGACAAAAAGTCCACAAGAATATGGCTTTGTTCTTTGGCTTTGAGAATTTCCTTTGGGTTTTCTTCCCACAGCTTTTCTGAATTATTTCATACTTTTTGTCTGAAGGAATTCCTTTAGACAAAAATATAAAATAATTATGCCTTTGTCTACCTTAATTTACCTTAATTGTTTCCTTGAAAATGACCCTTTTAAAGGGTGTTTTTGTCGACCAAGTGCCCTCCATAAGGGCACTTGTCCTTTGGGAGGCTCTTTTGAACTTTCACTTTGAACCACTCCTTTGAACCAACTATTAAACCAAGCTTTGAACCATGCTTTGAACCAAGCTAATGATCCCTTTGATTGAACCAATCCGATGAACCATGCTTTGAACTAAGCTAATGAATCAAGCTTTGAACCAAACAGATGAACCATTTGATGAACCGACTAAGTGAACCATTTGATTGAACCAAAGCATTGAACCAAGCTTTGGTTTAATGGTTCAATGGTTCATTCCCCTTGATTTGGCTAAGTCCTTTGGAAATTCCTTCATTGAACCAAATGCATTGAACCTGTTGAACCTTTAACCTGTTGAACCTTTGAACCAAAGTGGTTCAATGGTTCAGTGGTTTAATGGTTCAAGCCACCTTCTTTTTGATAAGTGTTTTAAATCCATTGAACCTTGAAGTGTTTTAACTTTGAACCTTGATGAAGTGCTTAACTCTTGCCAATGACGTGGAACCTTTAAACTTGTTGAACCCATTGAACCAAAATGGTTCAATGGTTCAATGGTTGGATCCTTGCTTAGATGCTTGCTGATGGACATTTTTGATTAAACCAAGGCAGTGAACCAATCCCAAAAATGACCAAGTGTTGGAAACTAATTCTTTTGATTAAACCCCCCTGCAGAAGCCTTTGAACCTGTAGAAATGAACATGCCTGCAGAGTCCATAAAAACCAAGTTCGTAGAAATCAACTTGTAAATCCCATTGAACTTGGCTTGAAAAGTCCATAGATTCTTGATAAGATTGAAAAATGAGGAATTTGAATGCCCAAGACAAATTTCAGAAAGGGAAGAGACAATTTTGGTCTATAGGACCAAAATAGTTCAAATGTTGTCCCAAAAATGAGTGATATTTTTTGGGGGACAATAGTTGGCTCCAATTGGGGAACTTCTATCAATTGCAAAAAGAATTGAAAGGAGTAGAATCCAGAATCTCTAGTGTCTTCATGTGTACCATTGGGCTATGGAGTCATGCTACCTAGAAATGGAAGGCATCAAAAATGAAAACAAACAAAATAAAACAGAATTAAAAACTATACAAATATACATATGTACAGATGAAATGATCTGATACTTTAAAAATTGAAGTATTTTAGATGCTGCTTCTTGAGAGATAGTGAAAATAGTGTTATATTCTGATAGACTAGGAAGAAGACATTTTTCCCCCATAAACAGTGATAGGCAAATGGAGCTCTCCACCAGGAAACCAATTTTTTGTGTCTTCCTCTTGGCTTTTTCTTCTTCTTGTTCCAAGGTAGGATGTGACCTTCAAACTGAAAACCATAACTCCTTACTTTCTTGGCAAAGGGTTCCTTTGCCTGATTTTGATTTGCAGGAGCATGGTCCATTACCATAATTGGTTGTTCTTCTAGTTTAGTCTAGCATATGATTGGATTGTCCATATCAAACTCCTGACAAATTATCAGCTTAGCATCTCCTTTGATGTGGAGGAGTTTAATCTCTTCATCTTGAACAATCTTCAATTCAAGCAACAAAGATTCACATCCAGCTGTGTTGTTGGTATTGTTGACTTGCAAATTGCATGAAGGAAGAATATCTGCTTAAGGAGATATCAACACAGTCCAAACTCCATCATTGGTGGAATAATTGTTGCCATTGGATTTCAAGATCCAAGCATCATCAGAAGTTGATCTCCTATTAGATTTATCTTCATTAGAGATGGAAGATCTTTCCTTATTTGTATTATGCCCTAACAATTCTCCTGAAGTCTTATTTGGATCAATTCCTATGTTATTAGCTATAGGACTTTTGTCTATAGAAACATGAACATCCTCTGTGGTCAAGAAATAATTACCCCTACCTGAAGACTCAAACATAATTTGTACTGCAGGGGCTGATGTTTGGGTGACCATGTATTTTACTTCCTTTTCAGGGAGCAATCTCTTAATTACACCTTGGATAGGGATCCTTGCCTCAGACAAGTCCATGCTTAGTTCTCCTCCCACATCCTTGCAAAAATTTTATCCAAGCAAAATGCCATAGGATGCTGGGACATCAGCCACCAAGATTGTCATCTTGATTATCTTGTCTGGAAAGGCTGCCAATGCAAATTGGGCATCTTTGATTTTCCCTAGTAGTGGTACTTGCTTGTTCTCCATGGAGAAACATCTCCCAAAGGTTTTGGTCAGTGTGAGACCTAAAGACTTAGCTAATTTAGTAGGCATGACATTCTCAGATGCCCTAGAATCAATGATGTAATTGTTAAGCTAATAACCATTTATCAATAAAGAAACATAAAAAGGTTCTATTTTCCCAGGGGTAGCTGGAGGAGTAATGAAAAGATTATTTTTAATGGGCATGTTATTTGGGGAATCAAGAATTATTTTCTTAGTCTCTTGTCTTGTAGGAATGGTTTGGTTCTTAACACATTAGACCAACCTATCCAATTGATCAGGATTGGACTACAAATATTCAATTTTAGACATTTGTATTTTGGTTTTCTTGACATGATCAATTATGTTAAATGGTTGAATTAGACTAGGAATAGAGAAAAGCATTTCAACCTTTTGGGTTTTAGGAGGGATGGGAGGAGGGCTAGTTTGTGAAATTGAAGTAGAAGGTGAAGGTGAAATTGATGTACTTACATTTTGGGTGATCACCAGATCTTTTGACTAGAAAGGCAGAGTGGTTCCATGCTTAGCAATTGTAATTATTGGTTGAGGTTGCTCCTCTATCTTCCCTTTATCAGCTTGCTAGACTGATTAGTTCTTAGACCTAGTAAACACTACATATGATCCATCAATAACTTCTCTTTTGCTTTTGGGTTCATCCTGGTAGTTCAGGCAACCAATGTGGGAGTCACTAGCTGATTCTTCTTAATTTTATATAAAGAGATCAACATCATTTTCTTTATTCAATTTAGGTTGGAAAGAGAACTCTAATTTTGCTTCAAGATATCTCATTGCTGAATTGGTTGGAGGAGCTTCTAAGGCAAGTTTCCCTTATGGGGGAGGAAGATGATCTGACTGCCCTTGATTCCTGGTAGCATTGCCTTGATATGATTGATTTGGAAATGTCGTTCTTGGAATATCTCTATATGAAGGACTAGAGGACATTCCTTGCATCATTTGTCTTTTCAAGGCTTATAGTTCATTTGTCATCTTTTGCACCATTGGATCAGTGGTGCTTGTAGATGAATATTCAGAAGATGATGAGGATCTATTTCTGTTTGGATCTCTTCTTATCTTCCCTGCTAAGATGAGATCATCTTCTACCTCAGTGGCCAAAAGTTGAGCTACAGAAAGATCTATTTGACCAACACGTCTCAAAAGAAAACTTACTTCAGGTAAATAGGAATTAATGAAGAAGCATTTGAGATTTTTGGTTATAGGTCGAACAATTATAGGAATTCTATTCCTTAGTTTGTCAAATTTGGCTATGAAGTCTCTCATTAGTTCATGAGGCTCTTTCTTCATCTATGTAAGTTGAGCTAGAAGTGCATGTGCATCTTCTACAGGTTTGAATCTAGCTTCAAACTTAGCTTTGAGGGTATTCCAATCAGTTACTGATCGAGCCTGTAGATGATAAAACCAATCTGTAGCAGCACCTTGTAATGTTTCTACAAATAGCCTGACTGCTACATCTTCAAATTCTACTCTAATTAATCCACAAGCTATGCTGAAGGCTGTAATGTGTTCATCAAGATGAACTCTCCCATCACCATAGAATTTGGGTAAATTCTTCTTTGAACTATGTGGAAACTCATTTAGAGGTGGAGTAAGATTGAGAGGACCAAAAGTATTACCTCAAGGGCCTTGAACTACCATTATAGGATTATGAAAAGGAGGAATAATAAATATCATAGGGGTAATTATTGGTAAAGCTTTATCAAAAATAGAAGTAGATACTTTATTTGGCAATGGAGATATGAATTTAGTAGGAGGAAAGCTCTTGGTTTGTTAGAGACAAGATGGTGAAAGAAACAGATCAAAATCACTTTGTTGTACCAACTCGAATACAGGGTCAACAATACATTTAGCCCTTTGGCTTTGTGTATACCTTGAATCTGCCAGATTGTGAAATAAAAATGGAAAAGAATTGACCTTGCATCAGTTTGAAGCTTGAGGCTTTAAACTACACACTCTTTCCCAGTAGCTCTAGTTTTTGTAGACTAGATAAAATAACGGAGGTGGAGGAAGATGGTAAGGCTATAAATGGATAATGGGTAAGACAAGTAACGAAGTCGCTAGAGTCTATAATGGATAAGGGTTATAATGATAATGGGTAAGATGCAGGTGATGTTTCAATCTGAAACTTGAGGTTCTAAATTGCACAAAATTATGTATATCCCTAGTGGAGTTGCCAAAAATTGTTGGTTGAATATTTTGTCAATCAGCATACTGATAAACAAAATAGGTCTGATCAGCCAAAGTAGGAAGATTGGTCATCCAAATGTGTAGATTTACCACATTAAAAGGGGACTAATCTCTCCTCTCATCAAGGGAAGGTTCCCTATAGATATGTTATATATATATATATATATATATATATATATATATATAGAAAATAATACTCAAGGATAGGATAAACCATCCATCTCTTTTTTTTCAGAGATGATGCATGTGAATCAAAGGAGAAATCTCAAGGGAAATGATAGAAAACACTCTTCTTCTTTTAGAATTACTATTTAGAAAACCACAAGAATACTCCTAGTAGTAATTGCAAAATGTAAACACGGAGGTAGTAACCAGTAAATTGAGATGTAGCACAATGTCTCCACTTGAATTGCCCAAGAGTGAGATACGAAGGACAATGAGGGCACAAATTCATCCCAAGGTCCTTTACATAGAAACAAAAATAAAACACACTAAAGGAAATTATGGAGGTACAAAGTCTCTCCATAATTGACTTTAGGACACCTTCCTGACTACTTTCACTAATTCTGCTTGTTGAATTAAAGGAACAAAAAATATATTAAGGAAAAAGACATAAGAACAGTTTCCCCAACAACAAAGATATCATAGCACAAATTTTGAAAAGTCACTTGCTTTCTTATTCCAATAACAAAATATGATCAACAATCTGAGCTCAAAGTCTTAGTAATGCCTTTCAATTTGGGTAGAGTTTCATTTTTGATTGTTAAAAAGAGAGATCCATTTACAATAAAAGAGAGTCCCTTATATACCCTCTTCAAGAAGGACTTAGGAATAGTAACACATCATGTTGCATTGAAATTTGTTAAGAAGATAGGCTAGAATTTAGGGGCATTTACCCATTTTCTTTTCTCAATGTAGAGAAACAAGTCATGCTATTGAAATTTGGCATCTTTCAATGTTCACCTAGTGACCTGATCCTTCTTCATCATTCCTCCTTTTTTGGTTAATTAAATCGGGTCTTTGATTCAATTTGATACTCTATTCCTTAATCACTTTCTACTAATCTTGGCCTTAAAGCTTGTGAATGCATTTGGGTCTGTAGATTACAAGGATCAACATCTATTTTATGAGCTTTGAAATTGACATTTGTGCATCCGTCACTACATTTTCAACAGCTAGTTCACTATTCTTGAATCTGACATCTTTAGGTGCGTCACCCCTTGGTCCTTCTTCAGCTGTCCTATTTTGCATCCTCTTGAAGGGAAGGTGACCCTTTGACTTTGGGGAAGTGTCCTTTAATTTGGTAGCTGATAGTCCCCTATAAGGGCACCTACCCTTTGGGGTACTTCGGCAACCTTTTCTTTAGAGTCTCTCATAGACATTCCCTGCAGACATTTTCCTCGGGCTTTCTCTGTAGGCATTTTCCTTGGGATTTCTCCATGGGCATTTTCCCATGGAAAAAAAGTCCATGAACAAATTCCTGTGGACAAAAAGTCTGTGAGAATATGGCTTTGTTCTTTGGCTTTGAGAATTTCCTTTGGGTTTTCTTCCCATAGCTTTTCCAAATTATTTCAGAATTTTTGTTCGAAGGAATTTATTTGGACAAAAGTCTAAAAGATTTATGCCTTTTTCTGCCTTAAACAAAATTCCAAAAGAATTTACCTTAACTGTTTCCTTAAAAATGACCCTTCTGAAGTGTGTTTTTGTCGACCAAGTGCCCTCTGCAAGGGTACTTGTCCTTTGGGAGGCTCTTTTGAACTTTAACTTTGAACCACTCCTTTAAACCAACCATTAAACCAAGCTTTGAACCACACTTTGAACCAAGCTGATGAACCATGCTTTGAACTAAGCTGATGAATCAAGATTTGAACCAAGTGGATGAACCATTTGATGAATTGACTGAGTGAACCATTTGATTAAACCAAAGCATTACACTAACCGTTAAACCAAGCTTTGGTTCAATGGTTCAATGGTTCATTCCCTTTGATTTGGCTAAGTCCTTTAGAAATTCCTTCGTTGAACCAAATGCATTGAACCTATTGAACCTTGAACCCATTGAACCTTTGAACCAAAGTGGTTTAATGGTTCAATGGTTTAATGGTTCAAGCTGTCTTCTTTTTTATAAGTGTTTTGAAGCCATTGAACCTTGAAGCATTTAAACTTTAAACCTTGATGAAACACTTAACTCTTGCTGATGATGTTGAACCTTTGAACTTATTGAACCCATTGAACCAAAATGGTTTAAGGTTCAATGGTTGGATCCTTACTTATATGCTTGTTGATGGACATTTTTGATTGAACCAAGGTGTTAAACCAATCCCAAAAATGACCAAGTGTTAGAAATTGATTCTTTTGATTGAACCCACCTACCGAAGCCTTTGAACCTGTAGAAATGAACTTGCCTATAGAGTCTGTAGAAACCAAGTCTGTAGAAATCAATCTTGAAAGAGTTAATATAAATCAACCTATAAAGCCCATTCAACTTGGCCTACAGAGTCTGTAGATTCCTGAGAAGCTTGAAAAATGAGGAATTTGAATGCCTAGGACAAATTTTAGAAAGGGAAGAGACAATTTTGGTCTGTAGGACCAAAATAGTTCAAATGTTGTCCCAAAAATGAGTGATATTTTTTTGGGGACAACACTTCCCACTACCCTAGTGTTGCTACACTAGCACCAACTACCAAAATGGCTCTATACTTACCCCATCATGGCTCATCTAGATACTGTGTAAGTATAATCACCTTGTAATATTATATCTGCTTTACTATAGCTAGGTATCATGTTGTAGGAGTGAAAATTGGTGGTGTTACCTCTCTTTCTACTACCCCTCCTCATTTATACCTCAGAGAGTCCCTCTCCTAGGTCACGAAGCTTAGAGAGGTCCATCCTGGTCCCTATCACCTATGATAGTAGAAATCTAACCCTATAATGTAGCAACCTAACCCTATAGTGTGACAATATAGACCCATAATATGGCCACCTATCCCTATAGTACCTATACCTATCCATGTGTATTGGCTAAAGTTTCCCCTACTTAGCCATCATGGCCTACTAGATCCATGGTGATTAGCCTCACACCTATGTCATCCCCACCAATAGCTGTAGCTACATATATGGGTTGGTACCATGTTATGTACCCATCTAAAAACCTAGCATAATTTATCTAATCGCTCATGGGTAGTTCCTCAAACTATAGCTAAGCAGCCATAAGATGTGGCTTTGGTAGAAAAATCTCAAAATCCTCTCTTATAACTAGGGAATGGGCCTAGAATACCTTATACCAAGCCAAAATATTAGTGTACCCTATCAAATAGGATTAACTCTACCTCCCCATCTCACCTACCAAATATCCATATATAGCTCTATAATGAGAGTGTCTACCTCTTATAACTAGGTCATACTTAAAATTGGATATACAACCTCCAGTTAATATCTCTTATCACTAGTGCACCTAATACACCACTATACCACTCCATGTCATTAGCACCACCTCATATACCTAATGTATCAAAATCACACCTCCACCACATGAAGCCAATGGGGAAATCAATCTATGTAAAGCTAGCCCATGATAATCTAACTAGCCTCAGTACCTAAATGTGCTTATAAGCCTAGTAATAATAAACCAAGTTGATATTGATACCATATCTCCTATGGAACATAAACCCACATAACTCCCTATAGATCTATACTAGCAGGACTAGTACCCAACCAAATACTATCTAACCTATCAATAGCTTGACTAGAACCCCTAAGAATAAATAATTAAATCTCCTACTACTTGAGTTTGAAAGGCCAAAGCATGTCACAACAATCATGAGCATAATCATGAGTCTCCTCTTAGCTAGAGCCCTATGATATAATGCACTATACCTAAATCCTCTAGCATGCCATCTGACTTGGTCACTCTCATCTCCATATAGTATCTCAATGTGATGATCATATTCCTCTCACTCTATGTGGTAGATCAGATCACCTCAAAGAGGAATTTGGGTAATCCTATGAACATCCTCTAACAAGATAGTCATCTTGTTAGTTGGTAATTGGAAGGTGTTTTTAGTGGGATCCCATCTCTTGATGAGCATTATAATCATAGATGCATCTCAAGGCACATGATAATAGAGACTCATTACTCTTATCCCCAACTCTTCCATTTGGGCTTAGTCAGCTAGGGTCATCCCCTATTAGATCTTAGAAAAGATAGGTGATACTTGATCATGCATATATATTTACTCCCTAGCTTTCACCAAGTTAGAATCATGACTCAGTCACCTACACCTATATCATTTACCCTAAAGCAACTAACCTATTTCTATACCTAACCTACCTATCTACCTGCTACCTAATAAACTTGACTTTTAAACCTCTATCACCAACTTGGGCCCAACATGCAAAATTTCTATTGGCCAAAAAAAATAAACACTTAGCAAAAAAAATACTACCCTCATCGACCACTGATGGTCATGGAAAATTTCAATGGTCAAGTGCCCATATTTTTTAGGGTGTCAACCATCGATAATCATACCTCACTATTGATGGCCACTATGGGTATTCCATGGCTAGAATGGCCAAACCCTATCATATTAAAATCACTATAAAATGCATACAAAAAAAACAAAATTGGCTACCCTACACTCTCACCCAACCTAATTTAACTACCCAACCCACCAATTCCTAATTTCACCCACTAATTTACCTAAAACACATCAAAACCCTACTTATGGCATCCCTATCCATAACCAAGCATTTTAACCTACCCTTGAACAATATAAATGCATAAATATAAATCTAAGATATCAAACATAAGATACCACCTACCTCATTTTTTGACCATTACCATGGTGTCAGCCATAGGCCTGTTCATCCTTTCCCATGCCCACTTGGTCCCTACATCCTAACTGGTCAATACAATCCACCTTAGAGTACACCCTTAGTGAACACTTAGTCAAACCCTCTCAGAAAATGATTCCACCATAAAATGTCAAAAACTAGAGCTCAAAGTCAACCCAAAGCATAAGTAACAAATGGTAAAAAGTGATTCATTTTTTAGTTTTCATTATTGGTTTTTTAGGGTTTTACCTTGACCATCAATGGTCAGGGTGACCATTGATGATCACCCTTGGGGACCTTGACCATCAATGGTCGGGTACCCCATTTTATTGCTTCCATCTAGGCATCCACCCTTTTAGTATACATCAACCATTTCTCACACACTCATGGAGTTTACCTTCTCCACCCACCTCAACAACCTCATCACCTTATTGTTGTTCCATTTCAGCCCAACTAGAATGCATTTTGTGACACATTTTTCTTAGACCTTTAACCATCATGATAACATTTCCATGTTGACCCTTTTAAAAATTTTACCACCTCATGCTTACTTGACCCATTTGTGTCTTTATAGGAGCACTTCCTACCTTAAATGCCCATGACCCTTGACCCATTTATGTTTTCACTAGTATAACTTCCTACCTTGGATACCCATGGAAACACTGACTTTTGTCTAGGAGAATAATAGGTGTACCTAGCTACCACACCTAAATATGATCACATGATACACTAGTCACTTATCTTTCTAACACCAAACTTTATTTTTACCAAATATGGCAACCTTATGTTTGCATGATCTTGGCTATTACACTTTGTGAATTTGTTTATGCTTAAGTACCCAACCTATCATCCATTTTCATCATCACCCTCACCCACCTTGTCAAAATTACACTTGATTTTGTTTTACCTCATCTACTCTCTATTTGAGGGGGAATACCTCCTCCCATACATAGGGCAATCAACATACCTTCAACCTAGAAATCTACACACTATGATTCTAAATGTCAAAATACCCCTTGGCCACCTTAGGACTACCTTCGACCAATTTAATCTTCCAACCCATAACTAAGCTTACCCATAGTTAATTTGGTTAAACTAAATTAACCTAGCCATTTACCCCTATTTTACCCATTACCCTTAACCACTGACAATCAGGTTGACCACCAATGGTCACCCTAACTGTCAATGGTCAGGGTCCACCTCCTTAACAACTAACATGTAAGTTAACCACCTTGATTTTCTAAAAATAACTCATCTAATTCATATTATAAGCCATTACATGAATGAGTTAAATTTAGGAGGCCTAGTTCATGTGTTGTTGCAGCTCTCTTGCTTGTGCCTATAAGATGAGAGGAGTAAAGAGCTGAAAATCTATCTATAATCATGATTAAGAGCTTGTTCATCTAAGAGTTTCTTCTTACAACTTAATCACCATCTATAATCTAACAATCCAATAATCATATTAGAGAGTCAATTTTCCACCACCTCCACCAAGTTCTTAGGTATTGTTACTCTATCAAAATTCACCTACATTCCATTAATAGGTCCACTACCTCAACCATCTACTCAATTAACTTTTGGTAAGACAAGTAATTATTTCTCAATATTCATTTACTTTACTTCCATTTTGAAATCAACTTAGACCTTACCCATCTCTTATAATCCATCTTTTAGATCTCATAAATCAACCTCTTTACCAACCCATATCCATACACAGTAATTATCAATGGTTGATTCAAACACCTATGGTTTATCCAATTGTTGATGGTCACCTTGACCATCAACGGTCACTCTAACCACTGATGGTCAACCTAATCATTTATGGTCACTATTGCAGTGAAAAATAGTAAGCTAATTTCACCTACCTACCCCAAATCAAACCTAATTTTTTGTGTTCCTACTTAGTCATGGACCCCTTTTTTATTTTTTGAAGCATACCACAACTTCATACCACTATTATTAATTAGATTAATCATTATATTAACTATTTCTATCATATTTCATAGAAAACATTTTTGTGTTCAATTTTAATACCTTTTGATTATTGATGGAAGTACCTTATATTCTATTTTAAAAGCTTAATTATTTAAAACATGTGGATTAACAGCCCCTAAAGAAGCTCTCACTTCTAGGATCTAGTTATCACTAAGAAATCCACCTAACTATTTGTCTAACAAATTAATTTTCTTTAGTGCTTTCTTATCTATACATCAACCTCCCAAGCCAAAAATGAGTTTTTCATAATATTTTGATTCCATTTATTCATTATCCATTAGTTTTTCAACCATACCTATACTTAGTTTCTCCTTTTCCAATAATAAACATGGAATTCACTGAAACACTTTGATTCAAATTCACTATGCACATTAAAAATGGTGTTATTTTGATCTTCCATATCATGATGCATTATGTTTTGTACTTGTGAACATCTCAGTCCCTACATGTATTACATAATAAACATCATGTATTTTACAAATCATTGGTGCATGTTGTCATGCACAATATAAAAAATAAGGTTGCTCAATTAGTTTTTTAAATCATGTAAATCTTATTGGAACTCCATGAAAATATTACAAAAAGTAGATATTAACATATCTTATTTTCATAACACATTTTCACACCCAATTATCCCATATAATGCTTCAAAAGATTGACATTTTTCAAATATTAAAAGTAAAAGAGATAGTTTAATAACATTTACATCCATTTATCCATATACACATTTTATATATACCACAATAAAACATCCATAAAACATAATTCATGATCATGTCCATACACAATCACATGTCAAAAATGAATATATATATATATATATATATACATATATATATATATATATATATATATATATATATATATATATATATATATTATGTCCATGAATACATTTCATAATAGCATGTAATATTAATATTTTATGTGTGTCATATAATCCTCTAGCTCTCGCTCTATCCATTTGAAGGGGGAGATCTTGAATGTGTGGTATAATTCATGATGAGATGACTAACCTACATAGTGCTTTGATGTGGTCATTCATGTTATCCTAGCCACTAATCCTAATATCATACCACTCAAATACTCTATATATAATGGTGCTCAATGGTATACTATCACTACTCATTCATAGAGGCTCTGGATTTAGCATGCCTACTCCATCACCGTCATAATCACTAATATGGTGTTCAACTAGCCTAGTGAAATATTTATCTCTCTATATTTTCTTAACTCATAGTGTGTTTCATGTCACTCTCTATGATATCTCAATTTTAGCCATTTCTAATCCTCTATATTATTACCTACATCATGGGTCATCAATCCCTCCTCCCTCATCTTAACCTTAGTTATCATCCAGTATACCTTTGCCTATAATATGGATATATATATATATATATATATATATATAGCTATAGAGGCTCCCTAACCATCTCTCTCCACTCCATCTCCCCATAATCTTACGATTTTTACATCCTTAGATCCAATATCTTATGTAGCCTCTCAATAAAGGCATCATCCTCCATTAACTATATCATCCCTAATTGACCTACCCCATCACCTCCAACTATATGATTCTTTGGTGGTGGTTATATCAATGTATCATTTCCATATCCCTCTCCATAACTATAAATCATAATCATAGGCATTTATCCTCCTAATCCATCTCCCCCAATATCATCAACTTGTAAACCCTCACCCCTATCTCCCTCTCCACCACCATCCTATCTTGCATCTCCCTCCACTAGGGAATCTATCTGCATAGTCCTCCAAGGTTTTCCTCTCCTCTATGGACACACCCTAAATTAAATATGTTATCTCTCCATCCATGTCTTAGGAATATTATAATGATTTTTCAACCTAAATGCTCATAATTTATCCCATTATGCCCTATAGGAACTATTCACCCTAAAATATAGTACATCCCTCCTCCTATAGTAGGGTACCATATGTTGTTATACATAGTTATACTCATTTACCTCAACTATATAATTAGTCCCCACTATCATATATCTTTTATTGATCATGAAAACACACGTGGCCATACCAACACATCCTATTCTATGTCAAACTAACTTGGTTTTCTATTTCATTTGTAATCTTATATAACATAATCATGCCTACCTATAATGTAACATAGTATTGATATATATCCCATGTAATGCATGCCTTATCTCCACATTGGATCTACCTCCTTATTAGTTCTACATGTGATGTCATGTGGAAATAACTCATCCATTTCTTTCCTATAATAACACATATTGACTAAATGATAACTTTTTACACCTATAGTAATATTCCATTTATATATAAATGGCTCTTTATCTTCTCTTTATCATAGTTTCCCCACTAATATCTCCAATTCAATATACTCCCATGCCCACACCTACAGTAGTGGATATGGGTCTATACTCACTCTTCCATTTTAAAGCATAACATGAAAATATTATTAAATGTGTGTGATGGTCCCCATGTAAACTCTATCACTCTCTTTAACATATCTGTAATCACATCTAGAAGTCTAGATGAAAATAGTCTCCCACTTTTGTCTAGTAGTATTATGTCACTAACAAAATCCATCAACACTAGTGTCAATGCATCTCTCTCCTTTAAATCCATGCATACATACATGTCTATTACATGTTAAATCATTGAGATGATATCATCATTAAATAAATATCTAATGATACCACCTATGTCATCTCTCTCTAATATACCTTCACACCCAATGTGAGGATGAAAAGTATATTCCACACATCCTATTGTGTGATAATAATCTCACCTAATGGAAAGTGAAACGTGTTGGTATCTAAATGCCAGTGCTCTACCAATGTCATAAACATTTCCTTATCCACACAAATATTAGGAATCTATGAAGCATAATATAATCTCACTGGCTCCAATACACCCACCTCATAATCTTTGAATCTACTCATCATTTTCAACACTCTAGATCACCTCTCTCATGTGATCAATATCAGTTATCTCTCCTACAAGTATAAAAATGACACATCATTAGTATTTTTATGAAATAAGCCCATCTCTCAATCCCATCATTTAATCACACATCATTATTAGATAACACTTATTTATACCACTTTTATTCATTCTAACCCTAACTAATTCATCAGACATCATAGAAAATTCATCTCACCCCTTAACAAATTCACATTTTTGACAAATTTCCTACCTAGTTTGATGAATTCACTACAATTTATAATGAATTCACTATGGCTTTTGACAAAACCATTGATTTAAAATACCATTACATATCATAATAAACCCATCATCTTCCATAATGAAACCATTAGCTTTGACATTGAAATTGTCTTTTGGAAAATAATGAATTCAATATGACTAACTTTCCATAACATTTATGACACATAAAAATAACAAATTAGGAAATCAATTAATGGATTCTTTATCTCTTTTGACCTTTGATAGGCTTACACTTGCTTACTTCAGTGATGATCAACCAGAATGTGATCCATCTTTCCTCTATCACCTCTCACAATCGAGATTACAATACAAATCCTAGGTGGAAAATCAAAAAAATGAATTCAAAATAATTAATTTAAAATTACCTCTTACCCCTATTTATTCTACCAACCCACCCGCATTCTACCCCATCCAAGCCTTTTTTACTATTTCACAAACCTATTCTCTCATTTTCACCTCCACATCAAACAACCAAAAAATCAAAATACTCTATTTTATTTGTTGGAAAACCAATTCAATAAATTAAATCACTAATCATTAGAAAAATCTATTTATCATTTTAATAGCCTATAGCTTACCAATAGAATATATTTTTCCCAAATCCACTTCTATGTAATAATCAGCATGGGGTAAAATCTAAGCATGAAACATATCTCAGTAACTATTATTACTCTAATTAAACAAATAAATTCAAAATAATGAATTTAAAATTACCCCTTATACCTATTTATTATACCAACCCACCTAAATTCCATCCCATCCAATCTTTTTTTCCTATTTCAAAAACTTACTATCTCATTTTCACCTTCACATCATACAACCAAATAATAAAAATACTCTATTTTATTTTCTTGAAAACCATTTCAATAAATTTAATCACTACTCATTAAAAAATCTATTTCTAAATTTTATAGCCCATAGCTTATTAATGGGATATATCATTCCCAAATCCACTTCCATGTAACAATATTCATGGGGTAAAATCCAAACATGAAATTTATCTCAAGAACTATTATTTCTCCAATCAGATAAAGAAATTGAAAATAATGAATTTGAAATTTCCCCTTATCCCTATTTATTATACCAACCCACCCAAATTCCTTACCATCCAAGAATTTTCACCTATTTTATAAACCTATTCTCTCATTTTCACCTCCACATCATATAACCAAATAATCGTAATACTCTAATTTATTTGATCGTAAACCAACTCAATAAATTTAATCACAAATAATTGGAAAATATATATTCTCCTTTTCATAACCCATAGCTTATAAATGGGATATATAATTCCCAAATCCACTTCCATGTAATAATATTCATGGGGTAAAATCCAAGCATGAAAATTATCTCAAGAACTATTATTTATCCAATCAAATCCATAGAAATTATCCATTTGGGGAAAATAATTTTACATGTGCCTACAAATAATGCAAGAATTTTATCTAAGAATATTATTTCCATTTATTATGGTATCAAATACATAAATTTTCATGTAACCTTCCTTAATTCATTCATTGAAAGTGATCATATGCATCCATTATTTCCACATGACCACTTGAGGGGGAATAATTCATAATCATTTAAAACCACTTAGGGCATCAAATTTTTGCATATATTTCCACTTAAATATTATTTATTATTTTAAAATTCACTTATTTTTATAGTCTCAACATCCTTTCAAAGAGGATCAAATTTAGACACCTAAATTATTCAACATTTAGTGTCATAATTAAATTTTTTTTAATATCAACATGTTAATCCAACCATGACCCTAAATTAAAATTATATCCTAAAGTCTGATAACATCATTTCCCTCCATTTTTAAAATAATTTAATTAATTAATCATGCACAAAAAATTTCACAAAACTAGTAAAATCTAGAATATACAAGTCACCAATTGTCTTCCATTTTGCTCTCAACTAGGCATTGAGTCATCCATCCTTTTTCTTAACTTCCTCAATCAATTATTGAGTCATAATTAAACCTTTAAAATAATATTGTGAGTCATCTAACTACCTTAACTTATTCATGATAAAATTTAAACTACCAACTCCCCCCTTATTTATCAAACACATGAGGAATTGGTCTCTTCCACTTTGATGAGGACTCAAATCCAACTGTGAAAAATTAAATATAATCCAATAAATCCATATTTTTTGCAAACATCCATATTCTCACTTGAAATCATATAAATTGGAGTGTCATCCTCAATTATTACAATCCATCATCAATCTATCTAATTTCTATCAAAAATATCTTGTGTATCCATTAAGAATCAATAAAATTACATTAATACGCTCTTGAGATTCAATTTTCATTTTGAGAATTAATTGAGCTTTAAATTACACACTTATAAAAGAAAATTGAAGTCAATAAAAGGATAATTCATTCAATTTTTTTAGTAATATGGTATGTGTTTTTTTAGTTTGTCTTGTTCTTTCATTGAAGCTCTATCTAAGGTTTTAAATTAGTCTTAGAATAGGAAATTGATTGTTTATTTGGTTTCTTGTTGTAAAGTTATAATCTTTAACTATAACACTATCCATACATACTTTTATTACCTCCTAAATATAAATATTAAACCCTTCCATTCTTATAACACATAAACATAGGTTTTCGTGTTCTTCATCTCTATAGGTTTTATTTCTACCTATTTATTTGATTTTTATATTCAAGTTATTTCCTTATTATTTTATTATAACACATATATTTATTAATGTTTCTCATTCTTACATATATTACCATTAATAATTATATATTTAAAAATATTACTGTGTGAAGTGTTATATTTAATGGTGTTAATTTTGTTTTGCTTCAACTTCTTTTGTTGGGTACTCATGCTTCATTGAACTAAAAATGACAAATTCTAATGAAAATATTATTTATTATATTATTAATGATAATTAAAATGTAAAGGATATAAATATGAATTATAATATGAGTTTTAATTTTTATATAGGTGGTAATGAATATGATTATGAGGATAATACTTATAATGATGAAAATTATATTAATTTTATTATCCCAAAATGAGTTTATAGGCATGTTTACATTAGAGGCTTAATGATAAGGTATATAAATAACAATAATAATTTTATATGTAAACCTTAAACCCACTTCTAATGATTTATATTTTAGCATTTGTCTTAGTCAAAACATTAAATCATTTATTTCTATCAATGCTAATAATATTTTATCTCAAACATGTGATAAGACATCTAAGGAATCATACATAAAATAATCTCTCCAAGATATGTAAGATAAATTTAGATAAATATCCAAAGGATCTCAAAAACCCCTACCATGTATTAACTTATAAGGATATATTACACAATCCATTATCTTTTAAGTTCCCCACTCAACCTTTCTTACCAATTTTATAATACCTAAATTTTAAATATATAATGTCAAGGGTGATAATTCACGTCACATTCAATAATTATTTTACTTTTTCTTTAGTATTTCATGTGATGATATATTAATTACTAAAATCTCTCCTAAAATTATAGAATACTATGCCTTGGATTAGTTCTATGCATTACCAATAAGCTCTATGCATTAATTTAATTATTTATGTGGTATCTTCTTAGCTGACTTTTTTTATCAACATTAGCAAAGATGTCAAATTTTATAAATTTAATAAACTAAGACATCACAAGAATGTTAGTGAGTATGTGATTAGATTGAATACCACTTAAAAAAATGTCCCATTATAAAATTTATAGAGTTACAAATCATTTTATCCAATTATTTAATTCAACTACTCAAATACAAAGTTATGTTTTAAAATTACCAATTATTCCATGAGATTTTCTATATGGTTTTAAAATTTGAGAGGCTAACATGATAAAATATTTTTCTCATGCCCTATTCTTTACCAAAAAATCCAAATATCATGGTAAATCAATAGTCGAAGATAAGTATAATGATCCTCCAACTTGTATTGCTAAAAATGAGACCAAAAATGTAAACATAATTTCACAACCTGATAGGCTAGTTCTTACACCTTTTATATAAATATGGAAATTTATAAGGCTAGTTAAGCCTATTCACCAAGTACTTATAATTTTTATTTATTTTAACATGATATATTTTCCTCCATATCATAAGTTATATATATCTTAACCTTTTCCTAGAGAATATGAAACAATTGCATATTGTGACTACCATAGAGACTCAGGACATTTTACCAATCAATGTTATTTAGTAAAACACAAGATAGAAGATCTAACTAATAGAAAATATATTTAGGTTAAAAGTCATAATACTATATTTAATGAATATGTCACTATGCCTAATCAACCATTTAATATATTTAATAATACACTTTTGAATTGGGATAACAATATGTAATACCATGTTACAATGGATACATTCATATATAAAATAATGATTTCAAATGAAAATATAATATATTTTATTTTATTCATGGTCACTAGATCTTGAAGACAAGCTCCATCTATTAATTTTTTTTACCATGATATTATAAATTATGATATTAATAATGGTCTCATCTATATTCATTATTTTGTTGATTTGCATTCCATGAATACATATAACATTTTGATAGATAATGGTTCAAGTAAAAAAATCATTTCAATGTCATTCCTAGATAATATAGGGTATATTTATAAATAATTTCTTAACACAACTAGGGTACTTAAGATTTATTATGGTATTACATGGACACACATTAGTGGTATCACATTATCAATCATCATAAATCTTAAGACCATATTATAATGGTTTGACATACTACTGGATAATTGAAATTATGATATATTAATTAAAACTCATAGATAAATAAAATGAGTTAACACGTCCACATTAAATTTATTCCTAAATTTTTTTTATGATAACAAATTATAGACTATTATTGTAACAAATTATGAGTTACCTATCTGTCATCATAATCAATGTGACCTATTATCCAAAGTGTACCGCAAAAAAATCATCCAACCTCATGTAGTATTTTATATAATTTCACTAGTAAAGTTATGGTTCCTATATTTTCACCACCTAAAATTATGGTTCCTATAATTTTTACCTATAGTTATGATTCCTAAATTATGACTCTTAGACCTACATCTCCTAAGTTTTTACAATTGAGAGATACAGTACCTAGTCATCCAAATTATAGGATAGTATTATTAGGTACTTTTACTTACATTATTACCTAATAAACTTTAAATATATAAATAAATACATAAAATAATAAACATGATTCTTTCCATAAGGTTATGTAAGATTACTCAACCCATTATTGTGAAATTTAACTTAGCGATGATGACTAAGGGTAACACATATCTCATGATTACATGATTGATCCTACATCTAGATTCTTACCTATATTTTTAGTGATGCATATAACTACCTAGATATATGGCCCCATATTTCATACACGATCATTAGTTAGACATGTTAACCTATCCCTTACACATCATCAATAGTCCTATTATACCATAGTTATTTATTTCATTATTCTTACATATTTTGTACCTTTCATGTTCCTTATTCCCTTGATATTTTCCCTTCCCTCATTATTTATCTAAATTTGAGATTTGTGTTCTTTTCTTGTATTACATTGATATTATTCTAACCCTTTGGTTTATGTTGATTTCTATGTTTCATAGGCACTTTCCCTTTGATTTATTTATCTCATTATGAAAAAATGTGTATAATTCCAAATGATGATATCATATATATCAAGAACTCATGTACTAGCATGCATTTATTATTAACGGAAGTTGGAGGTTATTTTGAATCATCATATTATTATTTATTTTGTATTTTCCCACTTGGATTATCTATTTACCTTCCTTTTATCCTCTTGAGTTTTCCTTGATTTTACCCTTCTACTTTATCTTTTTTTGATATTATTTCTTCTAGACTATTATAAAAATTCATAAACATTAGAAAAAATAAAAATAAAATATATTTACTTTTATCTTTGTCAATGGATTCATATTATTTCTATCTACCTATGATAAAGGTATACATATACACATTAAACACATTATTATCATGGTGTTATTTGATTGGGTGATATTCATGAAATACATAATGCATATGATCATGTATTTACAAATTCTGTGTAGATACATTTACACCCACATCCAAGATCACTCTCACAATGGTGGTACACTATGCACTTAGGATATATATTTACATTAGGTCTCTTGTGATATCCATCATACTTTCCATTTCACACACACACACACACACACACACACACACACACACACACACACACACACACACACACACACACACACACACACACACACACACATTGATAACCTACATTATGCATCTTACAGGGATACATTGTCTGTAATTTTCATGTTTCCTAATAATTTATTATATAAAATTTAACATAAAGGACTAATTATTTATCATGTCATGTCACTAATTATATGTGGGCCATGTGTCATTGATTATATATGTGTTTGACATTTACATGATGATAGTTTTATATAGTTACATACCTTTTTTAGATACAAGTAAATAAATAGGGTTTAAAGGATCCCATAACCAAAACAAAATTGACAAAAAAATAAACAAGCAACACTAACAAGGACTAAACCAGGACTAACTTCCCTCTAATAATCCTAAAAAAACATGTTAAAAACCATCATAAATACAACAAGGAAGCCATTTATACTCAATAAAAACAAATAAAATATGATTAAACTAGACTAGGCCTACCTGACCTCTGAAAAATCATGGTCAAATTATTTTGATCTTGTTAGTCTTTGTGATGCTAGCATCTTCTATGTTATTTATTACATCCTTCTTTATCATGTTACATATTATTCTTTTACTCGGTCCCTCCATGATTTCATCCTTTGATGGATTCTTAGGGACGCCATTAGACTCAACCACTTTTTCTTTCTTTCTATTATGAGCCACTTCCTTATGTTTCTCTCAAATTTTATTATATTTTTTTGTAACCCATATTCCCCTCTAAGTGATTATTCAAGATTAAAATTTGGCATGCTAACTAGTTTTTTACAAACCTCACCACACATAATACCAAACATATTATGGCTAGGATAACCTATCTAATAGATTTAATTTCATTTATAATCTCTCTAATATTCTTCACTTTAATATTTAGTATCACCTCCAAAACTTTCATCATGTCCTTCAAATTCTTATTATACTAGTCATCCCCAACTAGTTTCTCTCCTTACTCAAACACCTTCCTTACATATTCCATTTGAATAGTTAGGCACCCTAAAATTTGTGATTCATAACCCACAACATCTACTTCCTCCCCTTTTTTGGGATTTAGGAAACATGGGAGCTCATTTATGAGATCCAATAGGGTTTTAGCCTCTAAATTGGTTGGTTCAAGATCCTCCTCAACATCCAACATTCTTAGTATCTTTATGAACCTATTCAGTCCCTTTGTATTCTTATTCTAAAAAAATTGGATTAACATATTCTTTGAATCCTTAGACTCTACCTTGAAGTCATCAACACATTAACTAACCAAATCTTCTCAATTTCATTAGGACCCACATTATTCTCAACCTGTATCCACTGATTAATCACTATTATATCCTCATTGATTAAGAACAAAATGAGATCCTAGTGGATAATTACATTAGAAATGTCATTTTGATAGACCTACATTATGATTTGCAAATACCTCAGTAGGAAAATGATAAGATAGTTTTTTTAAAGTGGTCAAGTAGAATAAAGTGGTGTGAGTAAACCAATCTTTTCTTCCCCTCTAAATTTAAATACATCATAAATTTTAAACATATTTATAACTAGATTTAAGGAAGAGTTTCCCTCTAAAAACCCTTCTTCACCTTATTCCCTAATTCCTGATATTTATAAAATAATATATCAAATTAGACCTATGAAATTTATCCTTAAATATATTTATGCCATTTAAATATATCTCTATTACTAAAACAACTATCCCCTCAAAAATGTTGATCATGACACCTCACATCCTTACAACCCTATTTTTCCAAGTTCTTGCAAAATTTATTAACAGTTTGGAATCTAGTCTATAATGTACTCCATGTATGCAGTAAGGTTGACTCTACAAAATATTTTATAAATGGGGTTATTTTTTACATAGGCACATGATATAGGATAAATCTTTCATGTATCTCCTTCAATATTCTTAGCTCTATAATTTTTTTTGGAATCCACAATGCATGACACTTTTATTCAATGGATAACTCTTAAATTAGGATTGAAACTGATGTAAAATTCATATGCATGAGAATGATTTCCTTTCACATCCTATTTCGTATGTCCTTCTCCCCATGAATATTTATGATGGCCCAACTTTAAAAATTAATGTGGCACTCATATGTAATGAAGTGCTCCCATATATTTTGATTTAAATGCTACATACTTGTGTTTACAAATGTATTTTCAATTATTTTTAAAAAATCTAGTATATTTTCTATTATAAAAATATATGTAAGTGGATATTTATTTTTATATTACTAATATTAGTAATATTAACCAATCCCTCACCTTAAAATAGGAGCATGTAATATCTATACATCAAGATATAATATTCTCATTTTTAGATTGATATGGAATATGATTTACCAAAAAGTGATAGGTATCTAGTTCCTTAATAAATAAGTGGAATTAAGTTTACAAGATTTTATACAAAATCATTGAGGTGTAATAATTACATTTAAAACTCATAAATGAATAGATTTCAGATTTTAGTTTTAGTTTATAGTACACATGACTTTATCAGAAGCGACAACTTGGTTTAAATACCACTAGGTGTATTCATTCTTATCCTCATTTTTTTAGTTTTATTTAGTTTTACTTTATTCACAATAATTTATCAAGATATTGATTAATTACATGCATTTATGATTTTTCCCAATCACACTAGATTTACTAAGACATGAGTGAATCCTATCCCAAGCATCCAGATTCTTTATCTTTCCATCCATGAGGTAATTTTCCATTACACACTTAAAAAATATTTTACTTTGACATACATATGAAATCACACACATACATTAAGTAGGCCACTATATAGATATATAATTTTGTCATATGACCCATTTCCATAACATTTTTATAATGATATCTAACACTTGGTCTATTTGTGTAAATATTATTATTTTTATACATTTTAAATCCACATTATAATTCTCTCAGTCTTGATTCATCTATGTTTTATAACGAACACCTCAAATCTATCAATTTTAAACACCATGATCCTAGTTAGAATTATATAATCATCCTAATCTATAATATGAGCCTTTTTATCCTTAAGAATAAAAATTATAGGTTCACTAATTTTGACTCTTTATATTTTATGGGTCCAATCTATCTTGCCTCAATTCTTTGTTCTTTAATTTTTTATTATCAGTATCTTATAGGGTAGTGATATGTTTAAAATTTCATAAAAATACTTATATATTAAATATAGCCTTAAAATTTATCATTTCATCTCCTCTTGATTTCAATTTATTGATCTACATATTTATCAAACTCCTTGCACACATTTTAAGGTGCCTACACATTGAGTTTACATTACATTAACATCAATCCAATTATTATGCCATCACATATTGTAATAATAGAATGACATAAAAAAGAATATATTTTAATTTTATTATTTTGGGAGATAATGTGATGTCATTTATCTAATGTGGTTGGGATTCAATAAAAAATTAACATAGATCCTTTATTCCAGATGTGTGAGATATTTAGTTTCAAATACTCAATATGTTTCCAAGAATAGCTAATTTTCACAAAATATTTTGTGCATAAATTTATTAAGGATTAGGTAAAGATTAAATGATAATAAATTTAGATATTTATGCTTATCAATTAAGTGAAGAAAATATAGAATCTATATCCTAACATAAGTATGTCAATAGGTTTATAGACTTACATAACCCATAAACTAACATAAGATATAATAACTAACAGAGGATACAATCATCAATCATGATTGGTCACCTATTAATTCTAACCTAGGCATAAACCAAGTTATAAATCATATTTATATTCTAAATATAACCTATTTAATAGTTTCTCTTGTGTACCAACATGCACAAGATTTAAAAATCTTAGGACCTTGAGATTTTAGCTAAATGATAATTCATTATACATTTTCTAGCTAAAAGAGATATATGTTTCTTTTGATTTGATTTGAATATAGAATGAATTATAATATTTTTTAAACATTTTGTATGTGAAAATAATGTTAAATATAATAAAAGGGATTCTCAATACATTTAATTAATTTTTAGTGTGCAACAAAGAGATGGGCTTTGTTTGGAGGAAAAAAATGTGTATGTACAGTTTTATAAAAATAATTGATCAACACTTTTTGAGTAAATATTGAGAGATCAAATTAGTGGACAATGCTAAAAAGTTACATGTAAAAATCCAAACATAAGGATATCATAGAGGTCGAATATTCATAATATTTTTTTTTATAATAAAAATACATGGCTCCATGAAATTAACATATCAGGTAGATTTGATAGTTTCTATACCGAGACAAATAAATATTTACCTATATAATATTATTTAGGCTATATAATATTATTTATAGCTATAAATATTTATTTAAAATTATAAAATATTATCTAAAGCTCATGAAAATTTGGAAGAACAAGTTAACTGAATTTTTCTTTAGGTGAATATTAACAATATAAAAATAAATAAAGCATGCAATTTGGATTCAAATTCAATGCATATAATTATTTATTTATTAGTATATTCTTTGAAATAGGGATAAAATTATAATTATAGGTAACTCTTTATGAGATATATGCATTATTGGATTTGGACCACTTAACTTCATTTTTAGTAATTGTGTTTAACTCATTATTATTGTAAAAGATTTTGGAAGACAATTAATAAGCTTGAGAAATATTTATGGATGTTTTATGAGTTTGTTTTAGTTTTCCACTCTCTCAAATTTCTATGTTTATTTTAGAAAGTGTTTATTAAGTTAATAATAATGTATGAAGTTTATGCATGTATTTATTTGTAGTGATTATAATTAACTTTATGCTAGTCTTATTAGCCTTGTAATTATAGATCATACTTACAATTTATCAATGATTGGATTATGCTTAGCAATTCAATACTAAAAATATCTTTGATTATGATAATTAGGTTATTTTGTAATTATTTATTTAGACTCTTTAATGTGTTTTTTATGCTTTGTGATTATAGTTAGCTTATGATAAACATTGGTTAATGATTCATGCTTGATTTAGTACAATCAATCAATTTAGAAGGGTTTATTATTTAAAATAGTCATAGAGCCCCTTATTTTCTACCCTACTCCTCCCTCTTTTTTTGTGTTTTTTAATGAGATATAATTATTTTATATTAACATCACTTTAAATATCTATTCTTGGGTGTTAATTTGATCATTTGGATGAAATTTATTTGATGGGTTATAGGACACATGTTATTCCACCACTTGGTTAATTAAAAATTGCATACTCATAATTTGTGTCTTGGATTGATTAGTCACTAATCCTAAAATGAAGGAGTGAAAACCTATTTTCTATGGTGTGCATAAAACCTACATCAATAAAACATTGACACCATAAGGAGGGCCTTTTGTGATCAATTTTCATCCAATACATCATTTTATTTTATTTTATTGTTAAAATATAAAAATCTAAAAAAAAACATAAAGTGTGTAAAATTAAAAAATATTTAATAACTTGGTGAATCAACCATAAACATCCTACCTTAGGCCATGAAGGATGCCACATCCCTGATAGTGTCCAATTTGATATACATAATGGAAGTACAATGGGTTAGGTGGGATTTCAAGCTAACACATGCAAATATATTTCATAAAGAGATGGGTTTTACAAAATTATGAACTTATATTATGAAAGAGTGAGGTGGATTTATTACATAAGGATAAAGGCAATGTGTTTCCCAATCTTATTTTAAACCATTCAAACCAATCTATTCCAGAGCCTCTTAAACATCTATATCAAGTCTACTAGCATAATGCTAATGGGGAGTAATAGAGAGTAATTGGAGCCTACCTCCTATTATAAGGTTCATGTATTAACAAAAGTATGGAAAAAAATTGGGCTAAGAACTGCCCCAATAGGGGAAGAGCCATTTCAAAAAACTTTCAGGTAGGAAAAAATATTAAGACCCAACAAAAGAAAATATGGAAGGTTAAAGAAGACTATCAAAAGATAGGGAAGCCTCAAGAGGCCTTAGCTAACCTACACACAGATAAGGTTATATCTACTGCTTCAGTAGAAGCAGACGACCCTAATATAATAGGAAAAATAGACCCCCTTTTAAAGACTTCTAATGTCCTGACGGAAGAAAAGGGGAAGGGAACTGAGGACAAAGTATTAGATCTTTGATCAGAAGAAGAGGTTATTATTTCTACTCAGAACTCTCAAAGCTTAGAAATTCAAGTTTCAAAGATGCATGATAATGAAGAATTAGAGGAAGGAGAAGTAGATCCTGAAAGAAGAAATAATATAGAAGAAGTAGAGGATGAATTGAGTGAAGATCAGCTTGGGGAAAAGCAGGAGGAACCAAAGGTCGAAATTACTACTCCAACTAAAGAGGTCCTCAAGGTAGAAGAAATGGTTGAAGATGGAAAAAACTCTAAAAACCAAAAGATTAAAGTAGAGATAAAAAACAATTCTAACCACATTATGACAAGAAATGGTGGAGTGAAAGCTAATAGCTCTCAAAGGAGTAAAGGAGGAAAAGAATCTGGAAAACAAGCCAAATTAAAACCAGATGTAGGTTCCTCAGAAAAACCTGGGAAAAAATCTGCTAAGAAGAATAGAGAATTGGAAAGCAAGCTCAATATAGTAGACAGAAAGTAGAAAACTATGGGGCAATATATGGACAACAACAAAAAGAAATGAAGATTCTCAGTTGGAATATAAGGGGACTAAATAGCCTCCTTAAAGTAGATCTTGTTAGGAATTTTGTTAGAGAGCAAAAGCAAGACCTCCTTCTACTTCAAGAAACTAAAATGAGTAAGGAGAAAGCTAAACAGATCAAAGACTTTAAAAATTACACCTTTAAAGCTAGTAGCTCTGAAGGCGCTTTGAGAGGTACTGCGATATTATGGAGAAAAAATCTTTTTGCTGGTTCTATTTTGATGGAAAGTAAAATTTTTTTGGCGGTTAAATTAACAAATGTTGACCAAAAAGAAAGTTGGTATGTTGTTAATATTTATGCTCCTAATATCAGGAATGAAAGGAAAAAGGTATGGGAAACTCTCTCAAAGCTCAGAAGGAAAGATCACTGTGGGCGCTGGATTATAATGGGAGACTTTAATGTCCCTCTATATGATTATGAGAAAATGGGTGGTAATACAATTCAAATGGAAGGGAGAATTGACCTCATGGAGTTTATAAGCAAAGAAGGTTTAATGGATGTGGAGCTGCAAGGAATTCAGTACACCTGGAGCAATAAGAGACTGAACAAGGAATGCATACAGGCCAAGCTTGATAGGGCACTCATCTCCCCAAACTGGATAAAAGACTATAATTGCAAGTTGGAAGCATGCCACAAAATAGGATTAGATCATTTCCCTCTAATATTCTTAGCGGATAAACTAAACCAAAAAAAGAATCATCCATTCAGATTTGAAAAGATGTGGCTACAGCATCCACAGTTTGAAGACAAAATAAAAGAGTGGTGGAATATCTCTATTGAGGGACTAGCTCTCTTTCGAGTTGTCTCCAAACTCAAAAATGTTAAAAAGAAAGTTAAGAAATGGAATAAGGACTATTTTGGAAATATTTTTGTGGAAAAGAAGATCATCAAGGAGAATATCAAAAGAATACAGGAAAAAATCCAGCAATATGGATATACTTCTGAATCCCAAAGAGAAGAAAGTGAACAATTGGTACAGTACCAAGACATAATAACTAAGGAGGAAATTTTTTGGAGACAAAGATCTAGGGTGTAATGGTTGAAAGAAGGAGATAAAAATACTAAGTTTTTCCACCTCTCCACTTTGAAACACAGAGCGAAAATACATATTCATCATTTGAAAAAAGGAGCTTAGAAGATAACAGAGGAAAAGGAAATTAAGGAGGAAATGATTTCATTTTTCTCTTCCCTGATGAAGGTAGATAAAAACATCGACTTGAAACGTTAGGCTGATATTCTATGAGTGATTCCCCCATTGATCACGAAGGAGCAGAATAATATGTTATGTTCTATACCTAAGGAGGAGGAAATCTTTAAAGCTGTAAGATCTCTTGGAGGAGAAAAAGCTCCTAGACCAGATGGTTTCCCCATGTTCTTTTTTCAAAAGATCTAGAAATTTATAGGAAAAGATGTCAGTAACGTGGTGAAGGAGTTTTTTGGATCTAAACAGATGCTGAAGGAAATTAATGCCACTTTTCTATGCCTTATTCCAAAGAAAGCAGGTGCGGATAGCCCTGATCAGTTCAGGCCGATAAGTTTGTGCAACTCTCTCTATAAGATAATCTCCAAAGTACTTACGACCAGACTAATCCTTGTGATCCCCTCGATAATTGCTGTTCAGAAAAATGGATTCATTCCTGGCAGACAAATCCTCAACTCAGTTATAATGGTGCATGAGAATATTCATTCACTTCTCAAATCCAACACTGAGGGGTTCTTAATGAAAGTGGATATAGCTAAAGCATACGACAGGGTGGATTGGCATTTCCTTTCTAAAAGCCTTATTGCCTTTGGATTTGAACAAAGAGTGGTTGATATTATCAAACAATTGATATCTACTACTTCTATAGCTGTGTTGGTAAATGGGACCTCGTCTCATTTTTTCAATCCGTCTAGGGGATTAAGACAAGGGGATCCTATATCCCCTATTCTATTTATTATCATGGCAGATAGTATGGGATGTTACCTTGGGGACTTGGTTCATAGAGGTCAGTATAAAGGTCTGAGACCCTCTTCGCATCCTTTAACTTGCTCCCATGGTCAATTTGTGGACGATACTATTTTCATGGGACAGTCTGAAGTTACTGAATCGAGAACTCTTAAGGAAGTAATTAATCTGTATACCTCTGCCTCTAGACAACTGATAAACTAGAATAAAAGTGTAGTTTTCTTTACTAATACCCCTGTTTATAGACATAACAAAATTGCTAGAATTCTTGATTGCTCTATAGGCTCTTTTCCTTCCATATACCTTGGTCTCCCTTTTGGATTGAAAGCCCCTGAAGCTTTTTGGGAAGGTCTTATTAATAAATTTAGTAAGAAGTTAGCGGGATGGAAAGGTTGTCTTCTTAGCCAAGGAGGAAAGTTATTTCTCCTCAAAGCAAGTCTTCAAATTATACCTACGTATGCTTTGAGCCTTTTCAAAATCCCCTCTGAATTTGCTGAGGCAATTGAAAAAATCCAAAGAAACTTTCTTTGGTCAGGTTCTGAGGAGAAAAGGAGAATGCCTCTTATTTCATGGGATAACATCTGCAAATTGGTTAAGGATGGTGGACTTGGTATAAGGAAAATAAGAAGTATGAACACTGCCCTTTTAGCTAAATAGGGATGGAGGGTCTATTAGGAAAATAAAGAATGGAGTAAAATATGGAAGCATAAGTATTTATTTAAGGCACAGTCACTTCATGACTTCTTTACTACTCCAGATATTTCTCATCCGTCTGCTATTTGGGGGGCAGTCCAGGGAACAAAACATGTTCTTGAAGAAGGAAGTTCATGGAAAGTAGGCAATGGTAAAAAGGTGAAATTCTGGGAAGATATTTGGGTAAGAGGTAAACCCTTACAGGAAGAAATCCAAGATAAAGATGTTATAGAAAGATGTAAACAAAGAGTGGGCATAATGGTCAATCAATACTGGCAGAACAACACTTGGGTAAACCTCACTAATTATGATCAAGATCTCAAGGATATTCAATTATCCCTAAATGCTATATCCCTATATCCTAATCAAGAAGATAAAATTGTTTGGTATCAGGAGCCAAGTGGACAGTTTAAAGTCTCTTCCATCTTCATCTCCAAGGGAAATGGCAGAAAACCGTTATGGACAAGAGCCTGGATTAAGGGGCTCATTCCTAAAATCAAGTTCTTTTTCTGGACCCTTCTCCAAAATAAAATTTTGACTCTGGATAATTTACAAAAACGTGGAATCAATATTGTTAACAGGTGTATTCAGTGTAAGAGAGACCTTGAAGATAGAGATCATCTATTTGTGAATTGTTCCTTCACTCAGCTTGTTTGGAAGGAGGTTCTCAATCTGTGGGGCATTACATGGATTCATCAAAAAAATGTTGAACTTTCTCTCAAAAGCTGGTATTGCCCTTCAAATAATCCTGAAGTTCTCTTCTTATGGAAAATTACTCTTCCCCATATCTGGTGGGGAATATGGAAGGAAAGAAATAACTGAATATTCAGAAACAAAGAGCTCCCTGGATGGGTGGTTGGCCAGAACATCATTAGAGCTCTAAAGGAAAAATTTTCTTCTCAAAAAAATCTAAGCTCTAATCTCAATGTGGATAATCCCCTGAGGAAGGATTTTATTCTTGGTAAACCTAATAACCCCAGATCAGGTGTTACTTGGATTAGTCCACCTCAAGATTGGATTAAAGGTAACTTTGACGGTGCAGCAAAAGGGAACCCAGGAAATGCTGGTTGTGGTGGTGTTCTAAGAAACCATGTGGGAATGGTTATTGATGCTATTGCAATTCCCATTGGTATATCTAACTGCCACATTGCCGAAGCTACAGCTGCCCTCCAGACCCTTAAATTAGCTGTGGACTCGGGTTATTCCAAATTGTGGCTTGAAGGGGACTCTTTGAATGTTATAAATATCCTTAATAATAAGAATACAGTGTCTTGGACCATAGAGGATAAGGTAAAGGAGATGAAAACTCTTTTGAATAAATTTGAAGAAATAAAAATCACCCATACCTACCGTGAAGCTAATGGTGTTGCAAATTGGCTTGCTAATTGTGCTATCGGGGAAGGGCAAAAAGTGAGGTGGGATGAAACCTTAGTAAGGAATGTGGATTTAAGGGCTATCATTTTGCTCGATGCCACACATGCAAAAGAAGGTAGGATTGGAGTGTAATAAAATCTTAATGAGTAGGAGGAGTGGCAGCACGAGGAAAGGAACCCAATTATTAAAGAGTAAGGCCCTCAAGAGGGAGAAGCGGATCCTAAAAAGCCATAAACAAAGTCGATGTCCCAATAAACTTGACAATAGGAGGATCCAGGGTAATATCCACAGTAATTGGGATTCAAAGAAAATGAGTATGGCACGTGAAAGGAAGGGAGAACCCCGTAAACAGGAGCCCAAGAGCTGTGCAGAATGGAGAGAGAAACATCAAGTCTGGAGAATTTTGCAGAAAGGAAATGTTACGAGCTACATGGAAAGACTCCATGGCTCTAAACCACATATCACGATGGCCTTCTTCAAAAATGGGTCTGACGATAGGGTCACCCTGCATGGTATAACTGTAAATTTAACTGAGGATTTTCTTGCTGAGGTTACAGGGTTGTCAATGGAAGGAATCAAATTTTCAAAATAGACCAGCATTTTGAATGAGGCATTTTGTAAGTTCCCCAAAACGGATGAGGAGGAGTAGAAGTTGGTCAAAAATGGGGATTTCTATGAGCTAGATCAGATTAAAGGGATTTGGAGGGACGTCATAAGCTGTATAAGGGAGTACTTCATCCTGGACAGAAGAAGCAAACGAGTGCATAAGTTCCATTTTGTCTTCCTCAATCACTTCAGGCATAAGGTTAGCTTGTCTTTTCCTTTCTATCTTCGCTACTCCCTGATTCAAAGCCTTTATGCTTATAGGAAAAAGGATTTGCACCCTATTCTTCATGAAGGCCTTATTCTGCTTATTGAAGGCTATTGCAAGAATAGGGCACTGGTTAAGTATCCCAAACAGGGGAAAAATAAGTTGCCAGGGAATAAAAAGAATGAAAATGTAAGTAGAAGAGGAAAAATTAAGACCCCTAGTCCTAATAAATAGAATGTAGAAGAAGAAAGGGGTCGGGAGAGAATTGAAGAACCCGAGGAGGAAAAATCGGAGGAAGAAGATGGAACTGAGAGCTAGGACACCAACTCTAGCAATGATGAAGAAGGATTTGAGGAAATTGAAAAAGATAAAGTCAATACAGAGGAGGATTCTGCTACTAGAATAGAAGAGATGGAGGAAACCCAGAAAGTGGCGGAGGATGACATTGTCCAGGAAGATCCTGGTGAGGACCCAACTTCTAAGAATGAAAAGGAAATCTCTGTCCAGGAAGATATTCAAAACATGAAGATGGAATTTCAAGATGGAATCAATGAGCGGGAACAAAAGAGTCAAGAAGATTTCTTTGAAGAAGCTAGGAATAGCCCCAATAAAAAGTCTGAGGATTGGAAAGGGAAGAATCAGAATGATGAGATACACACTCTTATGACTTGGGTTAACTGTAAAGCTGAGTCTTCTTCCCAATTAGATTCCTGGTTGTGTAGGGAGATCATTGATCTCAAGAGAAAAGTGGAAACTTTGGAATATTCTCTGAAAGCTACTTGGAACAAAGTAAACAACATGGAAAATTAGTTAAGCGAGATCCCTGTCAAGCTCAAATCTTACGAAAACAACCTCCAGGAACTAATAAAGGACAACAGAAAGAAAATGGAGGAAGTAACGTCCAACATTTGTGCAGCTACTATCAATATAGGTAAATGAGCCAATGAGGAGACCAAAGCACTTGAGGGTCCCAGCAAAAGGACAAGGCAAAGTTCCAAAAAGAAAGATACACAAAAAGGAGCTTTGCTGGAGGTTACCACCCAGGAAACTGCTTTGAAAGGAAAAGAAGCCATGAACTTGATACTGGAAGTGGATGAATAATCTGGTCCTTCTTGTTGGTTAAGAAACTATACTGATCTTTGTTCTTCTTTTGTTAGCTTTTGTTTGTTGTACCTCCAGACTTCTATTTCTGGGTTTTGACCGGATGTGTCTCTTATGGTTTCAGGACCATTCAAAACCTGTTTTTGCTACCTCACTATAGTGTTTTTTAGGCGTTGCCTATGGGCTTTGTTGTTCTTACTTTGCTCTCTGTTAAAGGGTTTTGGGGCCCCTTCAAAACCTACTTTTACCTCAATCTAAAACAAAAGTATGGAAAAATTTATGGTAGGGGGTCTCATATAACTAATTTTATAGATTACTGAGCATAATGTAGATGTTGCAAGGGTTTTCATTATTAGATGGAATAAGCATATGGTGGTGATTCAAGGAATTAAGATTGAAGTCATAAAGGAATTTATATGTGAGGCCACATGCATGATGTGTGAAGGGTATAAGGCTTATGAATACAAGAATAAAAAGTAAGAAATCCTTCAACATTTATTCTACATGAACAAGTTCATAAAAATAAATAAGAAGGGTTTCCCTTGAGTTGATCTCACATGGCAATGGCTATAAGTTTGCCTCTATGTGATGATATACCTCACTTTTGAGGGTAATAATACTTTAATTTTATCTCACCACTTTCTATTATTAAACCATTTTCAATTTTATAGGGTTAGCCTCCCATTTTACCTATTAAAGTCTTTAGAATTCACAACCCTTGCCCACCAAGTTAATGAATCTAACCCCATATTGCATTAAGGACTTATAATATTATTGGTTAAACATGGTCAAACATTTCAAGGGAGGTAAGTCCCCATAGGGTTTACTCCACTAAATATGACTCCTGAAGGAGGACTCCACCTCAATATCTTACTGCACCTCTATTAGTACCCCCCCCCCCCCCAACTAGCCTATCCAAAACTCTAGTTGATAACCTACCACTGAAGTTGTTTATACCTAATCCTAAACCATTTTTTATGGATGAGGGATCCTCCAAGGAGGTAATTGAGAAGTTTAATTTCATCATATCTGAAGAAATTTTTAAAAAATAAAGATAAGTTAGATAGTTTCAATAATAGGGTGTAGGAAGTTGGTTTGAACCTGGCTAGTCTTATTCAAGAATGAAATGCCTTGAATAGGAAAGTGGACATGACTATTAAATATTTTGTCCATTTTGACATGGTAAAATAGACCCATTTTAAACATCCACTAAAGGTGATGGAAACCCTCTCACCTAATATCCCTAGTTCTACCCCAATCAAGAAAACCTCTCTATAAGTATAGGGATAGAAAAGGCCATGTTTGATCCTCCCCCAAGATGATGCTAAAGGACTCAACAATAGGAAAAGGGAAAAAGTTTATAAGAACAAGTAAGGAGTACCTAAGAATATATCTAAAGAAGAAAAGGAACCACTAGATCCCCCCCTCTTGATCTATTTTCTATTATTTTGTTTCACTACCTAAGGGGTAATCTAGCTTAATTTTTTTCTATTATTTTTTATTGTTTAGCCTTGGAGGCTTGTGAATTTTTATATAAATTTTTTTATGGTTCTTAAATCCTTGTAAAAATAGGTTGTTTACCTAATCAAATAAAAATTACCATAAACATCCTAGGTATTCAACATGATTTTCTAGATGATCCATTTATTTTTCATCTAGTTTTCAAAACAATAGGAAAATAACTTCTAAAGAACATTGTATTGCTTAAAAATCTACCGCAAATGTTTTGAATGTGAAATTTGAGGATGCAACTTTAATATTATTTCCTTTTAATTTAAAATGAGAAAAAATATGATTAGTAATTAGACTTGACACCTATAATCTTATCCAATTTTAATTTACCTATCCTAATGAACATAAGCTATGCCCTTACCTCATTCACAAGATGGACATTATAAAGGACCTTCAAGAATTTGAATTTTTATTTAGGTAAGAAGCACATAATGGTCACATTTTTAATGTTTGGGCACATGATGGTTCTGATATGGTTAACAACTACCACCCAAACATTGATGCTTTCCAAAAATGGGATAAATAAATATGGAAATCCAAAGGCCACTTGGAGGTGGTTTATTTAGATAAGGTATTCTTCCATGTTAAATTATCTATTCAAGAAGATTGTATTAAGGCTCTCTCAAAATGTCCCTGATTTCTAGGGAAGGCAAACATTTTGGTTAGATATGAAAGGCTAGGTTGAGCCTCAATAACAAAAACATTGATGATGTTCCCATGTGGGTTATCCTACTTAAACTCCCACTAGATTACTAACACCTAGGAGTTATTAGTGGTATTACTAGAGCTCTAGGTTAACCCATAAAAATTGATCCAGTCACTCTATCCTGATGGAAAATGGTTGCTACCTGCATCCATGTCTTCCTACTAGCTAACAATCCCCTTCATGAAATTAAGATTAAGTATAAATATGATGTTTGGGTCCAAAACGTTGTCTATGAAAATAATTCAATCATTTATCTTAGGTGTGATGTTCTAAGTCACATGCTCCAAGATTGCCTAAAAAAGGCCATGACTTAGAGGACTCATCTCAACAAAGGATAAATGTGGTATCACCAAGGAATTATTATAAAATGGATCAAACACTCAATATTTCCTCCCCTAAGCCCCCCCAATCACTCCCCTCCTATCAATTCCAAGGCTCTTCCCTATACTAGCCTTAAAAATGACTCTATTGTGGTCTTTTGATAATGCTCATTCGAAGAAACAAAGTTAGGTTCTAGTTTAGTTATCCCCCTCAAGCATGTTTTTCCTCATTCCCACTTAAATTCTCCTCATTTTGATAGTTTCAAAGGTATGGAGTGTTATAACCCTTATACCCCTCTTCTTTCATTATCTAGTTTTGAGCTAGTGTGTGAATTGGGCCCTATAGGTTTACCCCACCCTCTCCCCTCAACCTTATCCCCATATCCCCTCTCCTCTTTCCCTATCCCCACCCCCTATTAGTACCACTTCTCCTCTCCCTAGCTCTCCCCTAACCCCCTTTTCCCCCTTCGCCATCCCCCTAATTTTATCTCACCCCCTTTTATGTACCTTTCTTCCCTTATCCATTTGAGCTCCCCACTTGAGTCCACTTCCCCCTTCCCCACCTTTATGATCTAACCCTTTTCCTCCCCCCCCCCAATTCCATCTTATGGAACCTTTCCTCCCTCTCTTGATCCCTTGTTTAACCTTCCCCCTCTACCCCCTCTTCTCCCTTCCCATTTCCCTCTACTGGTCTTGGTGTCTACCCAAGCCCTTACCCATAAGATCCCCCTCTTTGCCAACCTAGACTCCTACCTTACCCCTCCACTTAAGGCCTCCCCTTCCCCCCTAAACACCTTTATACTTGGAAAATAAGTGGGATGATGTTTTAAACCAATCTCTCCCTCCTTGGACTACCCAGGATGATGGGATTTTTGCTTGCTCAAAAACTAAAAGAGGTAGGAAAAAATCCAATATTAGCATTAGTCTAAAATTGATGGGTAGATCCCCAAGAATAATTACTAGAAACTTATAAAATATAAAAGATATTTCAAATGGATCTTAGCAAAACATTAAGGTCTAACATGACTAAATAACCCCAAGAAATAAAGGACGCTCTATAATACTATTAAAAGGGTCAACCCTTTTATTTTACTTATTCAAGAAACCAAAATGTTTGATCCTACCCTAAAAACTAGTTTGACATAAATCTATAAAAATGTGCATGATCTCTCCTCAGAGTCCACAAGTGTCTCAGGTACCCTAGACCTAGCCATCTTCTAGGACCTAGTAATTTTAGAAGGTGACTTTCTATGAAAATATACCAATCAAATCTTGGTATTATTTATTGACATCATAAGGAAAAATGGATTCTTACCAATGTCTATACTCCTAATTCCAAATCTACTAAGAATATTCTTTAGAAAGAATTATTAGGTCTTGAAAGACCTATGTTAATTAGAACTAGATTGTGGTGGGTGATTTAAATACTCCCCTCACCCCTAGTGACAAAAAAGGTAGACTCATTGATCTCATAGATAAAATTATAGAATTTAATGACTTCATTACTAATATAGGCTTAGTAGATGTGGACCTTAATGAAATCCAATTCACATGGTCCAACAGAAGATTGGGATAAAAACTAATTCAAGTTCACCTTGACAGATTCTTGATATCTTTAAATTGGGACATTCTCTCTTCCAAAAAACTCTCATCCTTTCCTAGGATTAGGTTTTACCACAATCCCCTAATCTTTAAAGTAGATAAAATATCAAAACCCAAGTATAGTCATTTCATATTTGAAATCATGTGACTTCATCATCCAAACTTACTGACTTCTTATAATACTAGTGGAAAGAACCCTTCTCAAGTTTTACCATGTTCATTCTCATAAAAAAGTTTAACTTCCTTAAAAATAAGTTGAAAATCTATAACAAGGAAGTGTTTGGGGATATCTTTCTTAAAAAAAAGGACCTTGAAGCAAAAATTTTAATTATTAAAGAAATCAGTGCCTCTGGGAACTAAAATTAACATGAGGCTTCTAAGGAAAATAACCTATTGTGTCAATTTCACAACCTGGAAGCAAAGGAAGAGGCTTTATAGAAGCAAAAATTTAGATGCTTATAGTTGAAAGAGGGGGATAGGAATACAAAAAATTTCCATCATTCAACTTTGAGACATAGGGATATCAATAGAAAGATATAACTAGAAGATAGGATAATTAGTATGGATGAAGATGACATATCCTAACATATTATAATATTTTTTAAGAATCTTCTCTTGAAGGATGGAGAACCTAAGGCTCCTCTAATATATTTTACCCTATCCAATTTTCACAAGGTTTTCTAAGCAACATAAAATACATCTCTCACAAATATCCCCTCAAATGAAAAAATAAAAAGTGCAATCTTCTCCATGGAAGTCCTCAAGGCTCCTAGACTGGATAGATTCCTACCTTTTTTCTTCCAAAAGTTCTGGGACATTATTCATTTGGAGGTTGAAGAAGCTGCTAGAGAATTATTTCATTCTAAAACTATTCTCAAAGAAATAAATAATACTTTTTTGGTTCTAATCTTTAAAAATAAGGCACCACTAATATTCAAGACTTCCAGCCTATAAGCCTATGTAATACTACCGACAAAATTTACTCCTCCATTGTAGTTAAATGCATGCAATCTCTTCTCAATCTTATCATTGAAGAATAATATGGGGATTTTTTGATAGGAATAAAAATCATAGATGGCATTATCCTAACTCACAAAGCTATGAATTCCATCTCCAAATCCTCAAGATATGGCATGATTCTCAAACTAGACATGTTGAAGGCTTATGACCGAGTCTTTTGGTGTTTCTTAATGAAGATTTTGTAAAAGCTTGGGCTGAATCATGATACCAAGAAAATTGTTTAGAATTATATTTCCACCCCCAAGTTTTCTATTATTATAAATGGTGTCCCAAAAGGATTTTTTCCATCTTCAAGTGGCTTAAGATAGGGAGACCCCCTTTCTCCATATCTCTTCATCATTCTAATAGAAATGTTGATAAGAAGCTTGAGGAGATCTTATACTAGGGTCTAATAAAGGACATTTTATGGGCCTAAAATACATATCCAATCACCCATAGTATCTTACTGATGACACTATTATCTTGGGAGATGCTTCTATCAAGGACGCTAAACATATTAAATGAATTTTAAATAGCTACAAATAAGTGTCCAAATAATGCATCAACTTTCAAAAGAGTTTCCTATTCTTCATCAACACTCTACCTTTCAATAGAGAAGAGTCACCAAATCCTTCACTATCAAGTGGGAAAATTACCAAATAATCACTTAGGTATTCCTCTTTTTTCCAAAAAATGGACGCCCAACTATGGAACCCCTTAATTGATTACATCAAAAGGAAATTAGTGGGTTGGAAAGGACACTTCCTCCCCTATGTAGGTAAATACCATTTCTTTAAGGCATCTATTCAAGTATCCCTGTATAGCAAATGTTTATCTTTAAGATGTTATCCAATATTATATCTAGAATTAAACAAATCTAAAAAAAATTCATATGGAGAGGTACTGAAGAAATATTCAAATTTAGTTTGGTTATATGGGAAAAAAATTTCCTTCCAAAAGCTAATGGAGGCCTTGGCCTAAGAAACTTAAAATCCATGAACAGAGCTCTATTGGAAAAAATGAATTAGTGCTTGATGAAGGAGAATGGTTAATGGATAAGAATATTAAAGGCTAAATACCTATAATGGGTATAATAAGATGAATTCCTATGGGAAGAAGGCCTTATCGATGGATCAACCTTATGGAAATCCATAACTAACTACAAAGATCTCTTAAAGAATGGAATCTTATGAAAAAATGGCAATGGCAAGAAAAATTATTTTTTGAAAGATGATTAGATATCACACACCCCCCTCTCTACCTTGGGGACTTGGTTTGGGTTGTATAGGTAGCTTTAGCAAATATGGGGCTCTAAGTTAAAAGAGTACTAGGAAATCAAGGGAGGAACAAAGTGTTGGAAAGTCCTCCCTAGTGAAGATCTAACACTAGAATAATCTTAGGCCATTTAGAACCTCAACTTAGCTTTAGGATAGGTCCACATTTCCTCCATTTAAAATGAATATCACTTTGTTTGGTGGCTTGAATAAAATGGATCCTACTCGGTGGCCTCAGGACATGTCATCGACCTCAATTGGGAAAGCAACTAGAATCTTTGGGAAAATTATTGGGTAAAGCACCTAACTCCCAAGTTAATTTTTTTTTTTGGCTCATTGCATAGAATAAAATTTTGACATTATATAAATTATCCAAAAGGGGACTAATTATCCCCAATAGGTTCCTAATTTAATGAAGTGCAGAAGATTATGTTCGCCATCTTTTTCTAGAATGCCCCCTCAGTTTGACCTTGTTTAACTAGTTATTAGATCATCTCAACATGACTTGGGTCAAACCAATAACATTCTAGATATCATTGTGAAATGGAATCCCCCTTGTAATTTACCTTCCCTAGTCTTCCTTTTTTACCTTGTCATCCCTCACTAGTTTTGGTGCATATGGAAAAGTTGTAATGATGGTGTTTTCCTCAATAAAAAGAACCAATTTAAGGGAATATTCCCCCATCTCTACCAAGCCATCTCAAAAAACTAGAAATATTTCCCACATAAAGATAAATATCCTATCCCCCTTTGGCATTTCTCATTCTCAAAAATTGGGATCTCCAAAAGGTCTTATGATCTCCCTTAAAAGAGTTAATCTACAAGAACAGTAAATAAAAGGATATGCAAATGGCTAGCTTAAACTAAATTTTGATGGTGCCTCCAAGGGAAACCCAAGTCTGATAAGGGGAGGAAGCATTATAAGTAATTATAAATTGGAGATGTTGTTGGCATATGTGTGTCCCATGGGTAATAAAAAAATACTTGCTAAATCCAAGGCATCCTTATGGGGAATATAACTGGCATCAAGCATCAACCACAAAAAGATCATTATTGAGGGAGACTCATTGAATATCCTTAATTGTTTGGAAGGAAAACCTATACCATCCCATACTATTAAGGACATAATCTATGATTATAAGCACCTCCTAAAGGGTATACCTCATCTTCAACTCATGCACATATATAAGGAAGGAAACAAGGTGGTTAACCTCCTCACCAATAATGGAGTCGATCTTCACCTTTTAACAAAATATCATGATGTAGGTAACAACCATTCTAATGTCCTTAATGTTATCCATAATTAAATTAAAAATGTAGAATAAAAAATCATCTATCTACATGTGCATGATCTCACCCTTATGGGGTGGATCTTAATCAAGATGATCTATAATCATTTCAAAAGAAGGGGTATTAATTATTTTTATGATCCCTTGGTAGGACTCCCCACCATTTGTGCCTTACTCATCTCTAACCCATCCATAAGATTCATCTCTCCTAGTTAGACTCTACATTCTTGGTCCCCATGGATGGTGATAGGGATCAACTAGAACCAATGTCTTGTTAGGAGGTCCATGAGTAAATAAAGTTTGGAAGAAGCTCAAACAAGGGGGGCTCATAGAATTTATGAAATAGGTCACTAAGCATAATTATGAGATTACCCAAGACATCATGGTATCTTAGACAAAGTGGAAGGTTTCCATGTGTAGCATCACCATTAATGTATTAGAGGAGTTCATTGGTGACATCACTAGCCTATCATGCATAGGTGCCAAGGAATTTAAGGACCAATAAAAAAAGTAAGAGTCCTTACAATGGTTTTTTAAAATAAACAATTTCATACAAATGGATAATAAAGGTTTCCCATGGGTTGACCTCCAATATTATTGGCTAGAAATTTTCCTTTAGATCATGTAGTATATGGCATTGGAAGGTAAATATACACTAATCTTATCCCACCATTTTCTACTTATCAGTCATTGCCTTGGGTATAAAATTAGTCTTCCCTATTTATTCCTTAAGCCCCTTGAGAGCATTATCTTACTTCACCAATTAAATGATACCAATCATATTCTACATCAAGGTCTAATCTTCTTCCTTGTTAAGCATGGCCAAGCCATTTTAGGCTAGGAGGTTCCCTCCAAGGGTTCCTCTTTCAATGAGGACTCCCTAGTGAAGGATCCTATTGAGGGATACCACCATCATTTTTACCGTATCCCTTAGAAAAACTTATCACAATCCCCCAGATGAATTCCCTCTTAAATTATTGTTTATTTCTAAACTAAAACCTATTAAAATAGTAACCCCAACAAAATCAGCCTAGAAAGTGAAAGACATGGATATAGAGAAGATGGAAAGAAATAAATAGCTGCTAGAAAACTTTAACTCAAAAGTGTAACAAATAGGTTTTGGCTTGGCCAAACTCATCCAAGATTGGAATGAATTACATAGATAAGCCAAAGAAATTGTTCAAGTCTTTGTTCACTCTATTAAGCCCCTAAAGTCCCCTACTATGATTTCACCTAAGGTTTTAAAATACCCTCCCAAGGCTTGCCCAAGGGATTCCCCCCCAAACATTCTCCCATGTAGGTAAAAGGTAAAAATTGACCCAAAATGATCCTCCCTAGTGAAGTAGCCAAAGGCCCTAGAAACTCCACTTGGGCCAAAGTTTTAAAGGACAAATTGATCATATCAGTGAAGGACACTATTGAAGCTGATGACCCTCAGGATGGACCTTTCACCTAGTTTTGCTATGTTTCCTATTTTTAATTTTGTTTTAAGTACTATTTTTTTTTTTTTTTTGGTTTTTTGGATCTATTTAGCCTATTTAAACTTATATAATGCACTCTTCTAGTTTTATGTCCTTATAAAACCTAGCTTTTACCATATCAAATAAAAAAAAGACTTGACAACTAATTCTATTAGTAGTTGAAATAATTTTAAAGATAATTTTTTGTTTCAATTTGTTCAAATGATTGATGCTCATATTTTGCTAAGAGAATTTATTACAATTAAAAAATAACTTGATGAGATAGTTAGGAATTATAATTTTAGATTTCAAAATAATTATAACAAAATCCAAATAAATCATAAATATTATGACGCAATGGTTTTATATATGTAGTTGAATATTTTGGATCCATTAACATCTAATTTTGTGAGAATGTTTGTACCAAATAATTTGTTTTTGTCTTGTGTAGAATCTACTTAGGTGAAAAATCAATTTTCATGCTCAAATAAAATCCAAGTGGAGGATTTATTCTCTTTTTAAAGTATTGTGTCAAATAAATAAAAAGTTTAAGATTATGTCATTGCTCCAACAAAAGCTTTTTAGTTTGATAAAATTAATCATGAAGCTTTTAATTTTATAAATCATGATATAATTGAGAAGGAAGAAAACATTTCAAATGGTGATGAATAAAAACATATTTACAATTGACAACACCATAAACAACAAATGTAATAAGAAGTAAAATAATTTTTTTCTTTATCTCATGATCTAAATCTCAAATAATTAGCATTTATTTAACCTTTTCCTCCAAACATAATAGTCACCAAAATTTAGGTAAATAAATCTCTTGTCTATGTTTGGAAAGACTTTGAGGTAAATATTTCATATACCAACATTTATTATAGTTTCTAAATTAATGAAGATGATCATGTTGAATAGAAACTCACAATTTGTTTTGGGTTTAAAATAAGGAAACTAAAATAATCATTGAATGAATATAAAGATATAATTTCACATTTGATAAAATTAACTCGAAGAAGCTTGATTCTACCAAAGAGTGGGAGATATTACATACAAGTTTCCAAACCCAACATCCCAAATTTGTTTGGAAATATTTTTAAACTATATTATATTAAATTTTATTATTGTTTTCCATTTATTTTTCCTTTCAATTAGATGCTTTTATAAAATAAGGTCATCATGACCATTCATCCACTTCACATAATTTATCACAGTTGATATTAGTTCATGTTTATGGATGTTTATGGAATGTTTATGATGTATTTGAATTTTGGAATCAATGTATGTGTCATAATTAAATTCAAATTTAGTTTGAATGGAATAAGCTTATCATATTGATGAAATTTTCTTTGATATTTTCATACAAATTTTAGAAAGACTTCTCATTTTAAAATATCAATTGTGCATTTACATGATTAAAAATTGTTTGAGAGATAATAAGCATTGATAAAGACAAAATATGAGTGAAATATCTAATTTAAAATAAATTTTATTCTTATACACCTAACAAATGGTGTTTCTCAACCCTTCTTCTAAGAAAGTTCATAAAATAAATAAATAAAGAAAAATAAAAAAACTCATGGAATATGAGTGATACAAGTAATATCTATCAGGGGTATGGATGCCTATCTATCACTAAAGTCATTATTAGAGTGGAATCAAAGGTATCTATGTTGAGGCTATAGACACCCAGTTGGAAATAGAGTAATTCCCAACTAACATCCCAATGTGTCCATACCATTTTTCACAAGAGATATTTTCACAAATTTAGCTAAGTCAATAACAAAATTCAAATGAAACAATAAAACTTGAGCCTAGGACCTCATGAACTTACAAAGATTAATATAGAAATGTTAAGATTATATTAATACAATGAAAACCTTCATTTAAACTCATCTTTATGTATAATTTGGCTCAGATGTAGCATTAATAGGTCTTTGTTAATGCCAATTTATGTTGAAATGTCTCCTTTGAAGCTATAGACTAGTTGAATTTGATCAATAATAGAAAATATGATGCACAATAATACTTATTAATATGTCAATAATTCATTATCTAATATGAACATGTAAATGAAATGAGATGAGATACAATTAAGAAATTTAAGGTCAACGAGGACCTTTCATCTTGTTTATAACATTAATGATTGTAAATGAGTCCTCAATAATACACATGGTTCAACACATAGATTGCTAATTTGAGCCCTTCATTTTGATTCCAATATAAAGGGTGGAGGATTCTCCTCATAATACCTTTTTGAGATTCATTATGGACCCTTCATCTTTTTTTCAGGATGAACGGTGGAAAATCACTCCCAAGAAGGCACACGGATAGCCAATGTGGACCATTCATCTTATTTCCAAGATGATGGGTTGATAATTCTCCTAAAATATCTCACAAGATTCATTGTGGGCACTTCATATTGTCTACAAAAAGATGAAGAGTGGAAAATAATCTTGTATATTAATTCTTTTGATATTTTATTTATTCCACAAAATAATATTCCATAGGAACTAAAGAATAATTTTCTTGAATAAAGATGCCTCTTGGAGGGAAAAGAATAATTAATTAATTGTATGGAAATTATAATTATATTTTTAATATAAATGTAATTTGAAAAAAGATTTACAGAAGAGGTAATTAGCTATATTAATTGATCAACAAGGGAAATTTAGTGAATTAATGAGAATAAAATAATTGATAAGAGAAATTGATCAGAAAGATGATTAAATAGATATAATACAGTGAATTATCCCACCTAGATATGCCCTAAGGTGAATTATAATATGTACATTAGATGGATAAATGAATTTGGACCACATTGCGTGTAATTTATTTGAGTAATTCCATTTTGCAATTTTGGCATGGATGTGATAAAAATGGAGTGTCTACATTGCCCCTATTTGAGAAGGATTTGTGAGAAGTAGATAAATTAATATCTTCTAAAATAATGAGAAAAAATGTTAAAATGATCATAGAATAAAATTAATGGATGTTAAATCTAATGAGTTTGCTAAATATAGTAGAAAATAGTTAGAATACATCATAAAGAAACACTTAGTAATCCTTGTATACCCCCTCAAGGGAAGAGTCAATTTTTTATATGAGTGGATGCATGAAAGGATGAAATAATAGCATAAAAATGACAAAAGAGAAGAAAAAATTAAAATATAGGTGACAACGAGGAGAAAATTGGATACCAGGGCTAAAAATGAGCATATAGAGAAGAAAAATAGTGCATAAGAGGGAAATGTTATGAAATAAAAAGGCTATAGATTAACCCTAATGGTAATTTTAGTTAATTTTCACCCTATCAATTGAAACTTTACTTCTATGTTTTTTTTCAAGAGTGACCTAGATAAAATGGCTCATAGACCATGTCTGAGGGCACTTTGAAACTATGTTCAAGATCATAGACAACCATGAAGAGCCAAACCACTAGCAAGTATAATTTTTTCCTTGTGAATTTATCACATAAGTTAATTTATTACTTATATAAGTAGGGAAATTGATATATTTACCATTTTAAAATGGTAAATTTGACCACACAAATGGTAAATTCATCTATAAAAATAGTAAATTGGTCTAGAAATTAGAGAAATGGCCAAAATAAATGGTAAATTCACACATGAAAATGGATAATTCAAAAAATGTCAAAATGGCATAGATTGAATTTTGTTGAAATTGCTAATTTACCTATATAAATAGTGAATTTGCTAACAAAATAGTGAAAATGTCTATCAAAATAGTGAATTCACCATTAAACACTCCATTCAAACAAAACAAAAAAAATTCCAAAAATAATAGTGAAATTATTTAGGAAAATGCTAAATTTGGTAATCAGATAAAATGATCTTAAGAACAATGATATGGTCCAAAAAATGATGAAATGATTAAGGAAGATGTTAAAATTGCTATTAAAATGATGAAAATGTCTAGATCTTATCTAGTGGTGAATTCACCATAGAAATAATGAAATGGTCCTATTAAATTGTTAATTTATCTAAAAATGGTGAAAACATCCCAATTACATATATGAATAAAAATTAAATAAGGAGAGAAAGATAAAATGACCATCGAAGCTGAATAGGACTTGAGGAAATGATTGTGTTAGAAAAATAGATTGGTTTAGCAAGAAGAAATATGATTGACGTAGAGTTAACAAATATAAATTAGTGACCTTTTCTTAGATTATAGGATCATGTTAATGTGTTTATATCTTGTGAGAGATGATCATGATAGCTATCAATATAGATGGGCGATATGCTTAGGTTCTTTGATGTGATTGGATCTTGAGCATGACAAGGATGTTAATCTAATTAGATTGAGCATTGATTAGTTCCATTGTAGAGTGATGGAGATCTGACACTTATACATTATAATTACCTATAGGTGAGGTTACCATTAATTTATAGGACTTTTATTATATTTCATGTGTACCAATTAGATGATGAGCCATATACTGGCTTACCCCAAGTCACAAACAAACTACATTGGAGGACTTGCTAGGGCCCATTGACATTGAGATGGTGAGAGGTGGGTATATGGATATAAATGAGATTGATATTAAGATGGACATACCATGAGATGGATCCATGGAGGTTGATTTTTCAATACTAGTTGTATTTGACAAAGGAGTTATGATTCTCATGGCTATTTCCAGTGATATGTTATTGCCTAAAAAGAGTCGATAGTTATTTCATATGAACTTAGGAGGATTAGTGAGGAACATGTTATAGGATATAATAGTATTTACATCGAGCTCAACTACTTTGGAATAGTTGTATCATGATTTTCATTTTGTTGTATACTAGGGAGGCATAACGTTTGTATAACTACACAGCTTTAGGTTTTGGCATGGGATCATATTTATATTGAGAAACATATGAGGAGACAAAAATAGAGGAGACCTAAGTATATTATGGTTTATGGAGGGTACCAATTGGGTCCCAGACATAGGATGCATATTTGATATTTCTACTATTATAGGTAGTCTATAGATGAGATGATAGATGTAGATTTGGCATGGAAGCCTTACTTAGATATTTAGTTTGAGTGACTAAATGATGTAGAGGTCATGTTATATATTACTATAATATGCTATATCATTGGTTATCAAGAGTAAACTATAGATTGATATAGGCCTGACAGGGTGTAGTAAGATTTTTTCTTACATCATGATGTATCTATGAGACCTCATCAATAAGCACATGTAGTTAAAAATACATTATGATGGGGATAAACACTTGATCAAACTAAGGTAGGGGTGAGATTTGGGTTAGTTCCATAAGTGGCATGGGATTATGTGGGAGGGTCATTAAACTCTTGTATTAATGATTCATATACAACTTGGTGGGCTTATCATTTGCCACTAAGATTGATGATTCCATTGGGTGAAGATCAAGGATAAATACAAGGGACTCATCAAGCATATATTCCATTACAGGTGTCATGGCCTAATCTTGTAGTGATGGTAGTAGACTTCAAAGTAGAGGATTAGGTTGGAGAGGATGAGGGGGAGGATGGAGAGTATGGAGATTAGGGAGAGGATGTGGATATATAATACACATAGGAAGAGGGAGATATCAACACAAATAAGGATATGGTAGATGTGGATGTTTTAAGCATATATCATGGCATATAGATGATAGTATATGCTAGGTAGGTTAGGCCATCTAGATCAATAATATCCTTTAAGTCTGAGGCTAAAATTGATAGATTGAGGTAGGATATTAGTGATAGAGAGAATGAGATCACTAGATTACATGCATGATTATATCAATGGTCATAATTATTATCCATAGCTCATAGTTAAAATAGTGAAAATTAGGTAGAAATTACTAGGCTGAGAGTAGAGGTGTCCAACATGTTGTAGGTATAAACATATCTTACATTTTAGTGGGATTATACTCTAGCTATGTGATATGTTGTACTATAGGGTTAGGCTTAGGCTATTTCTCACATATATTCTACTATAGTAGAGTGAAATTTGGTGCAAGCAAAGATATATATAGTGTGGTAAGGGTTGGATGGGGTATAGATATATCTTGATGAGTCCCATGATATTGTGATAGAGATAGGCTCACTATAGAATTTTGAGATCCTTTAGGCTAAGGATGAGGCTAGATATTATAGGAGCTTATATGAAGTAGGAGTAATAGATATAGCCAAGAGACCTACTTTTAAATATTACAATACATAATGATCAACATCTAAATCAGATCAATCTCATAAAACTTACACATCAATTAGATCATTATTCAAACCACCTCCTTGATCATCCACCATGGGTCCTCCAACACAACTAACCCCACCATGAGATAAGATAGGTGAGAGATCTCATGATGAGGATCCACATGATAGATCCACTAGAGATTGGCATATCCAAAGTTGACTATTTGAGATAGAGATTCACATTTTGATTGATGAGATATACTAAGTTATATGATGAACTTAGATGATCTGAGATATACATGTATTCTCTTTTGATTTATATGACCCATTTTGATATATATATGGAAATTTGACACTTTGATATATGAGATTCATGATGTTAATTATTATCTCATGTGATTCTTATTATATTTTCTACCTTTTTTGCATTTATTAGAGATGATTAATATGTCTTTGATTTATGTATTCTCCTTGTGTTAGTATTGATGAGATATATTTTGGACTTAATGATGTGATATGAATGGTCATGATTTTTGTTAGTGTTATGATTGGATCCAATAGATAGAGATCTTTTATTGTAGCATTGACATGTGATTTAAACTTTTTTGAGACTTGATTTTTAATGTTGCACATAAAAATATGCATCATAATCTATAAAGAATCATGATAACATTAATTTGCCAAAATGCATAAAATTTGAATTAAAAAAGAAAATGTATAAAACTTAAAACAAGATATGGAAAATCAAAATTTTAAATTTGAAACATATTGCATTTAAATCAATTCTAATCTAGATACAAATGTTTAAAACTTAAAATCATGATATGAATAATCAAGACTTAAGTGACAAACATAATTTACTAAATCAAGGAAACCAAGTAAAAAATAACACATAAATAAGCAAATGAACATCAACACTCAAGCTAAAATAATTCAATATTCAATTCATAAATTAGTGTGTGTGATAATAAGGTGTTGCTATTTGAGACCAAAGTTATGATAAAATAGTTTTGACCAATTGGGAATATAATAATAAGGAATGGGTGGTTAATGATGAGTCCAAAATATGACTCATTATTACTATCAGTTTTCTTCATTTTCCTTCTATTACCTCTTCTCTAGACTGAACAATGCAAAGATATTAGGTTTGTATCCAATCTTAGTGTAGTAAATAGATATTTTATCTTATTTAGTGTAACTAGAGTCTAAGTTAGTAATTATGTCATTTGATTCTAACTCTTTGCATGTTTAATATCTCAATTTTGTGTATATATAGATGATACATTAGTCTATAAGGAATAAGGACCTTTTGATGATCTTCTAAAGCAACCTATATGAAAGATCTTGACATTGGGAAAGCTACAAACTCATTAGACACACTTTCATCTCACTAATTTCTTCTCTAAACTTAGCTATAGACTCACATAATCCATTGCTATGGAATCATCTAGTAGCTACAAACTCACCTAGTCCATATCCACAAACTCATTTAAGATCAAATATCATTCTTCATTGAAGCATTCTACTATTCCTAGCAGCCTAGTAACCTTGGATATAGACTTATTTAGTAGTTAATATCCTAGAATCATGTTTATATAGACTTCACCAAGTTTTCATAGAAATAGCTCCAGACTCTACCAAAACTATTTTGGACTCTTCTAGTCTAGATTTTAAGCTTGTAAGGTTAAATATCCATTCTTCCATTTTTGTTAATATACTTGAAGATTGTTATGGTCACTTACTACTTATAGGGTTATTATAAATAGTAGATATATAAATAGACTTTATATATATATATATAAGTCGATGTAAATATGTCACATAGTCTTTTGTAAGGCAAATCAATCTAATAGATCTAGGAAGTCATTCTTAGTAGATATGTAGTGGATTTTGTAATTGATGGATCTTCCTATTTCAAACCATCAATCACCTATTTTGAAGAACCATTGAAATTTGGATATTTTTATTGATATTATAATATTAGCTATTGAGATCTAGGGATCTATAATTACAACATTATGTAAGTGGATCTCTATATCTTAATATATATAGAATAGAAAATTAATATATTGTTGTTCAATTAATATTTTAGTATACTTATAATTATATTCATGTAATTTATTTTGATTAATTAATGAATATATATCCAATTTTAAAGTACTAAGTTTTATTTTCATTCATTTTCTCAAGGCGAGCAAGGGCCCACTCTCCTTAATAATCAAGAATGTATTTATGTATGGTATGTTATGTATTTATAGTTTTCAATAATTATAAATATATTTCATTTTCATAACCTATAGGAATTTATCTTTCAGTTCTAAGAGTTAATTCAAGATTGGAAATTTATTTACCTACTTTTAGTATATTGTTTACATTTAGCAAGTATGTTTAATTTTAGCAGATTATTTGCTTTCATCAAGTGTGTTTATTTTAGTAAATTAGATTATAGAGTGTTTTAATTTTGCAAGTGTGTTTATTTATTGCATAATCAAATCCTTTCTAGAATAAATTATATTAGACATTTAGAAAGGATAATAACCCCCTAAATCATTTATGTAAGACATATAACCAAAAAAACTTGTTTTAGACAACTTTAGATGTCACCCTAGTTTGAATGACATCAATAGAAAAAGTTGATTAAATGAAGGGATAAATGACTCCCATCTTTTTTGGTACCATTATTGGGGACATATTAGTGTTATTAAGGTAATAATTATTCATCTATAGTAAAAAATAACATTAAAAAAATAATAAAAACAACAACAAAAAATAAAATTTATGAACCGAACTAGAGATGTTAAAGGAAGGTTCATCTCTAAATATTTTGAGTTCGGACTAGAGGGGGAAAGAATAAAAGTTTTGACTAAGGGATAAAAAAGTGTAAGAAAAACACTTAGATCACACTTAGATTCATCACCATAATTAGGATCATCCTCACAAAAAAACCCTATAAGAAGACTCACATTTTGGATATTTTATCCTATAAGAAGAATTAATCATGAGGATCCTTTATCTAGAACAATAGGTCCTATACCTCAATCTTAAGATCAAGAGAAAGTGATAAATTAGATCTCTAATATAGGTTGGGAATAAATAGAAACCATTGATGATAACCAAGGAAATATGGAAAATCTTGAAGAAAATAGAATGCAATTACAACAAGATAAATCCTTTTCCTTTCCTATAGTCATAAATTCAGTAGATCAAACCTATATGAAAAATATTTCACCATAAATTCTACTAAATTTTAGGGGTTAGTCCTCAAAATACCCATATTAATTCTTGTTTGAATTCAAAATGTTATGCTAAACCTATGATTATACAACTGACGGTTAGAAACTCAAACTATTCCCTTCTACACTTAAGGAGACAACCATGAGGTGGTTCATGGGCCTTCAAGGTGATTCTATTAATACATAGAGAGACATGGAAATTATATTTATTGATAAGTATCAATATTACATCATAATAAGGGATAGGAAAAAGGATTTTTTGAAGATCAAATAGAATAAAGATGAACGTTTAGAAGATTATCTAGATATATTGACATTTACCTACAAACGTAATAGTTATCCACATATAGAAGTAGTGAAAATGGTATTTCTTAAGGGACTAGATGATGAATAAAGGGATTCTCTAAATATTATGGGTAAAGGAGACATTATAAAATTAACATTCCACAAAAATTTAGATTTATGTACTAATTAATCTAGGATAAAACCAAACATCAAGAAATAAAAACTACGTAAATCCAATGAAGCCAGTCAATTGATGGAGAAATTTGAAAATTTGAAAACTAACATTTTGGTCCAATTAAATACTATATTATATTATATTAAATCCAAATATAATTCCACCATAGAAAAATTAGACATATATTATTTGAAATGTAAGTTAAAACACTCTCTTAGATATTGTCCTTTGGATAAAATAGAAATATATGGGATATGTGATAGTAAAGATCATGACACAAACCATTGTAACCATATTTATATTTTAAAAAATCAATTGAAAAAAAATGCACAACCCATAGAAGATCTGAATTATATTCAAAGACAAAATCTATTTCTACAAAACTAGACCCAAGGTCAGTTTGGTCCAAAAAATATAATTAATCCTAGGATGACACCTTAGATTACTCAAGAACCTCAAAATATGTGGGGACAATTACACCCACAATGGTCTAATAAATAATGGATGATGATTAAAAAACCATGGATACCCCAACCACAATGATAATAATGAGTAAATACACATTGGAATGTCAATCCATAGTTTAACCCCCAAAGAAATTTTTTACCATAATGAGCTTTTATGGAACCCCCTTGCAACTCAACTTGTAAAACAAGTTAATCATCCCTAATTGCCTACCCAAAAAGTGGCTAACCCAAAGAATAAACCATCATCCCCTATCTATGTAAATAAACAAGGAAAAACCATGAATGTAGGAGCTATTGAATTTATAAACATTTAGTTTAGATCAGGTAGAACAATTCAAAAGCCTCCTATCACCATCTATAAATTTCCTAATTAAAAACCAAAAATAGATATATCTCAACCCATATTCAGAAAAAAGGAATCCAAAATTTTTTTAGAAAAGATAGAGGAACATATTACTTCTCCTTCACTTATTCCTTTTCTTGACAAATTGAAGGAATTTGAAACCAAGAAAGAATATGATTTGATTTAAGAATTAATAAAATTGAACATTGAAGTACCCTTATTACAATCCATCAAAGATATTAATAATTAAATAAAGTTATTAAAAGTCTATGCATCAAGACACTTGAAATAAAGTAACAATACCAAAAGAGCATACATGTAGATTGTAAAATAGCCAATCATTTAGCAGAAAAACTACTGCTACCTAATTATGCAAACCTAAGTAGTCTAGTCATAATAATAACCATAGGAAAGAAACAAATACCTAAAATTCTAGTAGATTTAGGTGCAACAATCAATGTAATGATAATTGATACTCTTGAAAAATGTCTCTTATGAGGATGAAACCTACCTCCACCATTCTCCAAATGGTCGATCAGTTAGTTGATAAACCAAAAGGTACTATAGAAGATGTAGTTGTAATAATTGATTCATTGGAATATCTAGTAGATTTTATGGTATTACAACCTAAAATTAAGAAGTCAAGATATCCCCTCATTTTAGGAAGACCTTGGTTAGCTACTATGAATTGATTTCATATTAGGGTATATGATTATTTTAAATAGTCTAAAAGTAAAGTGAATATCCATATATCCCCTTGTAAAAGCCTCATTGGATTACACTAAAACACTTTAGGTAAATGAACCATAAAAAAGAACAACCTTTCATCCTTAGCCATGATAAGGGTACAAGGAAACATGTAATAATTAAATGATGAGTTAGCAAAAGATATATAAGAATCCACTAGCCTCATGAGCCTAGCTACAGACTTTACTATTTTATCCACTATGGAATTTTTTAGTCTATTTGCTACAAATTTTATTATTCTATCTACTATGGACTCTACCAATCTATCTACTACAGACTCTGCTAGTCTATCCACTATGGACTTTGTTTTATTCTTGGCTATGGACTCTACCAATCGATTAGCTATGGACTCCATTAGACTTATTACTATAGACTCAATATTTGTGCATTCAAAATAAGACCACAAACCATTGTAATAAATTATTTGGAATTAGTCATAAGATAAACCAACTAATTTTTAACTGCATTTCATTATTCACTAACTAGCGTAATTCCTCCAAAAGATGAATTGGTAAAAAATGTAACTATGTTTCATCAGTTATTACCACATCCATGTCTTTTTAATTCCTTAATGAGTGAATCTTAACAAGTAGAGTCTATCCATCCTAACACTAAATAGGTTATGATATTATCAAGAAAAAAATTGAATATAAATAGCTAGTTAACAAATGATAAAGAAATGAAAGTTTTTGATGTCCTATAAAAACACACCAAAGTGTTTGCTTGGGATTATATAGATATGAGAGGAATTCAATTGAGTATTTATACCCATCACATTTACATAATCTAAGGCAAACTAGTTAGAAAACTAAAAGATAGATAAATCCATCATCAAGGGATATAATAAAGACTAAAATTGAAAAAAAAAGATGTAAGATCCATTTACCCTATCTTAGATAGTTAATGGGTTTCAACATTAGTAATTATACCAAATAAAAATGGGAAATAGAGAGTGTGGGTAGACTACTGAGAACTCAACAAAGCCACTATGAGGAATTATTTTCCTCTTCCTTTTTATTTTAGACTCAAGTTACACCCTATCTAAAAGTAGAAATGTTCAAGTTCTACTCTCAAACCTGGTCCAACATGGGAATGACCCTAGCTTTTGGATTACTTGTATTTGGTTCAGACCTTTAGGAATTTTAATGAGGCTATCTCCCTAGATAGGATAATTTAGATCTCACTTTCTAAAACCTAAGCAAGTTGGGATGAAAAGAGTAAATAAGTTGCATAAAATAAGACCTATTATAACATGTGGTGATGCACCATGAATTTTTCATATCCACTCATAATCTTGAACCCTAAGTACACTAATGTACCATGAATAAAACTAATACAATCCTTGTTGTGATTTATATGTAACAATATTTCAAATATATGTCATTTTGATGTACTAAAATTGGAGGACAATGAAGATAAGGTCTAGTTGAATACACTTATAGATAGCATTCCATCCTATCCTTGAGATATCAATGTTATAACAACACTATATGACTTGTGAAGAAGATTTTTAGCATTTAGGTTGAGCTCAAACCTTTAAATAGAAGATTAAACCACTTTACATATCAAAAAAACATAGAATACTAAGCATAGATTGACAAAAACTATAGAATGTATTTATCATTAATCTAAGAGGTGAAGAATACAATTTTGGTATAGTCATATCACCCTGAGGGATGAAAATCAAGGCTTAAAATATTGAATATATAAAAGAATGGAATGAGAGAGATCAATTTTTTTTGGCACTTAAGGGATCATTATTGAGCTCAAATCCACTCCATAGTAGTTACAAAAACCCTACATTTAGCTTCATTAAAATCACTCAATTGGTTATGGCCACCTCAATAAATAGTTTCAATAATCACTCATTCCTTCTCCGACTTGTTTCTATAATGATGCTCTTTTCAATTACAATGGCAAGATCATGTCATTTTCAAGTTAAGTTTTGATGTTTATGTAGTTACAATAGTTAGATCCATCTATTATGCTCCTATTCTGGTCCTAATTTCACCTTACTAGTTCATTTGTCATGAGAGAGTGGAGAAAAGGGTCATAATTATGTCTTTGGATTTGGCATCAAACCTTCATGTGTCTTCCTCTGTGGCCTTGTTTTGAAACCTAAAATTGGGTCCACCATAGATAAAACCAATTTATATTAATTTTTATATAATCTCAGCACTTCTGCTTGTCAACTTTTACCATATATTATGTCTACAAGACCCTTTTAATCTTCTATGGAGTCCTAAAGGTAACCCTCAACCCTACAGGGTCCATTTTGGTTCTTCTTAGATCATCATTAAGCTCAATATCTTTCTATGTTAACTTGCTTGAGTTGAAAACCTACATCTTTAACTTTAGTCAAAAGTCTTAGACTTACCTTTGCTTGATTGGCCATCAAAAGATGACTCAGATCATTGAATTATTGACTTCCTCTTGTACCATCAATCTCAAGTTTCATGGATGCTCACTGATCATTGATCTTGAACTTGAGCTAACATGATCTTTACACTTGGAACCTTTGACTTGATCACATATCATCAATCTCCTTAGTATAATTAAATTTGATCCATCTATCTTCTCAAGACCCTTTGACATAGTTATATCATCCTCAAACCATTAGATCTAGATATACGAGTCAATGTTAACCATTACATCAGCTTAGATTAAAAATAAATGGCTATTTACCAAGTCTTAAATTTGATGCTCACATGAACATCATTTAACATCCCTATAGACGCATCTGACATCGTTAATAAAATCAAACTTAAGCTCTAATGTATTTTTTTAGTGGCTTAAAGTAAAATTTATACAAATGTATCCCATTATTTGACCAAATTTGAATATTTATTTCTTGAAGCATAAGAATCATGGAGGGACCAATTTTGTTGGAGATGTTCCTAAGACCAAAAACATCATGCCAACTTGATCCACTAGCTCTATGATATTTCTAAGTGTGTTTTAAAAAATTTCAAGTGAGCTCACCTAAGTAATTTGTCATGATGTTTGTGTGACTGTCATGGTTAAAAATGGTTAAGTATAGAAACTTAGTGAATTTTGTCTAAGGAGCCAACTTTGAACATGCATAACTTTTATTGTGCTTAGATGCATGGCCTAAAATTTGGTGCATAGAAACTTGGGAGGAATGTGATAATAAACATATGACCAATTATCTCTAAACTAACACACATGAAATATATAGTACCATCAAACTTCTCACTCATCTATATTTGAGTTTCTTTACAAAATGGCTAGGTATGGAAACTTAGCAAATTATACCTAAGAGGCTAACTTTGGGCACTCATATCTTTTGCCAAGATTAGATGCATGGCATAAAAATTTAGTGCATATAAACTTGGGACTAATGTGATCATAACCATATTACCAATTCTCCCTAACTCATCCACATGTGGTAATGATAATGTTATAAAAATACCTACTTTGAATATATGCCACTAGACCCAAGTGTCAAGATGAACACAATGAAGAACAAAATGAATAGCATGCACTTCCATAGTAATTCCAAGCACTCTTGACACCACATGGGGTCTCTAAAATTCTAGTCCTATCCTTATAAATTGATAGATTACACTTTAAGTGAAATTAAAGTGTTTCAAAAGCTTTGTAAGCTACATGATCCCTTAGGTCCACTCATTCCATCCAAAACTTATTAAACTCTTGTTCCACTTTTTTGATATTTAGGAGAATGCACTACATCTAGGCAAAATATCAGCATGTGCACCAAAATAGCCAACATTTTTTATGACTTAGCTAGCTTGACTAGCCTGGTAGTCTTGGAACCTAGACATTATCAAGCTTGTTTATGATGGTTGAATGAATAAATCATGCTTGTAAAAGTACTCAACTTGATTCATATATTTTTTTGGAATAATGGGACACCACAAAAACTCTTAAAGTAATGAAATAGACTAGACAACTAACTAAACAACAAAAAAGCCATGTGCAAAAGCACTTGGAGGAAAAATAGACCTATCTAACTATGTACAAAGATCAAGAGCTACAACTAATAACAAAGCTTGAGATACTTCCCATTGATAGGTATGATAAGGCCTTCTCCATTCAAATTGGCAATATTAAAGGCATTACTCTCTTCACAACTTGTGATGACATAAGGTCCATTGCAAAAATTATCAAACTTGGAGAGTTTTCCTAGTTTTGCACGATGTTCATCCCATTGAGGACTATATCACCTTGTTGGAAATTCCTTGAGGAAGCTCTCTTGTCAAGTGACCTTTTCACTTGGTATTTATTGGACCACATTATGTGCATAAAAATGTCTCTTATTTCTTCTAGTTGTCTCAGTTCATTTAGCCTCACCTATATAGTATCATATTTAAAGATCTCAAGGTAATGTGTAAGATCTAATGTAGGAAGTTAAAGAGATATGAGGAGCTTGGTTTATTTACCATAGATAAGAAGATATTGGGAGTGTCTAGTAGATTTATTGGGTGTCACTCTATCTGAACATAGGTAAGTCTTCAATCTAGTGTGCCAATCCCTTTGGATATCCTCCATAGTCCTCTTGATGGTTTTCAATAAGTTATTATTTATGGATTCTACTTGTCCATTTCCCTATGGGTAATATTTTGGGGATGATTTTAGATAAATCCAATGTGAAATTTCCCACTCACACACCTTATTGCTACTAAAATCCAATGCATTATTATAAAATATTGTAGAAGGCACACCAAATCTAGTTATAAGACTATTGTAAAAGTCTAAAATCAAAACTTCATTAGTGTCCTTGAGGGAAGCTACTTCAACTCATCTTGTAAATTAGTCTATAGCTATAATGATCCACTTGTGCCCTTTTCTTGAAGGGGGTTTATCAACCCTATGAAATCTAGGCCCCATTACATGAAAGGCTATGCTACTTGTATTGGCTACAAAAGGAGGGTAGTTAATCTCTATTTACCAACAAACATTGTGCATTTTAGGCATTTACTTACCTAAGAGTGTGCATCTCTAAACATATTGGGTAAAAATTACCCAACTCTAATGATCGTGGAGACTATGGTCTTAGCATCAAAGTGCCCACTAGCTAGACCATCATGGAACTACTCAAGCAATTTGTCTATCTGACCTACTTCTACATACCTCAAAAGTATGCCTCTAATGTCTCTCATGAAAATTAATCCATATATTAGGATATAAGGTTTAATTTACAACCTAAAATATCTTCTCTTGGCTCTTTCTATCCCCATATGACATTGTCCTAAATTAATAAATGTGAATATATCATGTGTCCAGCTAAAAGGTGTGTTGTTTGTAGCTACTATTAGCTATCACAGATTGCCAACATCTAATCCTTATTATGATTTACCTATACTATAAGGTGTTCACATAATCCTATGCCTTTTACAATATTTTTAACTCTAATCTTAAGGCCATACTCTATTCACTTTGTCACCCATCCATCTCTTTTCTCATTTATGTCTCTATTGAGTATGAACTCTTTAGCAGTTGGGTGTGCTACCATGAGTATGATATTACTATTGTATACCATGTGCCTAAACTTCTTTAGTCCTATTAATACTAAAATCATGTGCTTCTCTAAAAAATTATATATTTATTCATATCCCTTTAAGGCCTAACTAAATAAATCAATAGGTTATTCCAGACCTTAGTCATTCTATTACATCAACATAATATAGATTGCATCCAATGTAGAGAAGGCACATAAATAGAATTTCTTGTTAAAATTAGGATTAAGCAATGTGGGGGAATGAGAGATGGAATCCTTGATGAATTCAAAACTTCACTTACCTTCTCTAGTCCATGTAAACTCTTTACACTTCCTCAACATATGAGTAAGGGTTTGAACATCTCTTTAAAGCCTGAAATGAACCTCCTTATGAAATTGATATTTCCCAAGAAACTCTACAGAACTTTCTTATGTGTGGGTAAGGGTAAGGACAATATGGACTCAACTCTTTCAAGGTCTATGGAAAGACCATCTTTAGACACTACATGACCCAATAATCTTCCTTCATGAACACCAAATATGCATTTTTTAGGATTGAAAGACACACCAAATTTTTTTCATCTTTTAAAGACTAATCTATTGAATTAGGACCATTGAGAAACCCTAAGAATAAAACATGGAAATTTTAACATGTCAAGGCCATCCATTTTCTTAAAAATTAGGCTTTTGTGGTTTTATTTTTCTTTAATCTAGACTAATAGTGCTAATGAGATTCAATTGGATTTTAGTTATAGGTTACATGGTGTGTGCTCTTGATAATTCAATATTCCAAAACCCTAGCAAACCTTCAATTCAAATTTTAATAAAGGTGAAAACCAAATTGGTGGGAATCATTATAAAATTCATTTATGGACTTCAGTATAAAACACATTCTAGGCTTAGTCATGTTTTAACACAACTTAACTAAAATAACTTGGTCCCCTTTGTTATTTCCCCCCTTTTCTAAAGTTCCTTATTTCCTAAATAATTTTGTCCTATAGGGTCCTTTTTAATATTTCCCAACTTAGCCTAAGGTTTTAATACTAAAGCCTTGACGTATTCATTAATACAATCATGACCTTAGTCTTAACACCTTAAGCCTAAGTATTTTATGTCTTCGTGGTCCTAACTTAACTTCATTACATCTTATAGGATCCTATGATTATTTATTTATCATGGAATTTGATCCTATAGAGCAAGGATAACCCAAACATCAACTTAAATAACATACATCTTTGGTGATCTAATGGTCTACATTTACTCATTAGGACCTAATTGAATGGAGTAAAGCATAATTAAAAAGTTAAAAAGATATAAGAGGCATAAAAGATAGACATGTAGTGTCATTGTATTTGAGGATTAAAAATAGAAATGGGCCCACCTGACATGATAGCTAATCAAAATCAAGCCCCTAGATCAAGATCTTATATTTGTCGCTTTATCATGACATTTGATCCAACAAAGTGAATTAACACTGAGACCCTAAGAATCCCCTTGGAAATTATAAGTGGTACCCCTGCATTTATTCCTAAAATTTTTAATTAAATTAATATTGATGTTCACATGACCATCATTCAAATGTCTAAAAAGATGAAATTGGTGCTTATGTGACTATCAACTTTAAGCCCATTAAAATGAAAGTTTCACTGGCTTAAACTAAACGTCTACAAGACCATCAATTGATGCCCATTAGGGTGTATTTAAAGTCCAAGAGGCCATAAATTTTAATTTGATGAAATATCTTACTTAGGGTCAAATGGCATTCCAAAATCCTATTTGAATAACTCAAAAATGGCTTTACAATCTAAAGGAAATACTCAAAAGATGATAAAAAATGGGAATCTTTGATCTACAAAATATGTAAATGGTCTTATGATCTAAATACTTAGTGTAAATTTATACATAAAGGTCCTCATGGAATTTTGTTTAAAAAATCATGAACCTTAAACTATGAGCTTATGCAAAGTCTTATTTTAAAAGGGAGGTCCTTGTCACATAGAGTATAAGCTAACTAAAGGTTTTCATGTGTGGTGGCCTAGACTATTTAGACCCTAGAACCTTTGTTATAAATTATGGAACTTAGGCATAAATTCCTTAGCCTAAGGTATATTTCATGATTAATAAACATCAAATAAACCTTAGCCTAAGGAACTTAAGCCTAAATCACCACTTTAATAATGTACTAACTTAATGATCAAGAATTTTTACAGATCAATAGTTCACGCCCCATCATTGGATTTGATCAAACAGCATGAGGCCCTAAAGACTTTTTCAATACGATCATGAGAGATTTCTAGTTTGATGCATGGAATAAGATCATTCAAGGAATAGTTGACAAGGCAATCAATGGTTCATGATTCTTAGTTAGCCTAAAGAACTTAAGCCTAAATCACCACTTTAATAATGTACTAACTTAATAATTAGGCATTTTTACTTATCAACGGTTCACACCCCATCAATAGATTTGATCCAATGGCATGAGGCCTCTAAATAATTTTTCAATAGGACCTCAAGAGCTTACAATGTTGATGTGCATCACAAGATCATTCAAGGCATAACTGATAAAGTGATCAATTACTCATACTTCATAATTAAGAGTTGATCTGATGGCATGAAGGTGATAATGAAATTTTAAATACTTTTGAGATAACCACATGGTTGACACTCATTCAATGAATAAATGACCAAAGATATGAATCATGGAGAAGATACATGAACATGCCAAATGTCATGACTGAAAGGCTTAAGACCAAGAAACAAATTAAAAGGTAAAGACCCTAATTACAATAAATGTTTATCACTTTATTATGGTATTTAATCCAATTGAGTGAATTAAAAGAGGCATTTTAAAAGGATAATAGCTAGTGTTTGAAAATAATTTATGAAAAATGCCATGAAATTTCTAGACCAATACCACATAGGCACCACACAAGCAAAAAAGGACAAAATTTGAGATCTTATGGGCTCAAAAACATGAAGTTATAAAGGAAAAGTTCTAAATCAAATATAAGGCATGTATAAGCCAAATCATAGATATATTCTACCATTAAAGCTCTAAAACCCTAAACCCTACATAAAATTGACCTGAATGGACTCAATTTGTTATGATTTGATCAAAGGAGATCTTAATTATTTTTTAAGCACAAGAGAGATTTCATAGAGATCATCTATAATCTAGTGTGAATAATTGGCAAAGAGAGAAATCATGGTAGCTAGCAGACAATAATTAAAAGAAGAGACTAAGCTCTATTTGATAAAAGATAATGAGAGATGGATCTTCAAGGATAATAAATTGAACCTCATAACATTAAACATCTAGGGCATTTGGAATTGGTCTAAGTTCTTATTCATGATAGAATAATTACAACCCATTGCATAAGAGGAATAGAGGAATGCCACCATAAGTAGGTGACACTATGACCTAGTTGTAGTCCTGATGGCTAGCCTTCATCATGCCATGACAAAACTAGAGGTATTACAGTATATTGATATTCTTGCCCCCATATTTATTGATTTTAGAATAGATAATGAATGGATCAATAGGGAGTGGAAATCAAAAGGGGTAGCCTAAATTTCCTCTATTGCTTTTTAGAAGTACTAAAATCTTCCTCTTCCCCATGTGGACCTTTCTAAAATAAAGAAAAGACCAATAAGCATGATCTGGACTCTATCCTTAGATCCTTGTTATACCAAAGACCTCATACATTTATAAACCTTAAAAGGAAAAATCCCTATCATCTAATTTAAAGAGGGCATTAGGGTAATAATTACCCTATTGAATTGAGCCTTTGGTACCCCTTCAACTATTTATGTGAATATGATCTAGGTCCCACATGTGCACTACATGGTGGAGGAGAAACTTACCCCTCTAATTGGAGACTTAATCAATGTTTTCCTAGCCAAAAAATTTAATGCCATAAAAATAAAGACCTAAAATAAATTATTAATGATGTCATACTTATTTAATGCCCTTATTTCCTCAATTACCTTCCCTAGGATTAGGAATTTATCCCTAGAGGGCAAGACAACCATTTCACATTACTATTCCAAATTACACATCTTCAAGTATAGGAATCACATGTATTTTATTTGTGAATATGTTTAGCTAGCTTAAGTGGAGGCCATCATAGGTGTTTCCATGGCTAGGGCCCACCCCCTCATTAAGAGGTATGTTGAAATGATAGGGGGCATATGGTATTACCCTAATTTTATATTCATCAAGATAGAAAGAATCATGTCCCAACCTTATAGGCTACTAGTATATGTTCCAAATAAGCTTACAAAATAGGAAATTGGCTTTTAGCTCATCCATGGAATTGATATGAGCTAAAAGGAGAAGAGGAAGGGTCTACTCTACCCCTTCCCCTTGAATATTGATAAAACCATAATAAAAGACTAGAAATAGGTAGAAATCATGTCCACACATATGGATTCATTTGGTTTCTAGATGGATGAACTCTAGATGTGGGATCCAAAGAACATAGTAGGTGAGCATCTAAGGGATAAGAAGCTTTCAGAGCTAGAATATGTACATCAACTTAGTGTCCATGACACCATATATATTAAGGCTAAGAACTATGAATAGGTATTGGCTAGGGTCCAAGGACACAACATTAAGATTAAACATAGGTTAATCAAGGAAAACAAGCCATCTCAAGAAACATGGCAAATGTATCCTTTAAAATATCACTTATTACTTGGGCCATTAGGAATAACACATGAGTAGCCTCAGGCAAAGAAACCATAGACATAACCTAAAAAATAGGTTGAGTAAGTCTTAGATGAAAAATATAAAGGCAAGGAGAAAGTGGGATAGGTAAAATTTGAAGAGAGGCCTAGAGAGGGGACCCCATCTTCAACACACCCACAAAGGCCACTTTCCCAAATTCAATACATAGACATGATAGCCTTAGAACTAGGAGACACACTTGAGGGTGCCCTTAAATATATTTTAGAAGTCTATTACTCAAACAAGGAGCTAGATCCAAAAGAAGATACAAAAAAAGAGCTTATCCCAATAACATCCCATGAGAAGAGGAAGGCAGAGCTAGCACTAGTCCCTATGGGACCAAAGAAGAGACCAAGATTGACCTTCAGTCATCCCACTAGTGAAGTCAATCTATTAAGTGATGAGTTCTTAATTCATAGACTAGTCATTCCTAACTAGTTCATCTATGAAAATTTGCAAAATATCCCCTCCTCATTCTTAAGCGATGACAAGGGTTACTAATGTTAAAATACAAGATGGTATGAAGCCTTAGATAAGGGATATAGTGAAGGAGCAAGAAGAAAGGATAATTGTGACCATTCAAGGACTAGAAGGAAAAAATATAGATGATTTAAGAGCATCTAGTATCTCAGGTTTGGAGGTCTCATAACCTCCCAAATTTAAGGAGCTAGTTATTATCATCCATTTCTATATTCAAATAGCTAGGTTGGAGAGAATATCAACTAGGACATCTTTGGTTGGGATAGAATATTTCACCTTTTAGAAGGTAGAACCATTTTTAGGATTAACCCCTGTGGGAGGACAACAACTAGGTGAGGCTACCAACTATGAGGAAGATGTGAAAAGTTTGATTGACGTCCAATCAACACAAGCTAAAAATGGAGTCCAAGGTTTGAAGTAGAGGATCTAGAATTTGCAAAAGGAGAATGAAAAGATGCAAACATAGGAAATTATATTAGTTCTAGATGTAATGACCAAAATTCTTGATGAGTCATTTTATGACATGTTTGTAGCCCTTAATTTAATGAAACTAAAACAAAGTGCATTAAAAGGGCAATGCATACTAGACAAGAGTTTAGTTAGCCAGTGGTAGGCCTTCAAAGATAAAATAGCCCAACTCATTAACATTCAATCAAATAAACATATCTGAAACTTCAAGACTATAAGTTTGGGACATTTGAGTAAAATTATGGGGATTGTGATTGAAAAGGTTTCAATTTTAAGTGCATAGCACAATGGTGTGGAAAGAGTCCTAAAAGAGGATAAGGAACTAATTGCAAAAATTAAACAACTTCTTGGGATCATGCTTATAGAGCATACATAACCCAATGCCCTTAGGATCATAAGTGATGAGGAATTCAAACATAGGTCTTCTTTGGTAACCTAAGAAATCAAAGGAAAAATCCAAGGCAAATCTAGGTTTGATAACAACAAAATCTTGGATATGATATTCAATGTAGGGAAAAGGATAAACAAATATAGGAGTATTAAAGAGGCCATAGATTGGAATGATGGGTAGTTTTATGACTTGGTGGATCAAGAGGAGGAGTGTATCCTAAAGCCTACTTTGGATATAGAGCTAATTGATGAGTAGCATGCAAAGTCCATGATCATCCTCTAACAATGATAATCATAGGCCCCACCAGCTAATTAGAAAATATTCTATTTTTATAATTTTGTAACATTTTGAAATAAGATATTTTATTGTAAATTCATATGTTAGTTTGTTAGCATATATACCTCTAGGTCAGTATGATTGCGAAAATCACATGTATTTTAGAACTTCTAAGGACAACTATCCTTATCTTGTATACCTATATTTTGTAATTAACTAGTATGTTGCCTAATCTTCCTATAAATGTATGCATTACCATTTATAGAAGGGAGATTTTCTTGAGAAACTTTGTACAATTTGAAGAAATTAATATAATAAAAGGAATTTTTCAAGGATTGTCTATGTTTGATGTGTTAATTGTCATTTTAACTTTTCTCTCAATTACTAGTTAAGGTCTTGAATTTGAATTTTGTCTTATAATTCTGATTTGTATCCTTGTAATCATAGGGTTTCTAATTTTTACAACATGCTAGATTAGTTGAAAGATCTTTGGTTCTCCTTCATTTTCATTTTATTCTATGTTTATATATGAATGTGTTATTTGATAATAATAAAAAATCTTTAAAGAAAAACTAGTTCTTACTTATGATTCTTCACACTATCCTTTAAAATTAGCTTGGTATATAGTGGAATTTGATCTTAGGATATTCTACATTATATATTGGTTTAAATGCATACTCAGTTGAAATTGATGATTTGTCATAATGTTTAAGGCTATAATTGGTAATCACTCTTTTCTTTTCTACCTTACCCTTCTCTTTGCTCCTTTTTTACCCCAATATCACTTTAATTTTATCTTCATTATAAATATTCATTTAGATTAGTCTATATCTTAAATCTAGAGTGTAATTCACTAAAAATTAGCATAGATTCTTAGTAATTCATGAATAACGGATCAAGGTGGCTCCCTACCACCAAATTATATAAATATTGTGGAATAGTTTATCTTGCTCTACTTCTATTTTATGATAGGCAACTAGATTACTAGAACCTATAACTCATGCCTTGAATTTTAAAATTCTAAAATGATAAGTGTTATTTAAGTACTAAGAGTGATTGTGGTTCATTTAGAATCATCAATAGGAGAAGATCTACTAGCACTAGAAGGATGCCTTGAATTATTCAAATGTTTGATGATATTAGTTTATTTTATCTAAAGATCAATATATCTTTGTGTTTTTGAGTGAATTATTTGTTTAGGAGTATAAATATCATTTATCTTTGCTATTTTGAATGCATCTTTATGCTTCTTTTGAAATCCTTTGGGCATTAATGCTTATTTTTTATAAATATATCTTTGACTTTGAAAATCTGTAGTATATGAAGTTAAGATGGCTCATTTTGATCAAAGGTAGGCATATCTTTCATAGATATGAGTTCATTTAGGCTGACTCATAAAGATAGACCACATTTACATAGTTGAATGCATCTTTGAGCTAATTCAATCAAAGATCAACATCCTTTGTAGTTCTTCATACCACCTTTGCAAAATAAGCTCAATCTATAGGTCTAACTCTTGTTTTTTATAAAATTTAACTTAGTACATCAAATTTTAGGTAGGATCTTCAAATTTCAATCTAGAATTACCCAAGATTAAAACAAGATCACACTTATAGACTATGGAACCTTTGTTCAAACTTGAGGTCAACAGAAAAGCCAAACATGATAAAGGAAGACACAAAAGATCCAAGTCCCTTCCAAATTCACCCCTTCAAGGTACCTGTGGTTTTAATCTTAGTCCAAGTATGGCTTTTTTTGGAGAGTCTTCCATTAATGTATCAGGTGTGGTACATGACCTTCCCCAAAATCTTAAGAAGTATTTGCCTAAATTTAGTCTAATGGTTATAATAACTGCTAAGGAACATATAAAGTCTTTTAAAGTTGCCTTAAGATAGTTAAATGTTTTGCATAAGGATGTACCTTATAGGTTATTCCTATTTACATTTAAATATGATACTTATGAATGGTTTTTTAAATTGACTAATAATTACCTCACAAGCTGCGATGATTTCAATAATGTGTTCATTGATCAATTTGGTAAGATTGTTAGTCCTTGTGTTATCTACCACTAGTTCACCACTATTAGAAGAGATGCAAGTGAGCCTATTAGGTCTTTCAATTATATATTTCAAAAAAATATTAGTAGGACCATAGACCCTTATAATCTTGATGATGTCTTAGTGCCATAGATTTAAAAAGATGCAGTGGATCCCATGACCTTTGTGTTTTTGAAAAGATCCATGCTAGCCATAACTTCATTAGCTAGAGCCTATGCTAAATAAGTAACCATCAATTATTAGATAAAAACTTAAGGGTAAATGGCATATTCTATGCTAAACATCAACCCATAAATTCTTGTGATGAACTTGTTCCTAAATAATAACTAAAATATCCCATCATTAAACTAGCTCCCAAACTTAACTCAATTGCCATTGAGTCATGTAGCTCCCAATCAGAACTTGGGATTCCTAAATCATCCTAATAATAGCTTAAATACATTTTATTAAAGATATATAGTACCCTCTACTAACAATAAATAGGTACAAAATTCAAAAGATCCTAAAAATGAGAATGAATCTATCCTAAAAATGGTCCAAAAGTTGAGCACTAATTTTCTTTAGTTGTAAAAACAAGTTGGAAATACTATTGAAAGTTCAAGTAGGAACTTCTCATTTCAAATGTATAATAGGCCAACTAATAGGTTTTATAATGATATTGTTCATAATAATAGGAATAATGAGCCATCTTCTAAAAACAATACTATGGACATTAACCTCATTGATATTTCTTTGCATGACTATTATAGGGTACATTACACAACCAAGCATGGGTGAATTGATTGTATATAATTTTTCAAAGCCTTTGAATCTTTTCATGAGGAATTAGATACATATAAATTGGTCCCTAATAAATAAAATGGTGTAGGTTCCTATGGATCTAAGTCATCTGATGAATCCTTCAAGGTAGACATCTTTGATTTCCCCTTTCAAGAGGAAAATGAACCTGATGATATCCCTAAGTAATTTGAGTCATTTCAATAGTTCTTGAAGAAGACATATCCCTTAATGAATACAAATAAAATATATCCTTTGACTACATCAACACATCCAAATAATTTTGGAACTCTTCCAGACCCTTCTTCAAGCAACAATCCTGAGCCACCTAAAGGGAGTACCACTAAACCTAATGTTAAAATTCCAAGTTCTTTTGAGACTAGTTATAACATAGTTGAGGACATTAAAAATATAAATGCTGATATCACTTTTCATGAAATTACATATATTAGAGAGAAAAGGGACCTTTTGATAGAATCTTTGTCAAAGAAATCCAACAATCCGCCATAAACTGATTATGCTAATGTCACTGTGCACAAGGCTAAGGTTGAATCTCCTCCTTTCTTGTGCACTATCAGATGTTTGGTCAGAAATTACATAATTTATTATTAGATTTAGTATTTTCTACCAATATCATTCCTATAGGTATATTCAAATAACTAGGCCTAACCCTTATTAAGTTTGATAGAGTGGTAACTTAGTTGGACAAATTTAGAGGTAAGGTAATTGGAATTTTTTTAAATGTTCACATGAAATTAGCTTCTAAGCCTGGGTTACACTAATTCATTGATATTCAAGTTGTTTATATGCCTAATTTTCATGGAATTTTATTGATTATGGAATGGACCAAGGCTTTTAATGGTTACATGTCCAAAAATTGATTACATTTGTTTCTACCTTGGAAGGGAGTCCCCAATCAAATTAGGGTTGAGAGAGAGATAAGAATGAAACATATGATAACTGAGTATAATGATGTGAACAAGAGGGTCAACATAATATACATAGACTTAGGTTTTTCCACCTTATAAGTTTATACCATATGTAACCCCAATATTACTCATGTTATTCCTCAACTATGGAAATTTAATTTTGATAGTGTTAGGTGTAATATTGGGTTAGGTGTTGTAATTATTTTAACTAACCCCACTAATATAAGGTACCATAATTATTAAATGATCCAATTCCCTTCTACTAATAATCTTGTTGAATATGAAGCCCTTATCTTAGGCTTGCAATTTACTATAAAAAATAAAGTCAAAGAGCCACTAGTTTATGGGGATTTATAACTAGTGGTTAACCAAGTTATAAGTAAATACCAATGTAATCTCTCATACCTAAAAAGGTATAAGTTCAGGGCTCAATATCTAATTGAATCCTTTGATGCCTTTAGCATCATTTCTATCTCAAGGGGAGAAAACCAAGTTGTTGATGAGTTGGCATCTATTATAGCCAACCTCATGCCTAATCAAGATTCTCCTAATTTTAACATTGAGCTAATCCCTTGTCCTTCAGTTCCTGATAATGTTAAACATTTCCAAGTCTTTAATGATGATCATTAGATATTGGATTTCATGACAAATTTTGGAGTATTTCATGCTCATATCATTGATGAAATTGATGAAATTACATCTAAGGAAGATAATTTTAATGGTAAAGTCATTCATTTGAATGACAACAAGATCCCAAAGGGGATGATTTCTTTAGAAAGACTATTTGATTAGGATAAATTGGCTGAGGTTTCCAAGGTTCCTAAGGTAAGTGGGAAAGATTATAATGCTATTGATCTTAGCCTCCATGATCAACCTCAACTGGTAAATGTTGGAAAATCATGTACAAATATTGAAAATAATAAATCCAAATAGCTCCTTGATCAATACAAGGATACGATAGCATGGTCTTATGATGACTTAAAAAAATCCTTGATCCAAGGGTCATCACACATACTTACTATACCCCTTAAAAGAAAATTATAAACCATTCATGAAAAAATATAGTCATGTAAACCCTATCTTAGAACCCATGATATTCAAGGAGGTCAAAAAATTATTAGATTCTAAGATAGTCTTCCCTATCAGGCATTCCACCTAGGTGGAAATTTTGGTACCAGTCAGGAAGAAGAATGGTGATATTACACTTTATATTAAATTTAGGAACTTAAATAAAGCATCATAAAAGGATAACTACCCCCTTCCTTCATTATACCAAGTGATTCAATTTTTTTTAATTCTATCTACGATGTCTATTTATGGTTTTTTAAGCTATAACTAGGTGTTGTTTGATAGAGATGACAGGATGAAGATAACTTCACCACAAAGTAAGGAACCTTTGCATATAAAATAATGCTATTTAGACTAATCAATATAGGGGCTACTTTTTAAATAGCTATGGATCATGACTTCTAAGGTCTGATTGGTAAGTGAATTATCATATATATGGATGATCTAATAGTTTTTTCTAAAAATAAGGAAGATTACTTTGTGCATTTACAATAAGTTTTTGAAAGATGTAGAAGGTATGGCATTTCCTTGAACCCTAAGAAGAGTATCTTTTGTGTGACTAAAATAAAATTATTGGGTCATGTTATAAACAAGTATGGAATCTCTATAGATCCTAAAATATTGAGGCCATATCTAGAATAGAACCTCCAAATAGTAAAAAAGAGATAAAGTCATTCTTTGGTAAAATAAATTTTGTAAGAAAGTTTATTTCTAGTTTTGTAGAAATTGTTGAACCACTGAATGATATGTTGAAGAAGGATGCCAAAGTCACATGGACTAAATATTCTAGAGTGGCATTCAATGATATTAATAAGGTGATTAGCTAGTATCCACTCCTCATAATTCCTAATTTCTCAAGGGACTTCTACCTCTATTCCTTTGCATCTAACCATAATATGGCTATAGTGTTAACTCAAAAAATTAAAGGGTGTGATCACCCAATTGATTTTATGAGCACTAATTTTAAAAATATTGAGTTGTATTATTCTTTGATTGATAAACAAACATATGAATTAGTTAAGGTAATTAATAAATTTAGGCATTACATCCTTAGAAATAAGGTACATGTTATCTACCCTGATCCTTCCACTAAACTTATATTAGGTCAAAATGAGATTGGAGAATGAAGAGGTAAGTGGATGTCAATTTTACAAGAATATGAATTGGAAATGAAAAAAACAAAATTGGTAAGTTTACAAGGTTTAATCTATATGATTGCTAATACTAACCTTAGGATAGTTTTTATACAAGTGGATCAATAAAACTTATGAGCTAATTAATGGTATGATTTAATTATACATTTTCTAATTAATGGTACTTGTCCTATAAGCCTATCTAGGGAGCAAAAGAGGGACTTAATATTAAAGGAATCACACTGATTGATCAAGAATGGGGTCTTGTATAAGAGAAATTTTTGAGGAATTTATTTGAGATTTATCTCACAAGAAGAATCCACCCAAATCATGAGCACCTTTCATGAAAAACTAGGTAGTGGACATCCATCTAAGAGAATCACAACCCACAAAATTCTTAGAGATAGTTATTATTGGCCAACCATCTTTAAGGATGCTCATAAACATGTGAGGGAATGTCACTCATGTTAGACCTTTAGCACTAAGGAACTAGAGGTAGTAATGCCTTTATAACTAGTCATGATTGACAAACCCTTTGCTCAATAGGGGTTAAACTTTGTTTGCGTAATCAACCCCAACTCATATGAAGGTCACAAGTATGTCCTTACTACCACAAACTACTATACAAATTGGACTAAAGTTATAGACACTAAATAATTTAGGATGGAAGAAGTGATCAACTTCTTGGAAGAAAACATTTGTACTAGGTTTAGAACTATAGTATCTCTAGTGTGTGATAATGGGTCTACATTCATATCTATAGATATTATTGAATGGGATTATGATAATGGGATAACTCTTAATTTTGTATCTAGCCATTATCCTCAAGGTAATGGATTCTCTAAGTCAACAAATAAAAACATAATGAAGGAAATTAATAAATCTATCAAAGATAAACCTAGGACCTATCATAAGCTCCTTAAGTTTGTACTATGGGATGATAGGATAAGAGTCAAGAAATATCTAAAATCCTCACCATTTCTATTGGTGTATGGATAGGATCCTATCTTTCCTATCACTCTTAAACTCCCCACATACAAATTTATACAATAATACATGGAAGAGAGCTAAGACCTAGCCAACTCTAGATTTTTAGATATAATTCAAATGAAATATGAAAGAGATAAGGCCTTTGCTAATTTTAGAAGGGATAAAACCATAGCCAAGAGATGGTTTCATAAAAGGTCTAAGATCAAGGTGTTCAAACAGGGAGACTCGATTATCCTTTAAGACAAGAAATCTGAGCCTAAGGAAAATCATGGAAATTCACACCCTTGTTGATTGGCCCATACCAGATTGTAGAAACATTTAGGAACAACACCTTAAAGCTCAAAGATATATAGGGATCAAATTTTACATTGTATACCAATGGGCAGTATCTCAAACACTACTTCTCTACTACTCCTCCTAGGGTCTTCATGGAGTAAATTGTAAGATGATTAGATTAGTGTAGGTAGGCTAGTTAGTTTATTTTCATCTTCTTTCCTTCTCATCCCTTGTTTGTACATATTTATTTATTTTCCTTTGTTATCTTTCTTTCCTATTGATTTGTTCCTTGATTCTAATAAGTCCCTAGGGAAAATCTTGAGCTCAAAAGTTATGATGTCTTCTTGAAAACATGCCCCCAATTTAGAAATTTAGGTATGAACCCCATGCATAGGATGACCATGGTTCTAAAACATAAATAATAATGTTATAGTGTGGAAAAAATAGTAAATACCAATAAAAAAGACAATCATTTCATGAGACCCTAACCATTAACTTGACCTCAAACTAATTTTAAGAAGACTTATTCTTGTGTGAAAACTCAAATTATCAGGGTATACCCCAGACTAGCACTTAATAAACATCCTTTCTTGTGATAAGATTTGAAATCATAGGTGATTTTTTGAAGATCAAATACTTGACCAAATCTTAAAACTTGGCTATCCTGGTTCCCAACCTTGCTGAAAGCATAAAGATCTAAGAAATACAAAAATAAGGATATAATGCAAAAGCCAAACATTTTAGGCACAAGTGATTATGGTGATCTCTACCAAGTCTATGGACACTTGGCTGGTAGTGGAGTAAGGTTATGAGTGGAGTGAGGTCATGAGTGGAGCCAAAGGCATCTCTGTCAGGGCTATGAATACTTAGTTGGTAGCAAAGCAATACCCAATCCTTACCTAAGTTAAAAACATGGTTTCCAATGAACATCATAGAATTTTATAAGTCAATCTAAGTGATTAAAGACATGAAACCTAGATGTTATTTCTTGAAACCCATGGAAAATAGTAAGTGGAATCAAATCACACACATATTTTGGATATGTCTTGATATTTGACCTTAAAACCATAAGTGCAAGGTTTATTTCAACTATGACCTAGTCTCGATGATGATATTGATCAAATGAAGTGGATGAACTAATTATTTATCTAATCAGAGTCCTTAGATTCTAACATATTTCTATGTTTCCCCTAGGAGTCACCATTTGTAAAACCAACATACCTCCCATTTTTTAAATTGGGACCCTTGAGAAACCCTAAAAATAAAATATGGAAATTTCAGCATGTCAAAGTCTTGCAAAATTTGAAGGTCATCCACTTTGTTAAAAGGTAGGCTTATGTGGTTTTATTTTGATTTAATTTAGACTAATAGTGCTAATGAGATTCATTTGGCTTTTAGTTAGAGGTTCCATGGTGTGTGTTCCTAAGAATTCTATATTCCAAAACCCTAGCAAAGCCTCAATTCAAATTTTAATAAAGGTGGGAACCAAATTATTGGGAACCATTTTAAAATTCATTTATGGACTTGAGTATAAAATGCATATTCTAGGCTTAGTCATGTTTTTAACACAACTTAAATAAAAAAACTTCATCCCCTTTGTTATTCCCCAATTTTCTAAATTTACTTATGGCCTAACTAATTTCATCTCATAGGGTCCTTTTAAATATTTCACAACTTAGCCTAAGGTGTTATTACTAAGGCCCCAATGTATTCATTAATATAATTATGACCTTAGTATTAATGCCTTAAGTCTAAGTCTTTTATGTCTCTACAATCCTGACTTAACTTCCTTACATCTTTTAGGATCATAAGGTTATCACTTTATCATGGCATTTGATCCAACAGAGTGAATATAACCTAAAATTTGACTTAAATAGCATACATCATTGGTGATTCAATGGTCTACACTTACTCACTAAGACTTGATCAGATGAAGCAAAGCATAATTGAAAATTTAGAAGAATACAGGAGGCCTAAAATATGGACATGTGACACCATTGAATTTGAGGATTAAAAATCAAAAGGGGCTCACCTGACATGACATATAATCAAAAGCAAGCCCCCAGATCAAGATCATATGACTGTCACTTTATCACAACATTTTATCCAACAGAGTGAATTAACATCGAGACTATGGGAAGCCCTACAAAAATTCTAAATGATGTCCTTGCATTTGGTCCTAAAGAATTTAATGAGCTTAAAATTGACATTCATGAGACCATCATTCAAATGTCCAAAAAGATGAACTTGATTCCCGTGCGACCGTCAAATTTAAGTTCATTAAAATAAAAATTTCTCTAGTTTAAACTTGACATCGATGCAACTATCAATTGATTCCCATGAGGGTGTATTTGATGTCTGCAAGACCATCAATTTTAATTCGATGAAATGTCTTACTCAAGGTCAAATGGCATTCTAAAATCTATTTAGAATAACTCAGAAATGGCTTTATAATCTAAAGGAAATACTCAAAAGATGCTCAAAAATGGGATTCTTCATCTTGTAAAATATATAAATGGTCTTATGATCTAAATACTTAATCTAAATTTATATGTAAGGGTCCTCTTGGAATTTTGTTTAAAAAATCATGAACCTTTAACTATGATCTTAAGCTAAGTCTTATTTTAAAAGGGAGTTCCTTGTCACATGGAGTATAATCTAACCAAAGGTTTTCATATGTGGTGGCCTAAACTATCTAGACCCCCACCCCTTTGTTATAAATTAATAAACTTAGGCATAAATTCATTATCCTTAGGTTTATTTCATGCTTAATAAACAAGAAACAAACCTTAGCCTAAGTAATTTAATCCTAAATCACCACTTTAATAATGTACTAACTCAATGATCAAGCATTTTTACAGATCAACAATTCACTCCCCATCATTGGATTTGATCTAACATCATGAGGCCATAAATACTTTTTCAATAAGATCATGAGAGCTTTCTAGTTTGATGCATGGAATAAGATCATTCAAGGCATAGTTGACAAGGAAAACAATGGTTCATGATTCATAGTTAAGAGTCAATCTAATGGAATGAAGGGGCGGATGAGCTTGCCACATGGATAACACTCATTTGATAAGTGACTGACCAGAGATATGAAGCATGGAGAAGATACATGAACATGCCAAGTGTCATGACTACAAGGATTAATACCAAAGAACCAATTAAAAGTCAAATACTCATACTACAATCAGTGAATGTCACGTTATCTCAACCCTCAATCCAATGGAGTGAAGTAAAAGAGACATTTTCTAAAGGTTTAGAGCTAGTGTTTGAAAGGCATAAATGAAAAATGCCATGAAATTTCTAGACCAATACCACATAGGCACCATACAAGCAAAAAATGACAAAATTCATGATCTTGTGGCCTTGAAAACACAAAGGTATAAATGCAAAGGTCAAAATCAAATCTAAGGCATGTATAAGCTAAAGATTGGATATATTCTACCATTAAAGTTATAAAACCCTAAAATTTACATAAAAATAACCTAAATAGACTCAATTTGTTATGATTTTATCAAAGGATAACTTAATTATTTTTTAAGCACAAGAGATCTTTCATAGAGATCATCTATAATCTAGTGTGAATAATTATCAAATATAGAGACCATGGAAGCTAGCAGACAACAATTGAAGGAAGAGATCAAGCTCTATTTGGTAACAAACAATGAGGGTTATATCTTTAAGGATATAAAATTAGACCATGTAGCATTGAACATCTAGGGCATTAGGAATTGATCTGAGCTCTTCTTCATGATAGAAGAATTATAACCCATTTCATAGGAGAAACAAAGGAATACCACCATGAGTAGGTGACAATATGACTTGGTTGCAGTTCATATGGTTGGCCTTCATCATGCCATGGAAAAACTAGAGGTATTACATTGTATTAACATCCTTTCCCCCATATTTTTTGATTTTAGAATAGACAATGAATGGACCATTAGGGAGGGGAACTCAAAAGGGGTAGCCTAAATTTCCCCTATTACTTTTGAGAAGTATTACAAGTTGCATCTCCCCCATGTGGACCTTATTAAAATCAAAGAGTGGACCAATAACCATGATCTGGACTCTATCCTTAAACCCTAGTTGTACCAATAACCTCATATCTTTTGAAACCTTGAGGGAAAAATCCTTATCATCTAATTTAAAGAGGTCATTAGGGTAATAATGACCCTATTGAATTGATCCTTTGGTGTCACTTCAAATATTTATTTGAATAAGATCTGGATCCCATATGTGCACTACATCATGGAGGAGAAACTCACCCCTCTAATTAGAGACTTAATCAATGATTTCCTAGTCAAACAATTCAATTCCATCAAAATAAAGACCTAAAAGAAATTATTTATGATGTCATACCTACTTGACACCCTCTTTGCCTCAATCACCTTCCTTGGGATTTGGAATTGGTCCCTAGAGGGCAAGACAACCATTTCACATTATTATTCTAAACTACACATCTTTAAGTATAGGAATCACATATAGTTTATTTGTGATTGTGTTTATCTAGTTATAGTGTAGTCCATCATAAGTGTTCCCATGCCTAGGGTTCACCCCCTCATCAATAGGTATGTTGAAATGATATGGGATGTATGGTATTACCCTAATTATACAATCATCAAGATATAAGGAATCATGTCCCAACCTTACAAGCTACCAGTATATGTTCTAAATTAGCTTGTAAAATAGGAAATTGTCTCCCAGCTCATCCATGTTATTGATAGGACCTGCAAGGAGAAGAGGAAGGGTCTACTCCACCCCTTCCCCTTGAATATTAGGAAAACCATAATAAAGGACTATAAATAGGTGGAAATCATGTCCAAACATAGGGATTCATTTGACTTCTAGCTAGGTTAACTCTAGATGTGGGATCTAAAGAACATAGTGGCTGAGCATCTAAGGGATAAGAAGTTTCGAAAGCTATAATATGTACATCAACTTGGTGTCTATGACACTATATATATTAAGGCTAAGAACTATGAATAGGTATTGTCTAAGGTCCAAGGTCACAACATTAATCTTGAACATAGGTTAATCAAGGATAATAAGCCATCTGGGGAAACATGGAAAATGTATCCTTTGCAATATCACTTACTAATTGGGCCATGAGAAATAGCCCATGAGAAACCTCAGGTAGAATAACCGTAACCACAACCCCAAAAACATTGATAAAGTGCAAGATGAATAAAGTAAGGTTAAGGAGAAAGTGGGAGAGGTGAAATTAGAAGAGAGGCCTATAGAGGGGACCCCATCTTTAGCACTCCCAAAAAGGCCACCTTCCCTAATTTAATACATAGACATGATAGCCTTGGAACCGTGAGAGACACTTGAGGGTGACCTCAAAGAGATTGAAAAAGTTTATGACTCAGACAAAGAGCTAGATCCCAAAGAAGATATAGGAAAATATCTTATCCCAATAACATCCCATGAGAAGAGGAAGTTAAAGCTAGCACTGGTCCCTATGGGACCAAAGAAGAGAACAAGATTGACCTTCACTCATCCCACTAGTGAAATCAATCTATTCAGTGATGATTTCTTAATTCATGGACCAGTCATTCCTAACTTGTTCATCTATGGAAATTTGCAAAATATCCCCTCTCTTTCTCATTCTTGGGCCATGAAGAGGGTTACTAATGTTGAAATATAAGATGATATGAAGCTTTGGATAAGGGCTATAGTGAAGGAGCAAGAAGAAAGGATGATTGTGACCATTGAAGGACCATAAGGTAAGAAGATAGATGCTCTAGGAACATCTAGTAGTTCAGGTGTGGAGGTCCCAAAACCTCCCAAATTTAAGGAGATAATTACTATCATCCATCTCAACCCTAAAATATCTAGGTTATAGAGAATAATAACCAAGATAGCTATGGTTGGGATAACATAATTCAACTTTTAGAAGGTGGAAGCATTTTTAGGATTAACCCCTATGGGAGGATAGAAACTAGGTAAGGCTAACATTCATGAAGAAAATGTGGAAAGTCTGATTGAGTCCCAGTCAACACAAGATAATGTTGGAGTCCAAGTTTTGAAACAAAGGATCCTAAATTTTCAAAAAGAAAAATGACATACAAACATAGGCAATTCTATTAGTGCTAGATATAATGACCAAAATGCTTGATGAGTCATTTTATGACATGTTTGAAGCACTTAAGTCAATGAAACTATGGTAAAGTGTAGTATAAGGTAAATGTTTAGTAGACAAGAGTTTAGTCACCTAGTGGTAGGCCTCAGAAGACAAAATATCCCAAATCCTTAACTTTCAAGCAAAGAAATAGATCCTAAACTTTAAGACCATTAGTTTGGAAAATTTTAGTACAATTTGGCAGATTGTGATTGAAAATTTTCAAAGTTTAAGTACATGGCACAATGGTGTGGAAAGGGTTATAAAAGAGGATAAGGAACTAATTACAAGAATTGAATAACTTCTTGTGACCATGCTTATAGAGCTTGTACAACCCAATGCCCTTGGGATCATAAGTGATGAGGAATTCAAATATAGGGCTACTTTGGTAACCTAAGAAATCAAATGAAAAATCCAAGGCAAATATGGGGATGATAATAAAAAAATCCTAGACATGATATTCAATGTAGGGAAAAGGATAAATGAAGCCAAGAGCATTAAAGAGGTCATGGATATGAATGATAGGGAATTTGATGACTTGGTGGATTAAGACGAGGAGAATATCTTGAAACCTACTATGGATCTAGAGATAATTGATGAATAGTATGTAAAAGCCATGAGCATCCGCCAAAAATTATAATTAGAGGCCCCATGAGCCAATTAGACAATATTCTATTTTGTAGAATTTTGTAACATTTTGAAATAGGATATTTTATTTTAAAGGCATATGCTAGTTTGTTAGTATATTTGCCTCTAGGTAAGTATGATTGTGAAAAGCACATGTATTTTAGAACTTATAAGGACATCTATCCTTATCTTTGTACACCTATATATTGTAATTGATTGGTATGATGCCTAATCTTCCTATAAAGGCATGTATTACCATTTTTAAAAGGGAGATATTCCTAAGTAGCTTTATAAAATTTGAAGCAATTAATATAATCTAAGGAATTTTGCAGGGATTATCTATGTTTGATGTGTTAATTATCACTTTAGCGTTTCTCTCAATTACTAGTTAAGGTCTTGAATTTTAATGGTGTGTTAGAATTATGAGTTGTATCATTGTAATCATAGGGTTTCTAATTTGTGCAACATGCTAGATTAGCTAAAAGATATTTGGTTCTCCTTGATTTTCATTTTACATTGTTTTTAGATGTGCATATGTTATTCGATAATAGTAGTAAATATTTAAAGAAGAACTAGTTCTTACTTGTGATTCTTCATATTATCCTTTGAAAATGTCCTGGTATATAGTAGAATGTGAGATTAGGATATTGTACATTATATATTGGTTTTAATGTATATTCAGTTGAAATTAATGTGTTGTCATAATGTTTAAGACTAAAATTGGTAAACACTTTTTTCTTTTTTGCCTTACCCTTCTCTTTGTTCCTTTTTAATCCCAAGATCACTTTAATTTTACCTTCATTATAAATATCCATTTAGATTAGTATATAGCTGAAATATAGAGTGTAGTTCACTAAGCATTAGCATAGATTCTTAGCAATTCATAAAGAATGTACCAAGGTGACTGAAAACCACCAAATTATATAAATATTATGGAATAGTTTATCTTGCTCTACTACTATTTCACCATATGCAAATAGATTACTGAAACCTATAACTCATACGTTGAATTTTCAAATTCAAAAATGAGAAGCATTTTTTAAACACTAAGAGAACCTGTGGTTCATTTAGAAGCATCAACATAACCTCAAGTGAACAATGTGATCAACTAGGTCCTTTGAAAAAATGGTGACATCATCTAGGTAGATGAGCACCATGTCATTTATAAAACCTTGAAATATGATATCCATTTCCCTTTGGAAAATTACCCCAAAATTGGATAGTCCAAAGGGAATCTTCATGTATTCATAAGTGGCCCATTTTGATGTGAAGGTAGTCTTATGTCTATCTTCTTCTTTGATTAGGATCTGATTATAGGTAGAGTAGCTATCAAGCAATGAGAACCTTTGAGAACTTGCCACCTTTTGAAGAATATGATCCATTGAGGGTAATGGGTAGTGATCTTTCAGGGACACTTTATTAAGGTCCCTAAAGTCAACACATAAACATATCTCCCCATTATTCTTCCTTACTGGCATAAGGTTTTCCACCCATGAGGAATGTTTGATGGGGAATATGATCTTTGACTCAATCAATCTGAATAATTCCCTTATTATTAGGTCCTCTACTTTTAGATTGATAGGCCTTTGTTTTTACTTGACTAGTTTTGCATTGCCTTCTAATTTAATGGTGTGTTGTCCTAGTTTGGGATCAAATACCTTCAAATCTATTTAATCCAATGAAAATATGTTAGAAAATTCTTAGCATAAGACAACAAATGTAGTTCTCTCTTCTGCTATGTTAACCTTTCCTAACTTCAACAACTTGCCCTTAAATATCTCTATCCTTTCATAATGTTCTTCCTTAGATAAGATACATGATTTTCCCTTCTTCACTTGGTCATATTCATTGAATATGTTCTCTAATGTCATAATACCTTTAGGTAGCTTATTAGATCTTAGTTTTACTATTTGATCATCATATTGACATTTAAATTTATCTTGATTCTTATGGTAGAATTCTACCTCTTGCATCAAAAAACATATTATTTGATCATCATTTTCAAACACTTGCTAACTAACCTCATTGTTAGGTATAGCTAGCCTAAATATAACCTTGATCTTACTTTGAATTTTATTGCCTTTGAATCTTTATACAATCTCATATTGAGATCCAATGGCTGCAAGCTTGTCTACAAGTTGATTTGCTTCTCTTGATATGGATTGGAAGTTGAATGCAAACAAGCCCTCTATGATGTCCCATGCATGATGCTTATAATATTTCAAATGATGGTTCTTGACTGCACTTAGGTCTCTCACTTGCTTCACCACAAGCTCACTATCACCTTTGACTTAAAGAAGTTTGACACCTCTCCTTCTTTCATCTTGCAAACCATTTAAAAGAGATTCATATTTAGTTATGTTTGAAGCACAACTAAATTTAAACCTTGTAGTTGAATGGTAAGTTTGACCTAAGGGTGACACTAGCATGGCTCCAACTCCACTACCATTCTTTGACATAGATCTATCAAATAATAAAGTCCATATACTATCTTCCTCTTGAGTAGTGTTAGTTAAACAAGGTATAGAAGCACCCTCCTCATGCATACAATATACCCCTAAGACTACTTCTTCAATGTTGTTATAGGGATCAAATCCATGATTGTCATTTTCTCATTAATCCAAGTATATATCTAAGATGCCTTCAAGTTGATCTTGAGGATGTTATTCACTAACATTCTCATCTTCTTAAGGTTAGGCATGTAGGGTTCTAGATGGAACCTAGAAATAGGTTCTAACCTAATAGTGACTTTAGGTCCATATCTAGTCCTAAAAACCATGTATGACCAATTAGAGGACAAATAGCCACCAATTTTTGTAGTAAATTCTCTAGATAGGCATAAAATATGGGGGTAGGTCTACAACCATTACATCTTGAGTGATGACACCATTTGGTCAAGCTGCCAATGTGATATTAAGGTATTTCACTATGCATACTATTCTAGTGGGGGAACCATCCAATTGGAGAACCTATTTTCATTAAGCACATACTTAAGCTCAATATTATATACTATGGCCTTAGGCATACCTAAGGTTGAAGCTCTTGAATCAATCATATAATTATAACCAAGCAATTTCCTATGATGGTTGATAAATAAAATGGAGGGGGATTGATAATCTTGGGGGAATGAAAAGCATTCTTATCTTGACTTTGATTAGGAACTTGATTAGAAACTTGATTAGGATTAGGTTGATTACTATTTATAAAATTAGTGTTAACATTATCAGTTGTCTCATTCATATGGGAAGGCTTGTAGAGCTCTTGCTGAAGAATCTCTTTCTATCCCATAAAAGATAAGGAATCATACATAGATATAGTAACATTATCCTTATTCATATGATCTACAATATTTAAAGTAATATTAGTACCTTTGGGATGCATCCTAGAAGTATAAGCATCACTAGGCACTTGTGTGACATGAGGAACAAAAGGAGATTTCTATTGTTGCCCATGATATTGAGGTACTTGTTGAGTTTTAGGGGATTTAATAGGTATATTTCAAGTGATATGTTGTTGAATAACTTGTGGATATGTTGAAGAGGCCATAGGTTTCCAAAATTTGTCATTCACCATTAGTTTTTGAGCCCTCATGTTGGTTGCAACTGGTCCATCTAATATTTTTAAAGTAAGACCCATGTTTAATGTTATATGCTTAAATATATGATCTCTTTTTTGAAATTTTATGCACATAGTATCAGTTGGTGCCTTACCTATGTTACCTTGCTATCAAATTTTATATTCTAATGGTGTCATGGAAAGCATATTACCTTGATTCATTGGTGGGCCTTATGGTGGAGGAGGAATTATGTCATAACCTTGGAATGGAAGAACAAGCGACCAATTGGGGTCCTTATATAGTTATCTACTTGTAGCCATTACCATCTCATTAGACTATCTTACTAACTACCATTTACCCTCTTGTATAAGATTTTTTTGTGTGGGGATTAAGGCTCTTGAGCTACTAGTAGCTGTGGGGTTGTAGTTATTATGATATCTCCCTTAATTAATTTAGCCTTAACCTGGTTAGTTTGGTGGGTGAGGGGTTCTATTGTATGATTGATTAGGATTTTAATTTTGAAAGGGGACTTGGTATGGCTTATATTAAGTCTATTATTGTCTCTCTATGGCCACTAACTTGTTATTTTGAGCCTTTAAATAGATTTCAATCCTTGCAAATTTATCCTCTTGACCATCAACAGGTTGGGCTTGGTTGTTTGGGATGGGGAATGGAGAAATGGTAGGTGGGGTTGGTTTTTGCTCAAGTAAAAGTGGAATTATAAGTCTTGGCATAATATTCCTTAGTTGTATCAAGTAGTTTTCTACCCTTGTAGATATTTCAAAAGCTCTTGGCAAGGTTGTCCCACCCATAGATTGGATTGTGACTGTAATTTCTAAATTAAATGCTCTCAAATAGTAAAAGAAGGCATAATTAGGTGTGGCCTTAATGATGATGAGGATCCTATCCCAAGTATTCTAAAATATATAGCTAAAATCAACCATGGATTCTTGAGTTTCCCTCTTGATTGAGGTGAGTTGATCAACAAGTGACACATGATAACTTCTATCTTCAAAATGTTTACATAGGCATTCACCAAACTCATCCCAATTATTGATCAAGGTAGGAGCTAGACATGTATACCATTATAGGGTTTTTCCTTTCAAGGATGTGGCTAATAGTCTCATGGCTAAATTTTCTTGTATAATATGATGCACTGAATAAAGATTTTTAGTAATGTACTCTACAGGGGTGGTAGAGTTTTTCCCTATAAAGTATGGTAGACTCCTCAAGGAGGTAGTAGGGATGTCATCATATTGATGAAGGTTAAGAGGGATACCACCATTAAAGGGTATGAAAGGTTACAATCTAGGTTGTGTCATCTACATGGTGGGTATTTTGCCACTTAAAACAATAGGGTGGCTAGGAGATGATTATTGAATTTGGGGATAAGGGCCTATCTTATTGAGTCTTTATATTTTATATGAATAAGGAGGTAGCTCACAAAATTCAAAGGGAATTCCCTTACTAACTAGCCTTCTAGTGACCCTTGGCATAAGAGGTGTTATCTAGAAGATGCTAAGAACTTTGTGGCTTGAATAGTCTTCAAATTTTGATGATGATGGGTGTCCTTATTTACTTCAAATGTTTCTCCTTAGCTCTTGATTTTGGATATGCTAGAGAGAAAGTGTCCTACTAGGCATTCTACAACTATTGTAGACTTAGGTTACACCCTGTATAGAAGCATAAATGTTCAATTCCTACTCTCAAACCTGGTCCAACATGGGAATGACCATAGGATATGGGTTACCTATATTTGGGTCAGAGCTCTAGGATTTTTAATGAGGCTAGCTCATTAGATAGGATAATTTGGATCTCAATTTCTAAAACCTAAGCAAGTTGGGATTAAAAGAGTAAAATAGTTGCATGAAATAAGACTTATTCTAGCATGTGGTGATGCACCATGAATTTCTCATATCCACTAATAATCTTGAACCCTTATCACACTAATGGACCATGAATAAAACTAATATTATGCTTGTTATGATTTCTAGGCAATAGTATTTCACATAGAGGTTAGTTTGATGTACTAATATTAGAGGACAATAAAGATAAGATCTGGTTGAAGACACTTATAGATAACATTCCATCCTATCCTTGAGATATTAATTTTATGACACACTATATGACCTATGAAGAAGATTTTTAGCATTCAAGTTGAGCACAAACCTACAAAGGGAAGATTATCCCACTTTACATATAAATCAAACACAACATACTAATCATAGATTGATAAATACTATAGAATGTCTTTCTCATTAATCTAAGAGGTGAAAAATACAATTTTGGTAGAGTCTAGTCATACTAGCCTAAGGGTTGAAAATCAAGGATTATAATCTTGAATATATAGAAGAATGGAATGAGAGAGAGTTTTTTAAGGTGTTGAAGGGGTCATTATTGAGCTCAACTCCACTTCATAGAAGTTACAACCACCTTGATTTTATGTTCCTTAAAAGCACTCAATTGGTCATGGACACCTTGATAAATGATTATAATAGTCACTCATTTGTTCTTTCACTTCTTTCTATAATGATGTTGTTTTTAGTTACAATGGTGGGATCAAGTCATTTTCAACTTGAGTGCCAACATTGATGCAGTTACAATATCTAGATCCATATGTTATGCTACTATTATGATACTTATTTCCATTTAATAGTTTTTTTTATCATAAGAGAGTAGAGAAAAGGGTAATAATTACATCATTAGCTTTAGCAATTAACCTTGATGTGTCTACCTCAGTGGCCTTGTTTTGAAACCTAAAACTGGGTCCACCATAGATAAAACCAGTTTATATTAGTTTTTATATAATATTGACACTTTTTCTTGTCAAAATTTACCCTATATTAGGTATATAAGACCTTTTTAATCTTTCATAAATTCTTAAAGGTGACCCTCAACCCTATAGGGTCCATTCTAATTCTTCCTAGATCATCATTTAGCTCGACACCTTTTTGTATTAACTTGCTTGAGTCAAAAACTTACATCTTTGACCTTCATCAAAAGTCTTGGACTTCCCTTTACTTGATTGGACACTAAAAACTAACTCATATCATTAAATTATTGACTTCATATCACATCATTCATCTCAAGTTTCATGAATGTCTGCTGATCATTGATCTTGAACTCAAGCTAATGTAATCTTGACACTTGGCACCTTTGCATTTACAATCAAGATTCACTGACCCTTTGACTTGATCATGTGTCATCAGTCTCCTTAATATGATTAAATGCACTATATTGATCTTTTGGGGACCCATTAACACTATCAAATCATCCTCACACTATCAGATCTAGATGTACGGATCAATGCCAACCATTGGATCAACTTCGATTAAAAATAAATGGCTATTTATTAGGCCTTAAATTTCATGTTCACATGAACATTATTTGACATCCCCACAGACATATTTAATGTCCCATAGATCATCAAACTTAAGATCCAATGGATTTTTTTAGTGTCTTAAATTTGACATATGTGTGAATGTATCCCATTTTTGACCAACTTTGAATATTTATTTATTGAAGCACAAGAATCATGGAAGGACCAATTTTGCAAGAGATGTTCTTGAGACCAAAAACATTATACCTACTTTATCTGATAGCTTTGAGAGATTTATAAGTGTGTTTATTAAATTTTCAATTGAGATCACATATGTAATTATGCATGACATATATGTTCCTATCATTGTTGAAAATGGCTAAGTATGGAAACTTAGTGAATTCTATTTAAGGAGCCAACTTTGAACATGCATAAATTTTGTCGTGCTTAGATGCATGGACTAAAATTTGGTGTGTAGTAACTTGGGACCAATTTGATCATAACCATATGAAAATTTATCTTGAAATTACCACACATGCAAGATATAACACCATAAAACTACTCACTTGGCTCTATTTGAGCTTATTTGTAAAATGGCTAAGTATGGACACTTAATGAATTCTGCTTGAGAGGCCAACTTTGAACACTCATATCTTCTATTTTGCTTGGATTCATGGGCTTAAATTTTTAATACAGAAACTTGGGACTAGTGTGATCACAACCATATGACCAATTCTACCTAACTCTCCATACATGGTAATGATAACATTAGCAAGATGCATGGACTAAAATTTGGTGTGTAGCAACTTGGGACTAATGTGATCATAGCCATATGACCAATTATTTTGAAACTAACACACATGAAAGATATAACACCATAAAACTACTCACTTGGCTCTATTTGAGCTTATTTGTAAAATGGCTAAGTACGGAGAAACTTTTCTTGAGAGGCCAACTTTAAACACTCATATTTTATGCTATTCTTGGATACATGGGATAAAATTTGGAATGTAGAAACTTGGGACGAATGTGATCACAAACATATGACCAATTCTACCTAACTCTCCATACATGGCAATGATAACATTAGCAAGATGCATAGACTAAAATTTGGTGTGTATCAACTTAGGACTAATGTGATCATAACCATATGACCAATTATCTTTAAAATGCCACACATGTAAGATATAACACCATAAAACTACTCACCTAAGTATGGACACATAACGAATTTTGCTTGAGAGGCCAACTTTGAACACTCATATCTTTTGTTGTGCTTGGATGCATGGGCTGAAATTTGAAATGTAGCAACTTGGGACTAATGTTATCATAACCATATGAACAATTCTACCTAACTCTCCATATATTTCAATTATAACATTATCAATTTGCCTACTAAGAATTTATGCCACTAGACCCAAGTGTCAAAATTAACATAATGAAGAACCAAATGAATACCTTACACTTCCATATTCATTACAAGCACTCTTGACACCACATGGGGTATTTTTAACTCTAGCCTTGTCCTTAGAAATTGAAAAATTACACATTAAGTGAACTTAAAGTGTTTTAAAATCTTTGAAAGCTACATGATCCCTTCGGTCCACTCATTTCATCCATAAATTATTCAACTCTTGCTCCATTTTTTGATATTCAAGACACTTCATTGAATATAGTAAAAAGCTCAGTATGTGGGCCAAAATGGCCAACACTTTTATTGATCAAGTGATTGATGATATGGTAGGGAAAAATATTTTTCTTTCCTACATGAATTTAATGGATATAATTAGATAACAATGATAGTCGAGGATCAATACAAAACCACCTTTACCTACCCATGGGGTACATTTTATTAGAGTCTTACAATTTGGTATTTGTAATTCTTGAACTACTTTTCAATGTGTAGTTTTAGCTATATTATCTCATGTGACTAATAATTATGTGTAAGTATACATAGATGGCTTCACTATTCATGGAGATACATTTGATGAGGCCTTACACAATCTTGAAAAGGTATTAACCATATGGGAAGAACACCAACTATCACTAAGTCATGATAAATTCATGATGATGATGGATCAAGGCACAATATTAGAACACCACATCTCTACAAAGGGAATCCAAGTGGATCCTAAGAAAATTTAAATAATTTCTAGCTTACCTGCGCCACAAAATCAAATTGATATCAATAATTTCTTAGGTCATATTGGTTTTTACAGATGTTTTATAGAAAAATTTAGTAAAATTTTTACTCCTATGTTTGATTTACTTTCAAAGGATAGTGAATTTATGTGGAGTGATGATTGTCAAAAATCCTTTGAATCTATTAAATAAAAACTGAGCTCTACACTAGTATTGATAGGACCCATTGGGAAAAACCCTTTCACATTTATACTAATGGTTCTAATTATGCAATGGGGGTAGTTCTAGGACAAAAAGATGAGAATGATCATATTTATGCCATTTATTACATCAACAAAAAAACTCACATCAACTGAAAGGAATTATACAACCACAAAAAAATTATTCCTTGCTATAATGTATTCTATCAACAAATTCATACACTATATTACAAGTTATAAGGTCTTCATATATAAAGATCATTAAACCATAAGGTATCTCTTGAATAAACCTATAGTAAGAGGAATAATCATAAGATGGTTGTTACTTTTTTAGGAATTTGATATAACCATCATTGATAAACTAGGAAAATTTAATGGGGTTTCATACTTTTGTCTAGAATAAGCATTACAAGTAGTAAAGAACCAATTTAAGATAGCTTTCTAGATGGAAAATTATTTGTTTCTTTAGTAAAATCCCCATGGTTTGATGATATAGCCAACTATTTGGCCATACGGAAGTTTCCTTCTAATTTTACTTGAAAAGAAAGAAAACATTTAATTAATGAAAGTTATTCTTTTAAGTGGATTAATGACATATTATTTAAGTATGGACATGATCATGTGTTTCACATGTGTGTAGCAGATAATGAATCCTATGACATCATTAGAGATTATCATGATGAACTAATATGAGGTCATTATTTGACAAAAATAACCATGCATAAGATCTTAGGAGCAAGATATTATTGGCATTTCCTTTATAGATAAGTAAAGAAGTATATTAAATAATGTGATCCATGTCAAAGGATGGGATAACCTACACTATCAACATAGATGCCTCTTCATCCACAAGTAGTATGGGAACCATTTGAGAAATGGGGAATAGACTTTATTGGTCCTACACATCCTCCATATCAAGGAAAGGAATACCTCCTAGTATGTATAAATTATGTCACTAGGTGGGATAAAGTTCAATCCTTGTCTTTTACTAGAGATGAAGTAGTAGAATATTTTTCAAGATCATGCAATAATTTGGTGTACCTAGAGACATGATTTTAGATCAAGTACCACAATTTATGTCTAATGTGATCAAACATTTCATGGAAGTTTACCAAGTTAATCATAGGAAATCTTCTCCTTACTATCCATAGTCCAATGGCCAAGTAGAAGCTACCAACAAAGAGATAGAGAACATTTTGATCAAGAAAGTTAGTAGTACTAGATAAGATTGAATAACTATAATACCAAAAGTATTATTGTCCTACAACACTACTTGGAAGATAACCACTAGTTTTTCACCTTATGAGCTGGTGTATGGTAATAAATCTTCACTTTCTATTGAATTAAAATTTAAAAACTTTGAAAACAACAGTAAAAGTAGGCATGTATTTGGATAAGGTATAACAAGATGAAATTCTCTAACTAAATGAATTTGATGAGATGAGAATATAATATTTCAACAAATAGAAATTATGTATCATCAAAGGAAAATATGGCATGATTCCCACATCAAAGTAAGAAGATTTTAAGAAGGAGATTGAGCACTCTTGTTTGAATCCAAGTTTTAGTAATTTAAAGGCAAGTTGAGAATAATATGGTTAGGCCCATATCAAATAGAAAAAAATATTTAAAAATGGCTCAGTATAATTATTGCTAATAGATAGAAATTAAAACATTTTGCTATTCAATGGACATATACTCAAATTATATCAAAAACTATCAATAAGGAGGAGTTTGTTCAAAACATCAGGCATGAAGTGGTTTTCATGGAAGGACTATTTCTTCTATGATAACAAATCTAGGATGGTGTATTCTATAAAATAGGAGACTACTTCTTGGTTTTCTTCTTCCAAAAAAATAAATATAAATAATTTAATAGTGAAAATCTTTTTTAGGATAGTATTGACAATGCTGATAAAAAACTAGCTTGTTGGTTGTCATGCATTGACCTAGAAACCAAAAATGGTTGGTTAAGGGAAAAATAAACAAAAAATACAAAAATTAGGAAACAAAAAAAATTGATCAATTTTTTTTAGGAAACAAAATCACTGATGTATTTATTTGTATACATTCTTAAATACTAATTAATGCATTTGTTCTTTGTTTAGAATTAGGTTACAAGAAAAGAATAAAGACTATGAGTATGATTAAGTAAGTAGGGTATTTTAGTTATCTGCATTAGGTTAGTGTAAGTCCTTTTTCTCCATGCATGTTCATGTTAAAGAGGAGGTTTGAAGAGAGAATGTCTTTCAAGCTGTCAAAATAATAATCAAATAGCAGTATTTAATGACATGAAAAAGAAATAAGTAAAAGGACATACAAGTAAAAATAATTTCATGTAAACTTTATTCACATATACAAACCATCTACCAACTTAGTTAATAGTACTTTGAATAATTATGATGTGTTTTATGGTGCATATGTCTAATAAGTGTGATAGTAAATTAAATCTCTTTCAAAGATAGTTCCATTTAAAACATCCATGTCATATCATGATTGATTTGGATCATGTCAGTATCCACCAAGACAAAGTTAATAACCATTTGATTAATTCCTTTCATTTTTATTGTCATCTATTTTTTTGTTACCACTAACTATTTACACCTGCTAAGCCAACCCTAGTTTTTAGAAAATCACTAGAGATGATGTGGGACAAAAGAAATGATCTAAACCTAAATTTGTATCTAGGCTGATGAGTGATGAAATTTTTATTGTAGTTTTTGAATAAGTTGGTTGGCTTCTAGTTTTTCAAAAAAATTAAGGGCATGACAAAAATTTTGTGAATGAATTCAATCTAAATCTAATAAAAGACTCAATTATAGTTAGAGGCATCAACATTCTAGTTTCCATCACAATCATCAGTAAATTTTTTTGGATTGCTAAATAAGGTAAGATAATACTTAAGATAACTCATTTTTATTAGTTAATTTCATATTTAAATAGGAATGAACAACTATCTTTAGCATTCATACATAATCATCAAGGAAAGGCAAAAGGGATCAATAGGGAAACCCTACCCGAACCATAGAAATCTATTTCCTTTTAGGTTATGAAATTATTTCATGTGTGAAGTTCAATGTAGTGTTTTGGGGTGTGAAGCTATGAGGATCATTATTCACCTCAAGTATGGCTAACAATAAATTCAACATAGGGTTAACCTACCATTATAATTGTATTGATCCATTTAAGTTTTGGCCACAAATAGGTCAGATCCAATACATCATCATTACCTTATCCATTTGATTATTTGACATAATTTCCTTTAGCAAAGTAAATCAATGTGGAAGAATTTTTAGAAATCTAGAATCAGTCAGTCGCATCTCTTCCAAAAGCTTTTATAAAAACACCAATACCCAAGGTAAAAGAAGAGGCTTCCTCTTCTAGATTTAGGGTTTCATCTAGTGAAAGATGATAGACTATATCAAAAATAACACGTGTGATTGAATAGATTTCTTAGTAGACTCCAAAAAAAGGAAATTAAGACCTAGGGTTTCACAGTCTCATCTAAACCTTGAAGATAAAGGTATTCCTTCAATAATAACAACACATGTACCTAAAATAATTGGAACATCACAAGTAGATGAGGACACCTATTTAAATGAGTGAATTTCACTTGTGTAGATTAAAAAAATATGCATAAAATTAATCTTGGCACAAGATGATGAGGAGAAATAAGTATTTATAACCCTTGATAATTTTCAACAATCACCATTTTTTTCTTCACCAATAACAATAAAAATAACAGTACTTTAGGAAAAACCTACCATAATAGAAATTCCTGAGTCAATAGTAATATCTCCTATTGAGAAAGTTGCTAAAGAAGGAAATATACTCATAGAATAAATTCTAGTGTAAGAAGTAGAATCCCCTCCATCTTCTTCAATTCTTGATATAAGACTAGTACTAGACAAAGGGAAAAGTATTATGGTCTGTAAAGAAGAAAAATCATCTAGTTCCACTAAATTTATAGAATTGTAGCTCATATTTTCACTATCTAAATATGATGTCATCATTAAACAACAAGCTAAAAATATTACTAATCTTTTAGCTCATCTACAATGTAAGGATTTCCTCAATTTTTCTTTAACTCAAGGATTAGATAGTATTAAAAATAAGTCTTTGGATCACATAAATAAAATCAATAATCTTGAGGAACAAGTAACTCATTTTGATGAAGAAATAGTAAATTATTGGATATATATCACTAAATTAGAAGAAGAAAACCTATTATTGAAACACCAACTCCAGAATTCCCAAGAACATCTTTCTGTGCAAACTTCATCTTCTTCTAAACCTTTAGTTGATAAAACCTATCGAACTGCTATTTATTATTTAGACTATTTAGATGAATATAATAAGGTGTGTTTCAAATTTATGGAATTTAAGGAATAAAATAATTTTTTATAAAATGAAAAACAAACAATGAAGGAAAATCTAGAGAAAGAAAAACAACATACCCAAAAAATTGAAGGTAATCTACAAGTTACATGTAAAATAGGGGAATACCTTCCAGATTGCATATTTCCTTCTCCCTCTTACATTATATATTTACATAAACAATTTTATATGTGGAACATATCAATAATATCATGTGATCTACCTCATAACAATGAAGATTTTCCTATGTTTTTAAACATTTTTCAAGAATACACTCTAGAGTAGTAGGATTTATTATGTGAATTTTATTTGTGTAATATGATATTATAAGACTATAATAATTTTTTGGTCAATATATATGTGGGATAATTCTAGCTAAGATCTCTTCTTTCCATTTTTAAAAATCAGATAGCCTAGAAATCTAGACATGAGGAGTATGTGACAAAATCTGAAACTATAGGGCTATGTATTAAACCTACTTTTGCCAGTGCTAATAATTATTGATTAACTTCATATCTCTTATTTTATGAATCTAAACATTAATTATTATTACTTTTATGCTTTGTTTAATAGTATTACCTCTTTTGATCTATATATAAGACAACATTTTGATGATATAATTATAGCTAATGTCAGACATTGGGACACATTAACAATTTCATTAAATAAAATAGAGTTCATTATCTCTAACTAATTTAAGATGGAGATTATGAATAGAACAAGCCATAAATGACATAATTGTTAATGCTATTAATTTAAGGGGTAAATAAATTTGGGTCAGCAAGAGATTTAGGCCACCACTTATTATGAATCATATTCCACCATGGCATAGATCGAGTCCTCAAATAGATGACTAATTTTAAAATTGGAAATAGATGGTGCAAATGTATCATGGTTTCATCAGTCCCCTAGATGATTATTAAACTGATGAAAATAATATGTATGACCTCAGCCAGTATTTACAAGATAAAATTTAGAGTTATGAGGGGACAAGAAGCAACTAAGTTTCAAAAATGGACTTGCAAGAGGTAAAGTGTGGGGAAAATGATGAATAAAAAATATGACTCATTATTAATATTGGTTTTATTCATTTTCCTTCCATTACCTCTCCTCTGGATTGAGCAATTCAAGGATCTTAGGCTTGTATCTAATTCTAGTGTAGTAAATGGATACTTTATCCTATTTAATGTAACCAAAGTATAAGTTACTAATTATGTCATATAATTTTAAATCTTTACATATTTAGTCTCTCATTTTTATGTATATATAGATTATACAATAGTCTATGAGGAATGAGGACCTTTTTGATGATCTTGTAAAGTTACCTAAATGAAATATCTTAACATTTGGAAAGCTAAAAAATCATTGGACACACTTCTAGCTTATTCAAGTCTTATCTAGACTTAGCTACGAACTTGTTAAGTAGATATGAACTCACATAATTTTTTGTTATAGAGTCACCTAGTAGTTATAGACTCATCCCATCCATAGCTATAGACTCATTTAAGAGCATATTTCACTCTTAATTGAAGCATTCTAACATTCTTATCATCCTAGGAGCCTTACTACAAACTTATTCAACATTTAGGATCCTTGAAGCATGTTGTTATGGACTTCACTAGGTTTTCATAGAAATAGCTCTATTCTCTTCTAGAGTTGCTATGGACTCTACCAGAGTTACTCCAAACTCTTCCATTCTAGCTTATGATCTTGTAAGACTAAAGATCCATACATTTTATCTTTATCAACGTACTTGAATATTATTTTGGTCACTTACTACTTATAGTATTACTATAAATAGTAGTTATATATATATATATATATATATATATATATATATATATATATCAATTGGTATAAATATGTCACATAGTCTTTTATAAGGTAAATTTATCAAATAGACCTAAGAATTCATTCTTAGTAGATATTCATTATATTTTTTCATGGATAGATATTCCTATTTCAAACCATCAATCACTTATTTTGAATAATTATTAAAATTATGAGATTTGTCTTAATAATAGAATATTGGCTACTAAGATCTAGGGATATATAGTTACAACATTATATAATTAGATATCTATAGTTACAATGTTATGTACATTATATATCATTGTTGAGTTAATATTTTAGCATAGTTACAGTTATATTCATGTAATCTATTTTGATGAATTAATGAAGATATATCCATTTTTCAAGTATTGAGTTTTATTTTCTTTCATGTTCCCAAGGTGAGCAAGGGACCACTCTCCTTAGAAATCTAGAATGTATTTCTATATGGCATTTTATGTATTAATAGTTTTTAATAATTATGAACATATTTCATTTTCATAATCTATAGGAAATTATCTTTCATTTCTAAGAGTTAAATCAGTATTACAAATTAGTGTGTTTAATTTCAAAAATTTATTTACATTCAATAAGTGTATTTACTTTCAACATATTGTTTACTTTTAGAAAGTGTGCTTACTTTCAGTAGAGTGTTTATTTTCAGCAAGTGTGTTTATTTTAGTAAATTTTACTATAGAGTGTTTTAATTTTGTAAGCATGTTTCTTTATTGAATAAGCAAATCCTTTCTAGAATAGATTAGATTAAACATTTAGAAAAGGAAACCCTCTTCCCCCCTCCCGCCCCCCCCCCCCCCCCCAATCATCTCTATAATACCTACAACCATAAGCCTTGATGTATAGATCTTTTGGAGTTGCCCCTAATTTTAATAACATAAAAAAAAAGTTGATTAAATGAAGGGATAAATAACACCCATCAGATGAGCTGACTCTAAATACCCCATGCAAGTGGACTCTACCTACATAGTATTATGGACTACACACCAAATTTAGTTATCCCAAGGATTTAAGATAGAATAAAAATAGGAAAGGACTCAAAAAATGGTAAGATCATATATAGAATAATCCCAAAATGACAAGATATATGCTTATAAAACATCAAGACCATGTGATAAGGGATGACGAAGCTGACCTCAAAAAATTGAACACTACCTACATAGTCCAATTGGACCTCAAGACATTATAGTTTGAAAAAAATTGGGAATAGAAAAATATAAGTATGATCAAGATAAGAACATTAATATTTGAAATGGAATGTTTTAAAATTTTCAAAACAATGAGAGTGTGACTTAGAATGATCACAAAATGGTAAGAGTATAAAATTTTTGTCCCAATTTTTGAGATGTCATACTCATGAGGAGATGGAAATCACCTATGAGGTAATTAAGTATGTGCCACTTGAATCCAAATTATTAGATATCCAAGTTGTGTAATAAGATGGAAACTAGTCAATTATGTCATATTAGGTATGGAAATAGATGGGGAAACTTTGTGGGATACTAAGTCATGCAAATTTTTAGGGTTTTCTACATAAGGGAATATTTGGATTTTAAGGTATTTTTAGAATATTTGAATTGTTTAGGGGTTTTTGTAATATTTGAAATATTTAGATAGTTTTTAATAGAATGTAAACAAGAGTATTTTTATCAAATAATATACAATAAATGGTAAAAAATAGTTATAGAAACACCTATCAATAGAAAGAGTGATCTTGGGTGTGAGAACTCAATAGTGAATAGGAAATGTGAAAGGGTTGTCCAATACAAGTAATTCAAAGAGGTACCATTTAACAACAAATTTATAATATGATACAATTTAAATTTTTAATAACGGATCATGATTGAAAGGGGGTGAATGAGGGAATGTCAAAAGTAATAGCTAGGAACACAAAGGAATAATGAAAATCATACAATCTTAAAAATCATGATGTTTCATATATTTAAATTTATTTTATGAAGAGATTCTAAAAAAATCCATTTTGTAATGTTGTTCTACTCATTTTTAGTGTTTCTTTGATTTAAATATGGTACCTATATAATCGATATTTTATTAGGGTGGTAAGAGGAAAGGGAGGTGAGGAATAGTGAAAGGGATGCTTCATGTAAGGGCAAAAAGGATAAGGAAGATAAAATGGAAAAAAATTCCCCAATAATGAAAATTTATAGACAAGGGTATATAAAATTAAACATAAAAAAACTTAACACTCGTAATTTGTATTGGATTATCTAATTCATCACCTTTTGGATTATCCAATCAATATACACTAGACCCATAGTTAGTTGTAAGAATGAAGGACCCCAACCAATTAGGTTCGAATTTACCTTTATTTTCATGATAAACATTTATATCCTTTTTATTTTATTTTAAGATAATATCACCAAGATCTAACTCTTGAGAGATAATGCACTTGTTATAGCCTTAATGTAGCTTATTCTAATAGGATCTAAGGTGATCAAAGGTGGTTATCTATTTCTCATCTAGATGCTCTAGCTTTGCTTATCTATCCACTCAGTAGTCTTCTTCGTAGATAATATATTAAAGTGACTCATAAGGAGGTTAGATTGATCTCAATAAGAAGAATTGATATATATAAATATGGGAATAGGGTGTTGTACCCATAGAAGTGCAGATATTGGTATGGTATGCCCATAAATATGGAAATATTTTAAAATACCAATCATGGCCAAATTAATTGACAATAATTTTTTGAGGATTTTGATAAGAGTTTTATTAGATGATTTGGCTTGGCCATTACCTTTAGGGCAATAAGGAGTGGAAAACTTGTACTTTATATGGAACTCAAAATAGAGGGAAATAATGTCTTTATTTTTAAAGGACATGCTATTATCTGAGATGATAGTGGAAGGGATGTAATAATAACAAATGATGTGATTCAGGATGAACTTGGAAATCTATGTACTAATTATAGAATTGAGAGGGATTTCCTCTACCCATCTAGTGAAATGTTTGGTAGAAGTAAAGATATGATTGTGGCCATCTAAAAAAATAGGGTTAATTTATCCTGTGATATTAATACCCATGTTAAAAATGGCCAAGGAGTTATTACTAGTTGAAGTACCTATGATGGAGAATTTATTAGATCACCATGTTTTTGACATGATAGACATTTATTAACATAAGTACATGCATCTACTTCCATATTGGGCCAATAATAATGAGTATAAATTATCCTTTTATCTAGGACCATATCACTATTGTGTGCCTCATAAATACCTTCATGAAATTCCATACGTGCTAAGTCAGATAATCTCATATTTAAAAAACGAATCAGAGTTCCATCATATCCCATATAATGTAGTGTGTTTCCAATTATGGTGTAACATGAAGCATTTCATATAAATTATTTTGCTTGGTTACATGATAGATCAGGTGGAAGTATTTGATCATGGAGATAGGAATAAATTTAAATATACCAAGGGCAATTGGGACCAAAAATAACACATGTCATTTTGAAATATAAATAGTCATACACTAGAATAACAAGGTTTTAAATTAGAATTGGTACTCTTTAATAATTGGATAAATTATAATCATGGAACCAAAGTATCCATAACATCAACAGACTTGTTGTTGGTAAGAGTAACTTTTTCAAACTGAATGGCTTCATATTTGAGTTTGATAGCATCTACCAGGCCTTTATAAGGCATAAGTTTTTCATCCTTTATATAATATTGATATGTATCTTGATTGATAATTATCTACGAATCAACATATATTTTCAAATGTTGAATATTCCATTGAACTATAAGACAAAGTCCAACAAGCAAAGCCTCATACTCAAATGTTATTAATACATGAAAATCTAATGCAGAAGGATTTAGGAATAAAATAACCTTGTGGTGCAATGAATAATATTCCTACTCCTGATGCATGAGATGTGAAATAGACATCAAAATAGATATTCCATTATTTAACTTAATCTAGAATCATAATGGACTCATTAGGAAAGTATAGTGTAATAGGAGTAGAATCATAAAGATGTGCTTTGGAAATTTGATCAACTAATACTTGACCTTTGATAACTTTCTAATGTGTATATTCAATATCAAACTCACTAATCAATATTACCCATTTATCCATTTGATTAGTTAAAGTTAATTTTACTAATAGATATTTCAAAGGATATATGTTGATAGAATAACATGGATTGTAAATCTATGCAAGATATTTATCTGATATTCATGCAATATGCACTCATTTTATCATTGTATAGCCTATTTTATCTTATCTTCATGAGTTATAATAAGATAGAATATGAAGAGACTCTACTTTTGCCACCTAGTATAAGAAGAATATGAGCAGTCATAGATTAGAAACATTTATATATACTTTTGTTTGTAAGAAGAAGAGGGTTATAATTTTAGAATAAATCAATAGAGATTATCTATTTATGGTTACTTGTATGATTTCTTGTTATGTTCCTTTCATGCAATCTTATGTGTAATGGCTTGGTTTCTTTCTATGTAAACTATTTAAAATTCATTATTTTATTTTATAAAATATTGATTGTTCTTAAATTACTTAATAACATAGAATAATTAATGCATCTTATGTTTTTATCATCTAATTTCTTATATTTTGTGATAAACTATTCTATGCACATGAAGTATCTTACAAGTATCCTCATCTTTAACATGTTATGATTCTTCAAGAACATTTGAAATAATGGTACAATGAGTATGGAAACTCTTTTTGGGGGAAATTATTCTAAGATGGTTGTCATGGCAGAGAGATATTGAGATATGGTTGGACTAAAGGATATGTAATTTCGTAGAAGAATCAAGAAGGACTAGTCTTACATTTCAAGAGATCATTCATGAGCATATTTATGGAGAAATTTATGAAATATTTTGGTTTAAGTTTCTTAAATAAATAGCTAACTAGTTATCATGGTTGAGATATTATTTCTTTAGACCAAGGATGGAAGAAACTATAATCTGGACTAAAGAAAAGATAGATCGATTATAGAGATTGAAAACTGACTAGATAATAGCAATAGATCATTAGGTTTCTACTATAGTATATGGATATATAATTGAGTTTTTCATGTTAGGATACATATATTTTGAAATATGAAGGACTTGTTCATTATAATAATTCAAGAGAAATTTTTGTAGTGACTACCTATCTTAGTGAATATGTTGGTTGTGGACAAGGCCATGGTACCTATTCCAACCAATATGGAGTAGATTTTTTAGGCATTGAGGGTATGTGCAGCCTAAAATTGAATGATGATTAGAGTAGTAGATAATACATGGGCAGAAATATAAAATTTATACATGAGGGAAGAAGAATCAGAATAAGAGTCTAGATTCATAACATGAACTGCAACAACAAAATATGTAAACAAAAACATACCCAGGTAGCTACAAGTAGAGTTAAGAGTAGTAATAAAATAGATAAAGGAGTAGGAAGAAGTGATTAATGAGAATAAATAGATGAATAATAAATAATGAATAAATATGAGATGAAAGAAGAAGATGAATGCCTACAGAAAGAAAGAAGTGATGAAAAATGAGAGGAAGAAGAGATGTTCAAAGATGAAGATGATAATAATATAGAGGTAGATCAAATAGTTGATAGATTTAGTGCATAAATATAAGAATGGGTATTTAAAAAATGAAATGAATTATTAAGTAAATAATTAGGACAAAGTTATAGAGTAGTCATAGGTTCAAGCATAGAAAGAGAAGAAGTTGCAAAAAAGAATCATTCACTAGAAGAGTACACATACCTGCAGCCCAATTTGTTATATTCTTGTAAAAGTTTTTAACTAGAATTATAGGTAAATAGTAGTTGAGAAGGTAAAATTTTATAAAAAGTACATCTATGGGGTACTAAAATTGAAAAAACCTCAATTCATGAGGCTTTAAAGGCTGTAGGGTTTATTCAAATTGAGCAGGGAAAAGTAGAAAATATAGAAAAGCAGAGTGTGTAGATAAACTCTCCTAGTACACAAGTAAATATTATTAATGCATAAGAAGGATCACACAACATACATCCTCAAAATTTAATAATTTTAAAACATATCCCCTCAACACTAGTTTATAATATGGGTACTTTAGGAGCATTTATAAACTTGGTGCCATATGATGGGTCTACAGACCATGAGCAATAATTAATAACATATGAGATGAAATGGAAATATAATGGTAACACCAATGATGCTATAAATAAGTGAAAACTAATCGAGGCACTGAATGGAAGATCACTTGAGTTTATATACCATATAGATACCATTCAGACAAATATACATGTTAATGAGTGGCTTATCACATAATTTAAAATAAATAAATCTACAAGTTTTACTATTTAAGACCTAAAGTAGATTAGGTATAAGTTATGAGAATTAGTCTATGATTATGATCATAGGTTTTTAGATGTTATGAATAAGTTGGAGTTTTCCCTAGAAGATAAAGCTAAAGCTATGTGGTTTATCTAAATCCTATGTGCCAAGACAAGGTTTAATGTAGTGAATAATCAATTTCATACTAAGGTATATGTTAGAGCTAATGTTATCTAGGTGGAGTAAATTGAATATTATGGGGAAGATCTTGTAGAGGGTTCTAAGATTGAAAACACATTACAAGATTTTATGAAGAGGATAGAACAATATCATGAAGCAAATAAACCTAAGATAAGTCTATGGTGCATGGAGTATGGGAAATAAGGACATCACAAGAAGGATTATCCTAATATTAAGACATAGTTCTATGAAATTTTTAGAATAGTGGGGCATGAAACAATGTAGTGCAATCATTTACAATAGTATGAAAAAAGTCCATAGAGTTTGTATTGTAATTTTTGTAAATTACACAATCATGGTGAAAATAATTATAGGGATTTACATGATCTCAAATAAGATATTATAAAGAATGTATTTTATATCTCTATGCAACAAGTGTCATCAGCAAAGCATACAATTCTAAGCCTAGAGGTCAATAAGTGTTGTGTTAACTAAATAGTTCCAAAATGGATTCCTAGCTCACCTCAGTACCAGCCTCAAGGTCTATCTAGATGGATTACTTCTTCACTAGGTTAGGCACCACCATCACCACAATACCAATACTTAGCACCTTAAAATCTAATAATGATGTAGTAGCTTTAAACTAGTTAGACTCCACCAATTATGCAATAATAATATGAGATTAGAGATAATACCTAATAGCATAATAACTAAAATATAGTGAAATAATAGGGAGGTTATATAGGAGGTTATCAATAAAATAGAGGAGGATATAAGGGTTGATACAAAGGGGGTTATCATGGTGGTAGAGGAAATAATTATCAACACCCTCCATTAAAATGTTACTTATGTGGAGAGCATAACCATATGTAGTACAATTGTCTTTTGAATCACCAAAAATAGTCTTACTATGCATATTATAGAGTATATGAGTATCATGAGATAGAAGAATATCTTATTTTTTAAAAGAAAAGAAAAGAAAAGGCCATTAGGAATGTTAACATGGTGAATGCGTAGTCTAAGGAGGATGCATTTTTGAATTCCATTAAGATACACTAGCACACAGAGAGAAAATTGACTCCTTTAGGAATGCCTAAAAACCAAGGAATCCAAAAATTGAAATAGGACAAATACCCAAACCAAAGTGTAGAAAAGGGGCCAATGTATGAATATGCATAGATGTTGAAGAATATTTAACACCAAACCACTACTAAAAGAGATGCTACAGTAGTAGATGCCCAAATGTATGGTTAGATGATACAAATTATGCGATAGGATGGAGTTGTTACTATGCTAATATATTTACTAAAGCTATTAAGTACACTACATAATAGAGATATATCCTAGGACATTAAAAATCTACTACATAATTTACTAGAATATGCAAAGTGAGGGAAACAAAAGATAGAAAAACTTGTTTGGTATGTAAAAACAAAGAAGCCATGGGATGTAGATGCATGAATTTACATTGAAGTTCTAAGATATGAACTTTCAAATGTTGTCTTCGATTTTGGCATCATGGTTAACATGATACACAGGTCTACATGGGAGGTGATTGGATGACTAGTTCTCAATTATAGCCTAATGACTCTGAGTTTAGTAGACTATGGAAGAGTTGAACACATTGTCCAGTTAGACTATGTTGAGATCAAAATTGCATAACTAAGCTTGTGAGGTAACTTTGAATTCATTGATATGAAGATAACAAAAACTCATTATCTTGCATTGATTGGCAATAAATAGGCATATGATGGTCAAATGACTATTAATACTATGCAAAATCAATTAGAGGAACATTAGGGAGATAATATTTTAGTCATTCCCCTAAATAAGGTGCTAAAACCCTACATCATTTTGGTTGAACTAGAGTCTCCTTATTCTTCACAAGAAACCAGTTAGATGAACGTAAACTCTAAGGAGAACCTAAAATCTCTATGCATAACTGAGTGTAATTTATTGTATGGGAATAATAAACCTCAAGTGTGGTTTTCAATCACTAAATAATTGAAGAAATATAAATAATGAGAGCTTAAACTAATAATTACTCAATCATTAGCACCTCAATTTGTCATAAAATATTGTGCATCCATGTCTTCTAAATCACCTACTCACTTAGAAATTGATTTTCTCAATAAAGCATATGATCAGATGATATAGAGACAAATAGATAATGAACCTTGCCTTGGGAAATAAATCTATCTATAACAAAAGACTTAGATACACATATACTCAACTAGGAATCATGGTGATCATAAATTCTAACCTATGAGAATGGTGTTGGCCAATGAAAGACAACTTCCTCCATACTTTATGATTAAGGATATCAATCAATTCATTTTATTGATAAAATTTCATGTACCTATGATTAATCAATGGGTTAGTGCCTTGAATTATAATTTGAAGGGAGTTTCAATAGCATGGTGGATAATTCATAGAAATGATCAACTTGGTTGGGATGATGTGTGCTAACTTATGATTAGCATATTTTAACTACCATAGGTAATTAAAAGTAATTGGCCTTTCTTTTAAGAAGGTGAGTGCCTAAAATCCATATCCAAAAATTTATTGAGGTTTGGACTAAATACTTTATGGCACCTAAGTACTAGGTTCATATATTTCATTACACACTTACCCCTTTACCATTAGCTTGGTTATGCATCAAGTACATAGTAGGGAGATAAAGCAGTGGGTGTTGGTGTAGAGTGACTTCATAAAAAATTTTGTGTTTAAAGATGAGAATCCTATGGTTCATAATATGCTACTCAAAATTAAACATTTTCTATACCATGGGTGTGCAAAGGATTTAAGCACCATGATGGACTCTACTGCGTAGAAGAATATACCCTATGATCTGAATACAACACTATGAAGATAAAAATATACCAAGATGGAACAAAAATCTATTATGTATTCATGACATCAAATAAAGGAGGAAGAGGAGGAAAATGAATATTTAGATACTGATGGTGATATTGATATGATTGATTTATTTGAACCTGAATGGCTAGTGGAACCATTGAAGGATCTAGTTGCTAGACCCACTAAAGAAGAAAAGATACACAACATATAAATTCTATAATACATAGGAAAAAAATGATGTGAGAATATATTGATAAAAAAAATCATGACATTTATCAACAACCTATTAAAAATAATGTGTAAAACATTGAAAGTGAGGAGATTCCTAAATTCACACATATGGGTGACTATTGGACTGATCCAAAGTTTCAGAAGTTATGCAACTCCTATAATATTATAAAGATGCATTAATCACAAAATTTTTAGAATTTAGAGGTGTATATACTTCTCTATGTCAAATTAATATTGATCTCAAGGAGTGTACATGACCCATAAATAAAATTTTATATAGGTTGAATCCAAACATGAAGTTGAAAGTGAAGGTTGAACTACACATAATATAGGAAATAGGTATAATTTATCCTATAGAGAAGGAAGATTGGAATGTCCCATGGTAGTGTAACCTAATAAAATATGGGAAATCAAAATATGTGGTGACTATCAAATTTTTAATCATGCATGTGTGAATGATCCATTTCTGATTCCCTTCACAAATGAAGTTTTGGAATCTATCACAGGTCATGAAGTGTACTCCTTCACAAATGGATTTAGTGGATATCATCAAATACCCATTGTAGAATAAAATAGATCTTAAAAAAAATTACATAAAATGAGGATAATTTTCATACAAAGTAATGCCTTTTGGCCTCAAGAACACACCTACATTTTTTTCTAGAGTAGTGGTGATTGCCTTTAAGGCTTCATTCATGATTTCCTAGAAGTATGTCTAGATGATTCGGTAGTCTTATCTTTATTTAAATATCACTTTTCCAAGATATTACTCATGTTATAATGATGATGAGATTTATTTATTTCCTAAATTTTAAAATGTGCTTATTTTTTACACCTTTTGGTGTCCTGCTAGGTCATGTGGTGTGCAGTGAAGGGATTTTGGTAGACTAGGCCAAAATTACAATCATTGTTAGTATGTCCCCAATAGTTAGCTCAATGTAAGTGTGATAATTTATTAGCCACATAAGTTAATATAAAATTTAATCAAGGGATATGCAACCATTTCTTCACCATTGTATTATTTGTTGCATAAAGGTACAAAGTTTGTCTAGACTTATAAATGTCAAACAACTTTCATAGAACTGAAGTAGAGATTGGCCATTATGCCTATTCTAATATTTATATATTAGAGTAATACCTTTCATGTGTATGATTATGATTCTATTATTTTATTTATTTTTGTAATTTTATAGTTATGAGATGGTGGGATGTACCACCCCATATATTTTACAAGCTGAAAGTTGTCTAATGCTGAAAATAATTACATGACAACTAAAAGGAAATCACTGGATATAGTGTTTACACTACAAAAATTTAGACATTATCTTCTTATGACACCATTTGAAGTCTTCATCGATCATCAATCTCTACACTACCTAGTCAATAAGCCTATTCTTAGAGGATGGATTTCAAGGTGGTTGATGTTCTTTCAATAATTCCAATTTTGCATCAATGCCAAGACAGGTAGATAAAATGTTGGGAAAAATCATCTTAGTCACATCATGAATTTGGAAGAGCTAGAAGAACTACAAGAATTTTCTTTTGATGCCCATCTATTTTTATTTTATGCAATACCTGAGAATTTTGAAGAAATTTCTAATTTCTTGAAATAAAGGGTATTCCCTACGCACTACTATGAAAGATAAAAGAAGTAGTTTGTCACCGGAGCTTTTCCATATGCTATTATAAATTATATATTATATCATTTGGAGAAGGATTTAGTACTTCATAGGGTATTTATTGAACTTGAACATCCATATCTCTTATAGGAAACACAATAAGGAATAGTAGGAGGTCATTTTTCCATAGAAGCTACTACATAGAAACTATTATAGATTAGATTATGGTGGTTGAATATTTTTTAGGTACACATAGTGTACCACAACATTGTGACATATGTCAATGAATGGGTAATCCACACCATAAGTATAAAATTCCCTTGTAGAATTTATTAGTTGAATAACCTTTTGAATAGTGGGGCATCAATTTTGTAGGACTTATCAATCCCTTAAGTAAATATATCAAAGCTCAATATATTAACACTATGACACATTACTTTACCAAATGGGTTGAAGCTATTGGAACACCTAGATATAGGGTAAATGATGCAACAAATTTCATTTACAAGAATATTATCACATGGTTTGGATGCCTCATCAAGCTCATCAGTGATCAAGGGACACACTTCCTAAATAATACTATCAAAGATCTTGCTAAAGAGTTCATGATTTCCCATCATAAAAGTATTATAAACCATCCACAAGATAATGAACAAGATGAGGCTTATAATAATGTATTGTGAAATATGTTGATAAATATATGTGATGTCAAGAGGGGTGATTAGGAAGATCACATTATTATAATTATTTGGGCTTATTGAATGCACTATAAGAGAGCTACAAGTTTTACTCCATTTCAGTTGGTCTATGGGATTAAAGTAGTAATGCCTATGGAATATTTGATACCCAATCTATGCATTGCAATGGTTATGAGACTAAAGGATCATGATTCTTTCAAAAAAAGGTTTCTTGAATTGAATTAGATGGATGAGTATCAATGTAGAGCATATTGGATGCAAGAAGTTCATAAGCTGAGTCAAAAAGCATAGCACGATAGGAACCTGCAACATAAGGAATTCCATAAAGACCAAATAATTTTGTTAAATGATAGTTGCTTCAAAGCATTTATGGGTAAATTTTAGATCAGGTGGAAAGGACCTTACATTATACACAAAATATCATTGTAAGGAACCATTATTTTGAGATATTTTCAAGGAACCATTCTACTAGGATAGGTGAATGGTTGTAGGCTTAATCCCTATCACTAATAGTCTTAATTGATCTATTTCTACCAAAAGAGTGGGTGTTGAGTATCATCAAGTAGATTAATATTTCTCATTTATGTATAATTTATTGTGTCTTTCTTTATGTGTGTGTGTAATTGTATTTTAGATGATTTCTTCACTAGATTTTAGAACCATGATAAGAAGTATAGTGTGTGACACCTATGAATATAATAATTTAGGTGAATCATTGTTGATGTCAATAGAAGTGAAATAAAGTAATTAAGTTTGTAAAATGTATGGTCAAGTCACATCAACTAAGATATCAATAGTATAATAGTCAATACAAGTATATAATATCAGAGTCTAAGTTTAAGTTATCTAATATTCACCAAATTAGTAGTCAGTCAACATCATCAGTATGTACCCTAGTATGGATAACAAAGAATATAATGGAATATCTTGATGCATGTGCTAATAACTAACTACCTTTATATCTAGATCAGATAAGATTTACCACATTAGCATTTAAATTGATATTGAAGGGATAGCTCAGAAAGACATTTATGTAAAAACAAATAGGTGCAAAATATATAGAGGCACAAGGTTTAAAACCAAGTTTTAATTTTATTCTTGCAACCATTTTATGAGCTAAAGTTACAGAGCTGAGCTAACTTATCTAATGCATAAGGTAAAAAGTTTCTAATTTTTAGTATTTAGATACCATGGATCATTTTTAGCTCATCAAAAATTTTACAAATGCCTATAAATAAGAAATGGACATCAGTATTGTACTTTGGTAGACTATGTATAATGATCTAGAGTCATTTAATTACCTTCAAGCTATAGAACAAAAACTTTTTAAACCAGATCTAGTAGATGTTATACAATCACTTGCTCTTAAAGCCCCACATCTTTTCCATAACATAGATGTTGAGTGCTTGATTTGAATGCCTTCATTTGGTAATTTGGGGGATATTGTAAAAATACTTCTTGATCGCTACAATGTGGGAAAAATTTACATTAGCCTAGATATCACTATCTTCATCAACACCAAATCAAAGCTTTAGGCATGTCTATACAAGGTGATTCTCTTACTCCCGACAAGTCATAAATGCATTGTATCCTTTAGGAAGTCAAAGAAGCATATGTTTAGGGGTCTAGAAGAATCCCAATTGAAGATATCCAATATGAAATAGTGCACATCTTGGTTGAGTGCATTGCACTTAGATTCTAGTATATCACCAAGACTATAAAGAAAATTCCCAAAGGAGTGGTTGACATTACACATCACATGATCCATCATAAAGAGTAGTTCAACTGACCTTAGTGATTTTTATAGGAATTACTTATGAATATTGATAAGTGTTACACAACTTTAAATAAGACCTTCTGGTACTAGTTTTTTATCTTTTTGCTATGTTTCACTTAATGGAAGTCCCCTAAAGGAGAGGTGTACCTAGACATCGACTATTAGATAGAACAATAATTTTATAATTTAATATGGACACCTAAGATTGATACCCTATATCATGAGGTAAAATTCAATAAATGGTTGGTGGAGTGTTTATAGCTTATCACTACACACCCAAGGATGCTAATGGACATCATGTAGTACCTAAAACAACATCCTGATATCACTTTACTTCTAAAAAGCATCTTTATTCATATATATGAGCTACTTAAATTACCATTTAGACCCTTGCCATGTTTTTTTTACCATAACCATGGCATAATTCAAGGTCACTAAGTAAAAATCATATATATCTAGACATGCAACACCTCTTTAAACCATACCACCTAGCACAATAGTTCCTTTAGTCAGCCATAACTGAAAACCACAACCTCATAGTCCTAGAAATGAAAGTGCAATATTTCCATAGAATAACTATAATCACCTCCACAAAAGTGCAAGATGAGGAGTATAAAAACCTTTTTGATTACCCCAAGGTAGCATAAATTTTAAGCACCTATGACCTAACTCAAATGGGGACTAACGAGTAGGAGGTCTACTAGGTAATGCTTGAAGATATAACAAGTGACTTATATGAGAAAGAGTAGGAAAAATATTTAATCTTATGGAAGGGAGTGTGCATAGTTCAAGAATTTAAGAAAGTCATTCCAAGTCTTTGAGTGGAAATACTACCATCCCCAGTATCCATCTTTGTCAACACCATACATGAAGAGGTTGAATAAATTCAAAAAATGGCCAAACTCTTCAAATATAACCTTCCACCACTTTCATAATCATTGGTGTATTTATTCCACTGCCTAATAGTCCATAGGAGACTCTAGTACATAGAACTAGAGCTTGATGAGAGACTAGGGTTTCTCTTACTCTCAAAGAATGCACATTTGGTAGGTCATCCATTACACAAAAAGTGTAACATTCTCCTTCCTTGACTTTACCATGAACCAAATGTAGGATAGTTATTTTGGAGCATATGAAAATATTTATTTTTATCTCTATTATCTAGCTAAATGATTCACTGCCCATAAAAAAAGACCCTGATATCAAAGAGTTGATACCAAATCAGCCTATAGTTGAAGAGAAAGAGGCTTCATGGAAGGAAGCAATTTGCATATCAAAATTGTGAGTATGTCAAGAAGAAAAAAACACTATAAGGAGTAAGACTAATAATAGCAAGTTGAGTACGTATACTTCCAAGATGAGGAAGCTGAGGCCAAGTAAAAGTCCCATGATGTAGAATCCCAATGTCAATAGTTTATCGAGGAACCAATAAAGGCACAAGAAGTTGTTGATATAATAAATAAGGTGTAAGAGGCACACCAAAAAAATATGGATAAAGAGTAGAGGAATAAATAGGTTGTGTTCATAGTGAAGAATAAGGAAGAAGATAAGCTATGAGAATATGCATATGCACTAATAAATAAGGCTCTATAGGATGTCATTCTTGCCCATTAGCAATCCAATGAAGCTACGAGAAAGAATAAATAAGAAGCTAAATCCTTGTGTAAATAGTTGGCTCAAACACATAAATAACAAGAACATGTAGCCAAGGTGTAAGCTGATCTAGAGGCACAATCATAGGTCAATGCTAAACAAGATAAGGCTATTATACTTGAAGAGTATAAAAAGGAAGAAGAACATGCACATAAATATCATGTAGAGGAATAATAAAAAAATAAATTAAAGTAAAAATAATAGAAAAAGATAGCTAAGGAAGAGGAGACAAATTGGAGAGCAATAGAGGAAGCAAAGATAAAATAGGATGGATACGTTGCATAGCAACTAGAGACTAAATAAAATACCAAGGTGAAGCAATAATTAGTGCTTGAAGAAGAAAAACAATAATATGGGTCAAAGTATCTAATGCAAGAAGAAGACAAATCTATAGCTATAATAAGTGAGCAAAAACTAGGCCTACCTTTGGGAGGAGTATAGTTGTGGGACATTCTAACTATGAGTGCTTAGTGCACCAAATTCTACCTTCTAATTGTGACCATGACATGACTTGATCCTTCAACTACTATAGGAACTTTGGTAGCCTTCCCACTTTAGTATGAAGTATCATTAGATGTTTTTAGGTTACCATTGATGAGGTAGTTGGAGGGTGCTACAAAATTCCAAGAGTCCATCACATAGAAGGCCACATCACTAGAGTAAGAGGTTAATCAAACTAAGGTTAAGAAAATTGATTTATATACTTGACTATAGGAAGATATAAAACTCATCTAAGATACTTATCTATATTTATTTACTTGAGTAATCAGGGACCAAGTAATGTTTGACCAGTGCAGACTCAAGACACTTGTCTCTGAGTTAACAAAAGATTGGTGCATAACATAGAAACTATGTGCATTGAGAACATTGGGATAATATTTCAAGGATAATTCTAACACACTCATACATATTATATAGGAGTAATAATTTATTCTTGATGCTATCAAAATTTAATCATAACAGTTCGTAGATAGCTTACTTGTTTGGAAGCATCAATTGGATACTACATTAGCTAGTCCCATCATGAAGTTTGTAAAGGCCACCATAATTAAAGAAACTATGGAAATGCACACTAAAAATATGGAGGAGATGGATGGATCAATCCAAAAATCATTAAATATTAGGAATAATGTGCACAATAACCGTATATAATGGTAGAGATAATTATTACATAGTTTTTTACTAGCCTCTAATCTTAAAGACATGCAAATAAGATGTAGAAGCTAAATAGAGAGATTTAGATAAGGGTTGTAAACACCAAGGATGAATTGAGAATCATTTATGATGTATAAATTAAGTAGATCATTAGATACTAAGATCCATTACACACCTTACTATGTTTGAATCAAGAAGTGATGTTGGATTGGAATGCATATAAAATAGATACGACTCCTTTCACTAGATCAATTATGTAGATTGTGAATAAACCTACCTATAGGTTACCATCACAACTCTAAGTTATTATCATAGAGCACAAGGCTTATTATTCCTACTCCACGTAATCTTATGTTCAACCTTCATCTACGTCCATGCCACCACCTTTGAGTTAAGTATGATGTAGAGTACACATTTTGAAAATTTTATATAAAATTTTGTATTGAGGAAGACATAGTAAGATAAGTGGGGCTAGGTTAATTGAAAACACATAAAGGGTGGCCACCTAGTTATTCCATCCTATTAAAAACACACAAAGGTTGGTAGGTTAGTATGTTAGTTGAAAACTCAAAAGGGTGGCTAAGTAGTACACAAGAGGTGAAAACCAAAAATGACACCTTCAATGTTAATTGCAACTCTTAATGGTCCAACCATTTCTTCATATCCTTGTAACTTGTGCATTATTTAAGATCTTTTGATGTTGTCTCAAGACAAGACAATAGTTTAAGTTTAGGAAAGTATTAGTATAAGAACATGGATTGTAAATCTATGCAAGACATTTGTTTGATATTCATGCATTATGAACTCATTTTGTCATTGCATAACATGTTTTGTCTTATATTCATGAATTATAATAAGATATAATATGAAAAGACTTTTATTTTTTTGCCAAGTATGAGAATAATATGAATAGTCATAAATTGGAAACATCTATATATATTTTTCTTGTAAAAATAAGAGAGTTCCACCTTTAGAAGAGATCAATACAGATTATCTAGTTGTGGTTACCTATATCATTTCTTGTTATGTTCCTTTCATGCACTCTCATGTGTAATGTCTTGGTTACTTTCTCTCTGAACTATTCTGAATGCATTGTTTTAGTTTATACAATATTGGTTGTTCTTAAATTTCTTAATAATGTATAATATTTAATGCATCTTACATTTATTTCATCCAATTTCCTATATTTTATGTTAAATTATTCTAGGCACATGAAGTATCTCATATATATTCTCATCCTTAACATGTTTTTATGATTCAATAACCTCTAATAACACTATAATTTTAGAATCAACATGGTCTTATTGTTTAACTTATAATGCCTAAGCTTCTAGGAAGTGACAAATAATTCAATATAAAATTTTCCTATTTGAGTAAATTTTTTATCATAATATACTAATGTTCAAATTAAATAATACATAACTATTTCCTTTCCTTGATCATCATGTTGAGTGAGGATTTCCCCCAAGGAACTCATAGTTGCATAAATGTACACTAATAAAGTCTTCCCTAGCATTGGTGGAACAACTACTAAAGTATTTTCTAAGTATCACTTAAGTTGCTCAAAAGCTTCATGGTATTCAATATTATAATGAAATGTAGTGCTCTTATTTAAAATATGTGTGAATGGATAACAATAATCATCAATTTATGAAATGAATCATCTAATAGTATCAATCTTACCTTATAGGATACACAATTGTTTTAAATTAGTAAGAGAAAGCATCACAGTAATAGCTTGAAATTTAATGAGATCAAATTCAATTACCTTATGAGAAACAATGAATCCTAAAAAATTTATAGATGTAAGCCCAAAAACAAACTTCTTAGGGTTAAGCCATACTTTATATTCATGAAGTCTTTCAAATATTCTTTACATGACTTTAGGATACTCTGCTTGAGTTTTGGATTTTCCCAAAATATCATCAACATAGTCTTCAAAAATATCATGCATAAGATCATGGAAGACAACAATCATTTCCCATTGATATTTAGTTCTAGAAGTTTTTAATTGAAATGGCATGAATTGATAATAAAATGTGCCCCAAGGAGTTGTGAATGTTTTTTTGGCTTGATTTTATTGAGAAATATAAATCTGATTACAGCCAAAGAATCCATCCATAATATATATCATCTCATAACATGTTGTATCTTACATAATCATATCTATATCAAGAAATTTGAAATCATATTTGGGACAAACTTTGTTAATATCTCTAAAATATATGTATATTTAGATGTCAACTGGATTCTTACTAACTAGAACAATGTTAGAAATCCAATATTCATAGGGAATAGGTTTAATAATAACTATTGCAAGAAACTTTCCTCACTCTAATTTGATAATGAGGTAAATCAATGGATGCATATTTATTATTATTTGATTAATAGGTTTGGAATTTGGGTGCATAACCAAATGATGGACTACCAAAGAAGGATATAAACTAGACATATTAGAATAGGCCCAAGCAAATATATCAATGCCATCCTTTAGTATGGTAAAGATAAATTTACATTCATATAGAGTGATAGGCACATAAAGATTGATTATCTCAGGATAATCATATGTACTAATATTGACTTATTTTGTGTCTTCCACAAGAAGAGTAGAACCATCATCTAGAATCATAAAATAAGTCAATATTAGTACTCTAAAAATGGACTCTTAGAGTGACCCATGTATGAATAATCAAAATCCACAACCAATTTGTATCCAAGAACTTGTTTCTTGGAATTCTTAATAGGAAGAATAGGATCTAGTCTACCTTGATCTTTCTCTCCCAAACCTTTACCTTTATAAGCATGATGGGAAATAATTCTATTTTTTCTAGGGTACATTTTTCTTTAAAAAGAAGGATCAAAATCCTCACTATAAAACCATGACTCATCTTTTTTCTTCAAATTATATTAACCAAATTATTTTCCTAGAATGAATTGAATATGATCCTTAGGATAAGATACCACCTTCTTATTATTCCATTCCATCTTAGGCCTACCATGGAATTTAGATGATCTAGGAAATTTGGCAACATGAAAGGCATCTTCAATACTATACGTGTCAAGGCCTTTGTTATTAATATTAAAATGGGAGGAATTTAATGAGGGTAAGGGTGATTCAAAAGAAGTAAGGGTATTAGGATCTAAGTAACTGGATTGAGGTGGCTTAGACAATACTTGCTTATCCTTTTTTATGGTATTCAAAACACTAGGATAATAGGTATATTTGTGACCTTTTGCTTCTATAGGTTTATAATATTGATATTATTGAAAATCCTTAAGAATTATTGGAAATTCTAGGTTGCACCCTAACTGAGGAAAGGATTGTTCAGACCCTCTTCTCAAATCTAGTCCAACATGAGAATGACCCTAGGTTGTGGGTTACCTTATCTTAGGTTAGACCTCTAGGATTTTTAATGAGGCTAGCTCTTATGATATGACAATTTGATTATTGTTAATCCTTCTAGATAAAATTATGTGTACACTTTTCAAATCAACATTTTGGGTCACACTTAGTGAACCATCATCAGGATGAGAGTGAGAAAGAATAATCTAAGAATTGTAGACTTAATAAATTTATTCTTTAGATGTCAAGAAGGACAAATAAGACAAGAAATTAGTAAAATAAAATAATGAAAATTAACTAAAAATTTAAACGATAGATGAAATTAAAATTATAATTTAAGATAAAATAAAACTGAGATTAAAATTAAAATGAAATTAAAATAAAATAAAACTAAATTAAAATAATGGATAAAAAAGAGGTTAAAATGGACCATGATATAGGAATGGGGTGGAGGCAGGGAAAACATACACCAGCACTCAAAGGGAGGTACCATAAGGGATGGAAGAGGGGATAACTAGGGGAGATGGGGCTCGGGGAAGGGAGAGGGTAGATGAGTTTAGGACTATGACACCCTGCATGAAAGGAAGAAAAATAAGAAAGAAGAAAGAAGAATTAAGAAAATTCTTTCTTTCTTCTTTATCCTTTCATATTTTTATTTCTTTTATAAGAAGAGGGGACAACTGAGGGAGATGGGGCTCAAGGAAGGGAGAGGTTAGATGAGTTTAAGACTGTGACACCTGTGCAAAATAAAGAAAAATAAGAAAGGATAAAGAATAAAGAAGAAAGTTTTTTATTATTTATCCTTTATTCTTTTTCTTCCTTTCACATAGGTGTTACAGTCCTAAAATCATCTACCTTATCCCTTCCCTAAGTCCCATCTCCCCTGATTGTCCCCTCTTCCATCTCTTTCAGTACTTTCTTCTTTATCCTTTCTTCTTTTCTTTCTTGCATGCAAGTGTCACAATCCTAAACTTATCTACCATCTCCCTTCCCCAAGCCCCATCTCCCCCAGTTGTCCCCTCTTCTATCTCTTCTAGTACCTCCCTTTGGGCACTGGTGTATGTTGCCTTTACCCCCTTCCTATATCATACCTATTCTTTTACCCATTACTTTAGTTTCTTCATTTTTATTTTATTTATTCCAGTTA